>RQTK01000170.1:275207-305114 GCA_003991915.1 Elysia chlorotica
GAGAGAGAGAGAGAGAGAGAGAGAGAGAGAGTTTTTAAATGAGGATAAGAATAGGGGGAAGAATCAGAACATGGCACGGGCGTGATTGAAAGAATAGAAGATTCTCTCTCTCTCTCTCTCTCTCTCTCTCTCTCTCTCTCTGAGTCAGACAGCTAGACAGACTGACCGACGGACAGACAGACAAACAGACAAATAAAGAGAGAGATAGACAAGCAGAGATATTGTCCTTGTATAGGGTTGGTTGTAAACCTTAGGGGCCCTAAGACTAATCTATGATTACTGTATCACTGCTGTCAGAGAGAGAAAGAGAGAGGGGGAGAGAAAGAAAGGTGTAGATAGAGGGAGCAAGAGAGAGATACAGAGAGAGACAGACAGAAAGAGAGAGAGAAAAAAAAAGAGATAGAATGTGAGTTAAAATGAGACAGCGTGTGACAGAGAGGGCATAGAAAGTGGTTGAGGAATTCAATAAGATGGTATTTTGACTTGGAGAGCCTTTGAGAGGAACCTCCAGAAGACACGACAAAATAACGCTGTCTGAAGGGGCAAGAGAGAGAACAAAAGTGAGAGAGAAAAGGAGAGAGATAGAAAGAGAGAGAGAAAAAACGAGATAGAGAGAAAAAGAGAGAGAGAAAGAGAGCGAGAGGAAGAAAGAGATAGAGAGAGAGAGAAAGAAAGAAAGAGAGAGAAAGAGAGAGAGAGAGTTTGAGAAAGAGAGAGAGACAAAGAAATAGAGAGAGAGAGAGATAGAGAGATTGAGAGAGAGGCGTCAAGGAAACACCGTTTGTTACTGACCCCTAGTCTCTATGTCTAAAACTTACTACGGAACTGATGGAAACGATGTCTTAGATAAGAGGACATCAAATTTACTAAGCATTTAACATTGAGAGGCACTGCTCTTAATGGTAGTGGAAAAAATTGAGTGTAAATTGCAATCGATAGGTCTTCGTATTTACGATCAGGGGGTGCTAGGTTCAAACTGCAGTTGATTGGTGTCCTTATCTGTACATTGGATTCTTCAGGAAACAAATGGGATTGTAAAACAAATATAACTACAGATTTTAAAACAATAATTGTATATTTTTTAATGGCTAATTATAATTATATTTGGTTCTTTTTTCTTTCCCTCTTTTTTGCTTCTGCAACTTAGTGAGACTCATGGGTGAGTTTTTTTCCCCCTTTTGATTTAGGTATAAATATATAACAGATCCTTTAAAGGTGGCAATGTAATATTAAACGCCACCGTAGTAATGTATTTTTTCTTATGATTTAGTCAGTGTTTGAAATAATTATCTCTTCCACTTGCCAAAGCTTTGAAATATAAATAAGTCCCTTTAAAAATAGCAATGGAGTATTTAAGGCAATCGTAATAGTGCGTTTTTTTCAATGTTCAATAATATAGAATACAAGTCCTGAACACAACAAAAAATAATGTCAGAAAGCCATAAAAAGAAATGAGGATGAATTTATAAAAAACACATGTAGTGTTGTTTATAAACTTCTTTGTACAAGTTACTTTTATCGTACTATATTATTTTAGTCTAGTAGTTCTTGTTTTGTTGTCTTAAGTTTTTTTTTTCATCTCACCATTTGAGAAATAAGAATACAGTCATTTGAGTGCTAAATTTAATTGCATGTTTGCTTTAAATCTTTTATACATTTTTATATTTTTGCACCTTGTTATGTGGAAAAAATAGGTTGAATCAAACACAAGTCTAAATTTAAACTTCTTGAGTTTTTTATTGTGTGGTAAGAGCCGTCAAAGTTACTTTAAGATCTAATTTGAAAATCTATCATTTCTAGAACTTGTGATAACTTCTTTCACCTGAAGATGAAAAGCTCAATATAGAGTAGATTTTTCTATGTTAAAAAGGACATAGCGCAAAACACATATCAAGCACTTGTGCTTTATTCACTCTGATTAAGTCAAATAATAGCAAACCAGATGCGAACACGTCTTCTATGCATATCTGTATCAAACTCCATTGTATTTCTCCACAGCCTTGCATCGTTTTTCGACACGAGCAAACTCGGCAAAAAGGATGACGACTCTGAAGACGAGAACATCAAAGATGGTCAGATACAGGACACTGGTCAAGGCTCAGACCTACCAATGTCCACTTCTCAGGAACCAGATCCTCCTCCTTTCACAGGTGGTGACGAGGCCCAATCTGGTAACCCTGACATAAGGACGCGTGCGCCTTCTATATCCCCTAAGCCAGGATCTCCGGGAACGCTTGAAACACCGGGATGTATGGTAAACAGCAAAGAAGAGTTGAGATCTTCTGAGAAGAA
Organism: Elysia chlorotica; assembly: GCA_003991915.1. Lineage (NCBI taxonomy): Eukaryota > Metazoa > Mollusca > Gastropoda > Plakobranchidae > Elysia > Elysia chlorotica. The sequence continues at coordinate 277,500 of RQTK01000170.1, forward strand.
GGTGAAAAGACCAGGCTCAGGCCGAAGGAAAAGTAAAAGTTCGATTGGGCGAGACAGCGCCAGGGACGAGGGTTGTGTCTTAAACAGCAGGAATACGACATTCACGACGGCAGCAGACGTGAACATATCCGACTCTGGCAGGTCCAGATATCAGGAGACTCACTTTCCGGCCAACCTGGAAGGAGACGTGGAGAATCTCCTGAAGGCCGGGGTTTCTAACGTCAGTCCTGGGGCTAAAACCAAACACAAAAACAGGCACAGCGAAAGCAACGACAGCGGATTTGGGTCCGAACGCAAACACTCTCTGAGTAAAGGCAACCACGCTAAACACTCGCCACCCCCGGCTAACGGTTCGTCTAAGACCACGATTCCACCAGTGTCTCCCTCCACCAACGCCACCTCCAACTCTTCCACCCCGCCCGCATCCAGCGGCTGTTTCGGTGGAATCTCCACCAAGATGTCACCGGGCCGCGAATGTAAGGGCGGGGGTAAGAACGGGGCGGGTAAGAACGGGGCGGGTAAGAATGGGGCGGGTAAGGAAGCTGGGCGGGGGAGTCCTCGCGGAGTCGCCAAGAGGTCGGGGGAGGGCAAGGCGGGGAGTAACAGAACCTCAGTGGTCTCCTCCTCGGATGTGACGCTTCAACAGAACCACAGCTCCACGCTCGTGGACATAGGGGACGAACTTACGCCTGTTACAGAGGTATGAGGGTCGGGTATGAGATTACAACCCAGGGAATGTCATAGGCGTAGTTCATTAAAAGTATCTTGTGACTGCGGCATGATGAAATTATAACCCAGGCCATGTAATCCGCATAGTTCATTAAAAGTATCTTGAGGGTCCAGCATGATGAGATTATGACCCATGCCTTGCAAGCCGCATAGTTTTTTAAAAGTATCTTGTGGCTGCGGCATGATGAAAGTATAACCAAGGCCTTGTAATCCACATAGTTTATCAAAGTATCTTGTGGCTGCGGCATGATGAAATTATAACCAAGGCCTTCCAATCCACATAGGTTATTAAAAGTATCTTGTAGCTGCATCTCTGAATTCAGCCAGTCAATTAAAAGTGTCAATCTGTAATCGGCAGCCTGAACTGTGATCCACAAGACTTTATAACGGAATGATGGATGCCAGAGCCATTCCTCCTAGGCATCGGAGTTTCCCAGCGTTTATTGGTGACACAGTCATGCTCAGTTTGGCATCGAGTTTTCACAGCGTTTATTGTCACCGCACATCTCGGATGGAACTGTGATTGGACACTGGTTTATATTCCATTAGCTGTCGTCTTCGTTCTCGCCAATAGCCTCGTTTTTGCAAGGTTTCTATTGGTGAAGTTCCCGCCAACAACTTTTGAAGAAGACGCCAATCTTGTGAGTGGAATTTAAGACAAAGGCAGAGCAATGGGTGGTGTGCCAAAGCGATTAAAGTAGAGAGGGATAGGTTTAGACTTGTGAAAGCAAAAGTGGGGGGGAAAGTATCTTGTGGCTGCGGCATGATGAAATTATAACCAAGGCCTTGTAATCCGCATAGTTTATTAAAAGTATCTTGTGGCTGCGGCATGATGAAATTATAACCAAGGCCTTGTAATCCGCGTAGTTTATTAAAAGTATCTTGTGGCTGCGTCATAATGATTATAACCAAGGCCTTGTAATCCATATAGTTTATTAAAAGGATATTGTGACTACATCTCTACATTTAGCCAGTCAATCCAAGACATCCGTCTATAATCGGCAGCCTGAACTGTGATCCGAAAGACTTTATAACGGAATATCGGATGACACAGTCATTCCTCCTAGGCATCGGAGTTTTCCCAGCGTTTATTGGTGACATAGTCATGCCTCCTAGGCATCGGAGTTTTCCCAGCGTTTATTGACACCGTACGTCTGGGAGATAACTGTGATTGGACACTGGTTTATTAATTTTTTCTCTAAGCTGTCGTCTTTGTTGTCGCCAATAGCCTCGTTTTCGCAAGGTCGCTATTAGTGAAGTGTCCGCCAACAACTTTTGAAGTATATGCCATTCCTGTGAATGGAATTTAAGACAACGGCAGAACATTTTAAAGTTAGTGGTGTGCCAAAGTGGTGAAAGTAGAGGGGGGTGTATAGATGTAGACTTCTGAAGACAGAAGAACGTGGAGGGGAGTTTTTATGGTTGAGTGATGACAAGAGGCTAATAGTAATAGCGTTTTTGTATCTAAAGAGAAAAATAGGTTGTTAACGTTTTAGATAAGTCATGAAGGAGGACTAGGTCCACCACTAAGGTTATGCGCGATAGAAAAACTATGTATTGTTATTATTAGAGATCAATATTCGTGAACTCGGATCATGTGCAATCAGTGACGTAATTTGTTGATAAATGATACCTCTATGAGTTATTTTGTTACCATATTTTGATTGTTCTATGTATATAAATATACAGCCTAGACAGATTCAAGTGGTGTTTTGATTGAAAATTGTCATTTGACCATTTTACATCAGCACGCAGAACTCTTCAAAAATAGTATGAATTAGATTGCCATCGATACTCAAGGTGTTCTAAAAATAGACACAATTAATGTTTGGGGTTTTTAAGAGCTGTTTAAATTAAGATTGGGAATTTTCCAAGTGTTCTTTTCTTAAAAGCCAATATCATTGGTATTTAGAGTTAATTTTATTGTGTTAGTGTGTCTTATTCTCTTTCGCTCTCTTTCTCTCTCTCTCTCTCTCTCTCTCTCTCTCTCTCTCTACATGCATGAATGTTGTCTTTCCCTTTCTCTCTCGTGTCTTTCACATATGCCTATCTTTATTTTTCTCATCCTCAGTTTCTCTCTCTCTCTCTCTCTCTCTCTCTCTCTCTCTCTCTCTCTCGCTTTCTCTCTTCTTTATTTAAATGTTAACTTACGCTAATGTTTGTTTCTCTATTTTGCTTTACCATAACCCGAATACTATCAATAATTATTATGAAGAGCCCACTTTGAAATCATCAGAAAAAATATCCAACAAGCGCCATGCCATACCATCTGTTGTAATTTTGCCAACTTCTGTTTTGGTATCAAATAGTGCCAATCTTTTTACATTTGTATAGAGCCCCACATATTTCAAATATGTTTTAATTATAGTGTATAATTATTTGAAACGTACCCAAACGGAGCACAAAATTCAAACATATCGAGAGTTATTTTTACCCCATATTACACTCTCTCTCTCTTTTTTTTTTTTTTCTTTTAATATTAACTTAGGTTAATGTTTATGTCTCCATTTTTCTTCACCATAATCCCAATGTTATCCATAATTATCGACAGCACAAGTCGAAAGCACAAGAAGAAAATATGCCACAAGGGCCATGCCATGCCATCCGTTGTAATATTGCCAACTTCTGTTTTGGTATCAAATAGTGCCAATCTGTTTTACATTTGTATTGAGCCCCACATCTTTATAATATGCTGTAGCTATAGTCTATAATTACCTAAAACTGATCGGAACGGAGCACAAAATCTAAACACAATGAGCGTTATTTTTACCCTCCATTACCCTCTTCCTCTAGTTTTGTGAGTTATCTCTGTAATGTTTGATTAATTCCCGAACCAAGCTTCCTAACATAATGTCCTGACTGCCTTCGGTGAAACAATCATATTGAATGTAAACGGTAACATTTTCAAAAAGAAAAAAGAGTAGTAAAAGCATTTTAATTGAGCCAAAATCCACAGTGCTACGATATTCTTTTGTGATAATTATTTATACGCAACCTTGATGATTTGTAATGTTATTATGTTCAAAAGAGATTTTTAGAGTGTAGAAATATTTCTATTGTTGTAATTATTTTTTGGGTATTTCATCATGCATAATACAATTTGGTTTGACATTTGAGAGAGACAGAAAGACAAGGATGAGAGAGAGTAAACAATGTCACACAGAGAGAAAGAGAGAGAGAGAGAGAGAGAGAGAGAGAGAGAGAGAGAGTTGAAAGAGATAAAGCCCGAGACAGGAAGAAAAAAGAACACCAATGTATACATCTCAAAATGCATTTACATATTGTTGTTTTGTTTGTTTGTTTTGTATAATAGCATAATGTGTTTTGTGTATGTACATTTAGACAAAGCTGTGTATGTATATAATTTTATGTCTGCCCGCACACTTAACAGCCTAATATTAGTCACTCGCCTAAACATAGTGTCAGAAAAAAGAAAAGAAAAATGTGATTTATTTATTTACCCTTACGCTCCGTCCAGAGATGTACATTTTATGTTTCCACGTTCGCCCTGGGGTAGAACATCGGCTTCCAACGCAAAAGGTCCGCGGTTCGAGCCCTGGCGATTTTGTTCCATACTGGTTGGGTCGGTATCAGTTTGATGTGACCGGCTGAGACAGGAGTCATGGTATCCCCGCCCTGTCTCGTGTGTGGCAGCACGTAAAATTGTCAGACGTCAGTCTTGGGGCCCGTCTTCACAAAAGTCTATAGTTATAGTGCTGATGTTGGACGTTAAAACAACTCAACGCAACCGCCGGGTTTTTTTTTTTAGTCGTTGTGTTAGAAAACGCTCACTCACTCACTAAGGTAGTTTGATCTGCAGCAAGGCTTCTAAAAATAGCAGGCAAAGTCATCGAAGTAGACAACAAATAAATTGCAATTAGAGTCCAAGTCAATTATACTAATTACTATTACAATTGTAGGCACAGTTAGATCATTTGTCATCGTTGCAGTGTAGGCTGAGTAGGCTGAGCAAAAACTCTTTCTGAGTATCAATCAAAACTAACTATGGTAAGGGTTTATTGGAGATAGATCATTGTTATCCTTATTACGCTAAATTGTGTTCACACCTATAATTTCGGTGACTTGGTCTGTTTTTTTTTTATGGATTTTAGGCTTTTAAAAAACAACAGGTACGGTCCCCGAAATAAACAAACATTTATTTTGTATTTAGAATTAAAGTGAGCTATATCATTAAGATATTACATACAGTTAGGAAAGCGGACATTTTTAAGTCTAGTAGGTTTGTAGGTTAAACCAACAATAACACTACTCAATGAGTATTATTCTGTCCTTACTATGATACAAATTTGAAATAAATAGATCAATATTATTCCTGTTAAACAGAAATGTGTTCATTGCAGTCATTTCAGTGATTTTGCCTGTTATTTTTGGAACCCTGTAGTAGAACAAACACGCCGTTATGTACAGTAATAGTTCACAAATCACAAATCACAAAGCTAATAATAATAATAACATTATTATTAGCCCAGCCTTGGTATAATTACTCTGGGTTTTATTGTGTACATGATCGTAACTTTCGAAAATAGAAGGTTGAGCCACCCAATAAAATAGACGTCCGTGTTAAAAGTCAATGCCATCTGTATATCTTTGAAATATGAGGTACAGTTGGGCAACTTTACATTGTTTCTGCGTGGTCTGGGTGAACTTGACACAGATTTATCAATATAATATTGTAACTTAAAAAAGTACTTTTATACATGGAATATGATAAAGATCGTTAATTATGCGAAAACGTCTTTCCTTTATTTATTTTTGAAACTAGGTCTGTACTTATGGAAACTTCGCATTCGAACAAAGGAATTTATACTTTCTAATGTCCAATTACATGAAATATTTTCCAATTTGGCAGCATCATATTAGCGTTATTATGTTCTACTTCCATGGGGCAAGTCTTTTTTATTTTATTTATTTTTGTTTTTGTGGGGGTTAAAAAAGCTGTTTAGCTTTGAAATACATGTTTTTTTTCTGCAAAAACAAATCTCTTTTTAATGCTTGAGGAAAAATGTTTCGTTTGAAGTTGAAATTCTATAAACCCTGATTTGGTTATAAACCTAACCAGAACTTTTATAAAGGTCTGCTTACAAGAAGAAATTTACAGCTAACAGCATCATAATTAGGTGTTCCAAATTTCAAAGCAGAAACTTGCATTGATAGAAATTAATGGAAACCGCGTGCACTGTTTTTCACAAACCGCAAGCAAAAGAAAAAAAGTTCGCATCTTTTTGTGGATTAATGTTGCTAGACAAAACACAGACCTTTATTTAAAAAAATAGACAGTTGGTGTTATCTTCCTTCTTCTAAAATATTTTGAAGACTATTTTAATAAACATGTTTTGCTTTAACGTTATTGTTTTTGTACACAATTATTGTTGAACTGTTACGATTAAAATCGATTAGAATTGTTTAATCAACATGACATTTTAGCGATATAAACAGTTACAATTTGTTTTTAAAATTAAGACTGAATTCCAAGCAAATTACTGCCTCCTAAATATTTATTGTACATTCACTTTTTAAAAGTATGGTTTATAACCACAAATACTAGTAATTTTAAAAGATTTCATATTCGTGGATCTCAAAACTTTGCTTTCTATTCACCCAACGGCAATGAATTTATAATAATAACAAAATAGTAAATAGGGGTTTTCCCATCCAAAAATATCCCTTCAATCTATTGTTATTTGAAACTATTGGCGGTAAGTACAACGTTGTTGAAGCTTAGGAAGCGTCGCAACGATATGCGAATAAGAAGGCTTACGTCTCGTCGTAACGATAATTTATAAGAATAAGAAGGAACTCCACAAGGCACAATTCATCTGTTTTGGATTGAAAAAGGATCTGTTTATCTTTGAAATACATTTTATTTTTCTGCAAGAAAATATATATAGCTTCTTTTGGATTTAGAGATAATAGTGAATCTGTTTTAAATGCTTGAAGAAAAATCGTTCGTTTGAAGTTGAAATGCTATAAACTGGGTCTGATTGTAAACTTAACCAGAACTTTTATAAAGGTGAAATTTACAGCTAACAGCATCACTATTAGGTCTTGCAACTTCCAAAGCTGACACTTCCGTTGAAATTTATCGAAGTTGCGTGCACTGCTTTGTAGAAACTGCAAGCAACAGAAAAATGTAGCATCTTTTTGTGGATTGACGCTCCTAGATGTAGCACAGACCTTTATAAATAAACAAACAGGCGGTGTTATTATTTACCTTCTGTTAATTGTTAAGGTCTCTACATTAACAGATGCTTAGATGTAAAAAAAACTCATAAATTAAAGATTATTTTAATCAAAAGATTTAAATTGTTTTAACGTTAAAGTTTTTGTACACAATTATTGATATCCTGTTACGATCAAAATTGATTGGAATTGTTTAACCAACATGACATCTTTAGAGATTTAAACATTTTCTATTTAACAGCTTAAATTGTTTTTTTAAATTAAGACTGAACTCCAAACAAATTTACCTTCTCCTAAATTAATATGTATTGTACATTCGCGTGTATTTGTTTGGTTTATAACCACACATTACTAGTCATTTTAAAAGATTTCATATTCGTGGATCTCAAAACTTTTTTCCTATTTACCCAATTGCACTGAATTTAACACAATAAAAATAAATAGCTATTAGGTGTTTTGCCCTCTAAAAATAATCATTCACTTTATTGTTATTTGAATATATTGGCGGTACAACGCGATGGTAGCTTTAAACGCGTCGACACGATATGAAAATAAGGAGGCTTACGACGAGCCGTAGGCTACGCAGGCTTTGTACTTACACCCCATGACCATTAGTCTAAGTGGTTCTAAAAATATTGTACTACAAGAGTTGTCATTTCTACATAGGCGCAAAATACATATCAGTGGTAGAATGCACAAACATAACGTAGCTTACGTCTGGTCATAACAGTTTAAGACTAAGAAGGGTTACGTCGAGACGTAAACTACGTCATGTTTGTGCATTCTACCCCACATTGTTAACATTTGACGGGCTGGTCCTTTCTCTGTATTTTTTATCGAGTGCTAACATAATTATGTTGATGCCACCTTTTAGGCTGATGTTGTTTACTGATGCTGTTGTCTGTTTGTTTCCAACAAAGCCGTAGATTAGCTCTCAAATATAGATCAATAGAGTAATTTTTGTACCAATCCATTTCCCATGAGAAAACTGTTTATATTACATTGTTTGAACTTCAAAACTATGACATTGTTCTATTGGTCTCGTAATAATGGAATAGTAATTAAACACAGCATAGAGTCAAGGTATTAGCAGCGGTAATTGCTTATAATCTCGGATTCATAAACAATAAGGCATAGGCACACACTAAAATGAAAAGAATTTTTTTGCAATAATGTTTACAATGATCTATTTCTATTTTTCTATAGAATAGTTAGAAAACAACAATACTTAATATATTTGTCAGTTTATACTTACCTAAAACAGTAACGATGTAAGGTGTCTTATATTGGACCTAATTGCAACAATGTTCACAATGATCTATTTCTATTTTTTTATAGCATAGTTAGAAAACAACAGTACTTAATATTAATTTGCCAGTCTACTTAACTAACACAGTAATGATGTAAAGTGTCTTAAATTGGGCCTGATCTTTTATCATTGTTTAATTCAATGGTAATTCCAAGCGCGTAGTGAACTATATTTTTTAAGATTTATTAAGTATTTGATACATAATATTCAATATTATTGTTTTGGAGATTGCGCAGCATAATATGAAGTCATTCAATCCCACATTTCTTTTTTTTTTCTTTATTGGTTTGATGACTTAGCCTGTTATTTTTTAAAGCGTTGTGTGCAACAGTTGAAATAGATTATTTGGCAAGTTTTGGTCCTTCAAGTTAATGTTTACACAACAAACTCCATGACATTATTGTTGTTTGCTTGTTTGTATATAACTATCCATTGGTCTAATCTGATTTAATATAGTTTAGCTTCATACGAAGAAAAAATGGTCATGTAAAAATATCCAATGCTTCAAGGATAAGTTCAATGTTTTGTAGGACATTTGCACAAATGGATAAATTTCGCGTGTCCAAAAGATCTACCAATGAAAATTTATGGATAAAAACATAATAATGTGTTAGACAATGTATTTATTTCACTTTTTCAGAAATTACCTTCAGCTGCGCGAATCAATGTCTTTATACATAAAAACCGAGTAAATGGGTGTCTTTAGATTTAGTAACACCAAACATTCCATATTAGCAATTGTATTTGTTGGTATTGTCTTGTACGATTGTGTTATTGTGTGTATGTGTGTGTGTTTCGTGTGGTCACAAAACTTTGATCTCATGCTAGTTAGTAAACAACCTCGATCCCCCATGGGGGCAGGGTAAGGAAAAAAAACAAAACTAAAAGCTACGGGCCTTAAACCCGCCTACCTACCATATATATATTCCTCACTCGACAAAGAGGTTGCAGTTTTTCTTGGTAAAACAAATTTAGATGGATATAGAAATAAATTTAATACATTTAAGAAGATGAAACCCTGTAATTTTACCTTATTTACAGAATGCCCTGATCCTTGTCTTATTTAAGAGTTCGTCTATTTATTGCATCGACTTCAAATATTCTATACTAATAATACAGTCACAAAAAAATTACTCAATCTTTTTAGATATTCTGTTATTTGGGTCATCTAGGCGATAGACATAGTGACGATATAAAACATTAAGAAAAGCAACAACCATCATCAACAACAACAACAACAACAACAACACCAACAACAACACCACCAACCACCACCAACAACAACAACAACAACAACAACAACAACAACAACAACCCCAAACAAACCATTCAGTATCCGTTGAGCTTCGTGTATCCCCAGCTGTTTAGTTTTCATGAAAAGTTAAATTTAACTCTTATGTATGTTTCTAACTTTTAATGTCTCGGGGCATACACAATGTTTGCCCTCTCTTTGTCATGATGTTACAAAGTTCTATCTTCTATATTTGATACTTGCCCATACGATTATGTTACATAGAAATGTAGATAAAATGTTTCAAGAAAATCCTATTGTCACAATAATTAATTATAATTATTTCAGAGTCATGAATGTTCACGTGTATCACACAACAGACTATCACACACAATTCCAGAATGGTGAAGGGATCACACAAACTTATATGGTCTTTTTTGTAACACAATGTAGTTTTTCTTCTTTCTTTCTTTCTTTCTTTCTTTCTTTCTTCATGTCTTTATCTGTTGTTGTTGTTTTCAATAATGTTTATCAAACGATTGTTTCTTTTCCTTAGTATCTTATCAATCTATTTTTTTTCATTTATTTATGCATGTGTTTAGTCGTATCTGTGAATTCCTTTAATTTGTTTATTCATTTCCCTGTATATAGTTATTCATTTTAATCTTTCATTTTTATATGATTTTTTTTTCCCAGAAAGCATCTGTGATGACAGATTTGTTGATAAAAAATGAAATGTGTTTTTAATACTCTAGTCACTCCTTTGTTATAATTATACATTCTGTTTGGTTGGAGATTGTTTTTTATGATATGAATCTTATAATTTGTACTGACTTGTTGAGATACATCGATGTCATATTTATGCTGTCTTTTTCCACGAAATAAATGTCAGACCATCTAAAATAACATTACGTGTTGGGTTATTTTTAACCTTAGTCTTTTGTCCTTCTTCATAAGTGATCTTACTAAACGAATTTAGTAGCTGTTGGGACATGGCCATAAAAACCTGTTTGTATGTATATTTGTTTGTTTTTTGTCTCTTAGAGTCTGGCTTTAGCACTAAATAGGCTATATTTTGGACGGATCCCAAGACTAACGTCTGCAAATTTTACATCCTGCCACACAGAGACGTTTCAAGAATACTTTGGCTTTTGTTTCAACCAGTCGTATTATATAGATTAAATTGTGGGCGGGCCCCAAACTGATGTCTGACAATTTTATGTGCTGCGAGACACGAGACAGGGCGGGGATACTATGACTCCTGTCTTAGTCGGTCACATTAAACTGAAACCGACCCAACCAATAGGGGGAGAAATCGCCAGGGGTTGATTCCGCACCTTTTGCATCGGAAGCCGATGTTCTACCCCAAGGCCACCGCGCCACCAGTAGGGACGAATTGGAACAAATATAGTTGTAAATCGAAGGTGGGTTCGAACCAGACACATCCCAACCGTAAGCTCTATCACCTGCGTCAGTGCAGTACGCCTCCCTCGTTGCTGTTGTGACTTAGTCCAACACACATGCATGTAAATGATTAGTAGTAGTTGTAGTAGTAGTTATGTTGGTTTAACGTCCAACATCAGCACTATATAGGCTATGTTGTAGACCAACCCAAGGCTAACGTTTGACCATTTTATGTGCAGCCACACACGAGACAGGGCGGGGATACCATGACTCCTGTCTCAGACGGTCACATTATACTGACACCGACCCAACCAGTAGGGAGCGAAATAGCCAAGGTTCAAACCATGATCCTTTTGCATCGGAAGCCGGTGTTCTACCCCAGGGCCACCCCCACGGAGAGAGTGTCCTATAGCAATAGGACTCTCGCCCGAAAGCATTCAACCTCCTTTAAACCAAGATCGATACATTTTAATTCATTAATTTTCTGGCTTATTTTGGGGTTATATTACAACTTGCAACTTATATCAGAATTGCCGAATTACGCGGAAAAGCGATATAGTACGTACGGATTTTTTTACCCTTGTTTTTTTTTTTTTTTGCTTAAATGTTAACCTTGAAGGCTCATTAAATTGTTCGCTCTTTATTATGTCTTATTGTGTTCATATATTACCCCACAAGGGCCACATTTTTCACCCGCTGAAGATAAAAATGCTATAAATTTAACTACTTGTATACTCAGGTATATTTTATAAAAATGATGTACCCATAGACCATAACTGTCGATAAATTTGACATATGTTTTTAATTAAACTCAATGAACTGTGTTCTGAAAGTGAATAAATTTGACATATTTTTTTTATTAAACTCAATGAACTGTGTTTTGAAAGTGGCAGAGTTGAAGGTGACTTGAACCAGTGAATGAAAACGGAAAGCCATTCAGTATTCGCGGTAATGGACAAATACAAATTTGTGTTATTACCTCCAAAATAGGGGTCGAGATAGACCCTAACGCACTAAAGTGGTTTACGCTCTATATGGGGCGCTGGAAATTGTTAAGCCCCCTGTCAAGGGCGAAATTTGAATGTGTTTTGGGAGCAAGGATGCTTTAGTATGGGGCTAGATCTAGTATTTTCAGTGGATGGAAGATAGAAAGAGAGAGAGAGAGAGAGAGAGAGAGAGAGAGAGAGTGAGAGAGAGAAAAAGAGAGAGAGAGAGACAGGGACAGACAGACAGACAGACAGACAGACGGACAGACAGAGAAAGAGGTTGTTGTATTATTGGGTTTAATTTGGTATGCTTAACTAAAAATGCAGACAGGTATTCCACACACACACAAAAAAAAGATTGAACAAAGAAGTAAGAGACAGAGACACAGACCTGACAAATATAGAGTACAGAAGGATAACATGCTAAGAATATTAAGTAAGTGTAAAGTTTGCTACAAAAAAAGTTTGATTGAAAATAGAAACACATTTTGCGCAGTATTGCTGTATAACGTTTGCACGGCGTTACCTCACTTGAGAGACGGCCAATTAGAGAAAATGACTGCAATTCCACGAAGCCAGCTATTTGGTTTAATGTAAAACTCTTCAATTTGTCCTTTTTGGTTTAATGTAAAACTCTTCAATTTGTCCTTTTTGGTTTTATGTAAAACTCCTCAATCTGTCCTCTCCACATATAGCATTAAGTTGGACGAACCGGAAACGAAGATCTGGACTTCCAACTTAAAACACTTCAGTGCTCGTCTTAGGTCTTGGAAGATGCTGGGAATTTCCGGAAAATGTTGGGGTTTTTTTTCGGTAAGCCGTCTTGAATATCTGAGTGCGAAGACAGTGTATATTCAACTTGAAATGTTTTTCCTAGAATGAATACAGTTATTTATAGGTTTAAAAAGGACAGTTGGGGTTTTTTTTCGGTAAGCCGTCTTGAATATCCGAGTGCGAAGACAGTGCATATTCAACTTGAAATGTTTTTCCTAGAATGAATACAGTTTTTGATAGGTTTAAAATGGACAGTTTATTTTCATATAGATCGGTTGATTTTTTTTTTTGAATCGTTGAGCTAATCTTATGTGTCAGTTCTTAAAAAAAACTTTGCTCGGTTTTTTTGTCAACCGATTTCTTGTTTGATCTTTCACTTTTAGGTAGTCACATTATATGATAAACAGGTGAAAGCGAAGCTATTTGTGAATTTTTGATTAAAGTCTTCTAGGTATATAGAAAGATATTTTAAGATGATGACACCCCACAAGAGGTGCCCATGCGTCTTGGTCTATCATCGCGTTATACATGTATTCAAATTATTATTATTATTATTATTATTATTATTATTATTATTATTATTATTTCCACCAATACAGTAGAGTACAGCCTTGGGGTAGAATATCGACTTCCGACGCAAAAGGTCCGGATTCGAGCCCTGGCGTTCCCTACTGGTTGGGTCGGTGTCTGTATAATGTGATCGGCTGAAACAGGAGTCCCCGCTCTGTCTCGTGTGTGGCAGCTCTTAAAATTGTCAGACGTCAGTCTTGCGGCGCGTCCACAATATAGCCTATATAGTGCTGATGTTGGACATTAATCAACTCAACAAAGATATTTTGAGATGAAAGCATTCCACAGGGAGTACCCATTCGTCTTGATCTATCATCAAGTTATATTGAAATAATATAAATATTTTAGTATGATCCCAAAATTAGGGTAAACATTCCAGGCGATTTAATGGCGCCTGCTTTTTTATTGGACCGTATCGTCCCATTTTGAGGCTTTTTGTATGGACTATCATGTATTTAAATGTTGATAAATAAACGCATAGAAACATGAAATACAACATGCCGCATCAAGCTTATGGAAAAGTAGTTTTAGAAATCAGTTCAATAGTTCCTCGAAAAATAACTACAAGTAAATTATTTTACTGGAAAAATATAGTGATAGCAATATTTGGTTGTTTGTTGTTTTTTTTGTCTCCCTGCATGTCTGCTTTTGATTTGTTCGTTCGTTTGTTTGTTTCTTTGTTTGTTTTTTTGTTGGTTCTTTTTTGTGCCTTTTCAGATTGTTGTCTTGTTGCTATTTCTTGTTTTTGTTTTGAGTTGGTTGAACGTCCACTAAGCTATATTGTAAAAGGGCCTCAACACTGACGTCTGACAATTTTAAGTACTGCCACGCAGACACAGTGCGGATTTGGACCGTCTCGTCACATTTTGTGGTATTTTGTGTAGACTATAATGTGTTCAAATATTGATGAATTAAATTATAGCAGCATGAAATAAAACTTTTCAAGTTTTGGGAAAAGTAGTTTTAGAAATTCGAGCAACAGTTCCTCAAGAAATAACTACAAGTAAATTATTTGACTGGAACAATATAGTAATAGTAATTATTCGGTTTGTTTGTTGTTTTTTTTTGTCTCCCTGCATGTATGTTTTTTTGTTTGTTCATTCGTTTGTTTCTTTCTTTGTTTGTTTTTTTACAATTGCTTTGTTTTGTTGGCTCTTTTTTGTGCCTATTCGGATTGTTGTCTTGGTGTTGCTATTTCTTGTTTTTGTTTTGAGTTCTTTTTTGTTTGTTTTTTTTAGGAGCTGGGGGGATAAAGCCTTCACTACTTTATATGAATAGAATACGGTAAATCCTATACATCACAGTCATATTATGCAAAAAATGTGTTTAAGTCAGTGAATCAAATACTTTGCTTGTTATTTTAGGACGCATTGGCTATAGACTTCAATGATCATGATGTGTTGAACTTGTTCTAACGCAATAACTAAGTAAAACACTTGGCTAATGAGTTGAATTGGTTTAACGTCAAACGTCAGCACTATTGTAGACTATATTATTAACGAGCCCCAAGATTGACGACTGACAATTTTACGTACTGCCACACAGACACAGGGCGGGGATATTATTGCTCATGTCTTGGATGCTCACATTAAACGGACACAGACTCAACCAGTAGGAAGCGAAATCGCCAGGGCTTGAACCATGGACCTCTTGCATCGAAAGCCGACGTTCTACCTACACCTACCACGCTCTCTCTTCTCTCTCTCTCATCTCTCTTCTCTCTCTCTCTCTCTCTCTCTCTCTCTCTCTTTCTCTCTCTCTACATTTTCTCTCGTTTTCTCTCTCTCTCTCTCTCTATCTCTCTCTCTCTCTCTCTCTCTCTCTCTCTCTATCTCTCTTTCTCTCACAGTGGCACGGATGTCTAAGGGATCACTATATCCAATCCTATGGCTGTATGTTCGATTTTATTTAATTTCCTCAAATTAAATTTTGACCCCTTAGCAAGAGCGTTGACCGTTCCTATAGTTCTTAGACTGTGAGAAGATGTGTACACTGCTGTGGAGGTGCGGTAATGCCGGTAAGCCATCTGGTCGAAATCGTTTTGTCCCTATCGCAGACTCCCTGCATTTTTAAGTCTATGTGCAGGGAACTGAAAGAGCTTGACATGCAGGTGTGAACATATGACTTTTCTGGAATGAGAATCATAGTTGTTGCACTGAATGCCTGACCAGAAAGTAGGAGTTGACCATTCATGCAAGGTGCCTTCATACAATTCTCTTTCTTTCTTTTACTCTCTTTTTTTCGCCATCTCCCTTCTCTCTCTCTCTCTCTCTATCTCTCTCTCTGCACTGGCGAACGCACACAGGACTCAAGAACCTGTTCGCCATATCCTAGCTGGACTCATATTTTTAAAGTCTATTTAATGTGTAAACATCAACTGCCCTATCAGTGTGGAAAAATCCTTAAATCCCCGAGGCACGTTCAACTAGGAGAGGACATTGCTTTCTACGAACCTAAAAACGTCAGCACTGTGTTGGTTATAGTGTGAATGGGCCTCAAGACTGACGTTTGACAACTTTACGTACTGCTTCACAGAGACAGTACGAGGATACCATGTCTCCTGTCTTTGCCGATCACATTAAACTGACACCGTCCCAACTAGAAGGGACGAAATCGCCAGGGCTCGAACCACGCACCTCTTGCATCGAAAGCCCATGTTCTATCCTAGGCCTACCCTCTCTCTCTCTCTCTCTCTCTCTCTCTCTCTCTCTCTCTCTCTCTCCCTGCAATTGAGAACACAGGACTCAAGAGCCAGTTTGCCATGTCTTAGCTGGACTCATATTTTTAAGTCTATTTCATGTGTAAACATCAACTGCCCTATCAGTGTGGAAAAATCCTTAAATAACTGAGGCACGTTCAACTAGGAGAGGACATTGCTTTCTAGGAACCTACAAAAACCTCTTTCTTTGAAATATCATGATTATCAAGTACAGGTTATCATTAATGTGTATTTCTGAACTGAAATACAATATCTATCTCATTCTACTCTCACTCCGTCCTTCTCTCGTTCTCTCTTTCCCTCCCCCTCTCTCTTTCTCTCTCTTTCTCTTTCTATCTCTCTTTCTTTATTTTGATTCTCTCCTCTTCTCTCCCTCTGGCTCTCTCTTACTCTCTCTCTCCTTCCTTTTCTCTTTCTGTCTCTTTCATGTTCTCACTCTCCCTCCCTCATTCTCCCCCTGTTTCTTTATCTCTCTCACTCTCTCTCCCTCCACCTCTCCCTCCCTTCCTCCCTACCCCCTACATTTGCCAATAATTCACTCATAAAGAAACTCATCGTCGTAAAAGTGTTCGTTTTCCAACGTCCTATGACAAACGTTGACAAGACGACATGAAAATCGATTTGATTTCTCCCCAAGAAACAGGAAAAGTGTCTAAAATGTTCTGTCAAAAAATGGACGAGAACCAAATTTCCCTGTCATAGTCACGTTCGAGCCTCTAATTGAAGTGAATGTCCTCTTCTAAGGGTGCGTGTAACATTGTGAGTGTAACTATGTGTGTAAAGAGAAAGAGAAGAGAAGAGAGAGAGAGAGAGAGAGAGAGAGAGAGAGAGAGAGTGAGAGAGAGAGGATGAAAGAGAGAGAAATAGAAAGAGAGAGACAGGATGAAGGAGAGACAGACAGACAGACAGACACACAGACAGACAGACAGAGAGACAGACAGACATACAGAGAAAGAGAGAGAGGATGAGAAAGAAAGAGAGAGAGAGAGAGAGAGAGAGAGAGAGAGAGAGAGAAAGAGGATTAGAGAGGAGGCGTGGATGTAACTATGTGTAAAGGGTTTTTGCTTGAGTGTATTCCGGAGATTTGTAAAAGTAGAATTACTCAATTTAAAACTGTAGATATTATTGTTTCTCTCACAATCTCTCTTTCATACGATCACGCTTCTTACTCTTTTTTCCTTTTTTGTTTCTTTTACTTTATCTATGAACGATCTATTTATCAATCTATATATCTATATGTCTATATTAAATCATCTATATGTCTATTTGCATCTACCTCTGTTTTCATCAATACGCGCCTCTCTATATTTGATATCTCTGCCTTCTTTCTCTCTGTTTATGCCTCTTTTTCTTTCTCGCTATCTCTCCATTTCTTTATTACAATCTCCTCATTTCAGTCTATTTTATTGTATTATTGGAACATTTTTACTTTGCTTTCCACCCCTTTTAATATAAATCTTTTCTCCCCTCTCACTTTACTCACTCCACACCTGTTAATACCATCGAACGATCTGTCTGCCTGCTTATCTGTTTACCTCTAACTATCTCTCTCTGAATATATTATATTGTTTCTTCATATTTTTCTTGTTTTTTTCTGTTTTTTGCCCTCGCCTTCTCGATCTCATCCTCCAATTTCTCTCTCTCTCTCTCTCTCTCTCTCTCTCTCTCTCTCTCTCTCTCTCTCTCTCTCTCTCTCTCTCTCTCTCTCTCTCTCTCTCTCTCTCTCTCTCTCTCTCTCTCTCTCTCTCTCTTCCCCATCCTTCCTCTACCATCCATGGTGACACTGCAAACTGCAAAGCCCTATCACAAACAAGGCTACCAGATATAGAACCATCTCCCTGTGTCTCCCTCAGTCACACACTGAATGCCCCAGCACATGAAAAACGTTGGATGCGTAATATCATACAAAAAATCATCATCAAAGGAAGGACAAATAATAGTGGGGCAACTAGGGTGAATGACGCAAAATGTCCTGATTATTATATGCTTTGATTATTCTATTTTTAGATTTCTCCTTTTTTTCCAAAAAGAATCATCCCTGATTTTAAAAATGATAGAGTTGTAATTTCTTCTATCTGTTAAAGTGCATTTGATGCTTTTTTTTAAAAGATTATAAGTGACTCAAAAAGCCCAAATTCCGATTCTTGCAAGATTCACATTGGTTGTTCTACTTATAAACAAATAGGAAAAATCGTTGTGGAAATAGAACTAGATCTAGCTGAATTTGAGATTATAAAGTCAAAGATCAGAGAAGTTTGACGTCATGGATTCGTCTCATCAATTGTGAAATGGCCGATTTCATCTTTGAAGTTAAACAGGTTATTAAGGGTAACGAACTGTTGACATTTCTAAAAAAAAAATAGATGTTATGATAATTTTTGTATAAAGTGCAAAGAATTTATATGCATCATTATTATGGAGAGAAAAAAAACACGAATCATCCTAGTACAAACTAAAAATGTCGCGAGTCGGTGTAAAAAATACAAAATTATTATCAACAAACACAGTGAGATTGTTTATATTTAGTATCAATGAAATGAAAGGAAACATATTAAACAGTAAGAAAATCATGTTTTGAACTCATTTCTTTGTGGGACGGAAGGTTCAGACTGTGTATATATCCCTTTTCTCCTTCTTTCATTGCCTCCCGTCTATTCTTCCTTCCTATCAATTTATACTGGACAAAAACCCCAATTGCCCCCTAGGTTAATATTATCCATGTCCAAACCAGATTTTATTCAGAGCAATCGGAGTGAAAATTCTATTGATTTTTCTACTTTGAACAATCTCTTTTTTTCGTTGAGGCTATAATTGTTTAAGCTAGATCGTCTAGATTCTAATTTATCGAGACTGCACGAGAAGCTATGGTGACAAATATAACAGTGTCATTTTCTTCGTTTGTCGAAGTGGAAACCCATTAAGTCTACAATTCACATTCGGATATCTACATTGTGATGAGGAGAATGGATGGGAAAAAAAAACGTAAAGGATTAAATCTGATTGTTTTTAAATTATGTAACGTGAAACTTTACGCTGCAGAATTAGGACTACGCAGATGTTTATTGTATTGTTACACTATTATTGGTATTTATGACAAATATAACAGTGTCATTTTCTCTCTTTGTTGTAGTGGAATCCCAACGTGTCTACAATTCACTGTCAGATATCAAGATTGCGATGAGAATGGATGAAAAAAAAGAACAACATCAATCTGATTGTTTTTAAATTATGCAACGTGAATCTTTACGCTGCAGAAATATAACTGCGCAGATGTTTATTGTATTGTAACACTAGTATTAGTGTTAGTGTTTTATAAACAGTTTTTTTTTACAAAGTAAATAAAAGAAATTTCTTTTTTATTTTATGGTCTGAGGAAAAAACAATTGCTCCATGAATAGAATATATTTCAATTTCAGTATACAGATATGGACAAATGTATATAATATAATAGACAGACCTGTTCACGCCATTAGATTTACACATTTTGAATGACTGATCATAGAGTCGTAAGTACAAACTTGTCATAAGGTTATCTGAATAAGAAGGCTTACGACGAGTCGTAAGACACCATGACGTACTTATGACCCTACGACCCGTCGTAAGCCTTCTTACGACCAGTTGTAATAATCAGCGACGTTTCAATAACAGTTCATTTGTCATTTAATAGCTATTTAAGCGGGGCTTTAGATGCGCCATTATGTATGCTTCCGATAATTAAAGTAAAAGGTTGTATTGTTCCTGTCTATTTGTTCAATGCCTGTCCAAGTCATTTTGGTCGTGTGTTCAAAAAAGTAGATTTAAGATTTCTATGTCTTTGAAAACTTAGATCTAGATCTTTTACAACAATCGATCTCTTTTAATATATTTCAAACTGAGATTAAGTACATAAGTCTACATGAAGAAGGGGAAAAAGATATATAGGTTGGTAAGTTAGTGCATTAGATTTCACCTATGATAATCAGAAATAGTTATGAAGCAAATCACCCACGTCGTTCATAACACATTTCTCCTGAAAGACAAAGAGCAATAACCCCATCTGTGCATGATTATGTATGTGTGAGAAAGAGAAAAAGAGAGAGAGAGGCTATATTTTGGACGGGCCACAAGACTGACGTCTGACAATTTTATGTGCTGCCACACACGAGACAGAGCTGGGATGACATGACTTCTGTCTCAGCCAGTCATATTAAACTGACACGGACCCAACCAGTAGACCGGGAGAGAGAGACAGAGAGAGAGAGAGAGAGAGAGAGAGAGAGAGAGAGAAAGAAATATAGAGAGATAACTGTTTGAGAGTACAGAATGACATAACATTCACACCCACACAAAACCCCTGAGCCTATGTGTGTTTGTTTAGAGTGGTGATTTGTATGCATGTGTGTGTGTATATGTGTTAGTGTGTGCCAGCTTGTTAGTCAAATATCCGCGATGCTACTAAAGTACAAACCACCTGTATGACACCTTGCATCATTAACAATGAAAACATCATTAGGCCAAATAAATATTAAGCTGATCATGTTCATTATTATCAAACTTGGCGAATGGTATCAGATTTGATCAGGGAAGGTCAGTTTAATTACTCATAACAAAACTCATTACTGTCCTAGATGTGCAAGCCTTTTGTTTTTCTAGTATAGATCTAGAAGACGCAGTTCTAGACTAAGTGTGCTGCCCCCACTATTTTTGTGGGTTCTTTGGGTTTGTTCTTTGTTCCGTGCATGTTGTGACCGACTAAGACAGGAATCATGGTATCTCCCCCTGCCTCGTGTGTTGCAGCTACTACTACTACTACTACTACTACTACTACTACTACTACTACTACTACTACTACTACTACTACTACTACTACTACTACTACTACTACTACTACTACTACTACTCGTCTATAACTATATTGGCTATGTTTTAGGCCACAAGACTAACGTATGGCAATTATACATGCTGTCACACAGAGACAGTGCGAGGGGAAACCTGGACTCCTGTCTCAGTCGATCACAATCATTAGACCAGAGTCAGACTGACACTGGAAACTGGGGTAGGGCTGTGGTTTCCGTATAAAACCCCCTTGTATTTTTTAGCCTCGGTCTGAATACGAAGATAAATACAAGAGGGTTTCATAAAGAACCCCCAGTCCAGCCACAGCCCACCCCAGCCACCAGCGGCAGTCTCGGTTTGGCATTATACCGATTCCTCCATGTAAGCGGTTTAGCAGCTAATTAAAACTACGATTAAATCGCAATAACTATTAAACGCTCATTAATCTGCCTTTGTCAACCACGTAGAGGTTTAAAGCTTAGATGCTAATCAAGTGATGCACAATACAATTTTGCTAGGAAAGAAAATCACTATCTAGATATAAAGGATGCCAGGATAAACAGAAGATGACCAAACACAAAAGGGGTATTTAGAGAGAACAATGTGGTCTCGAAGCGTCATTTGATATTTATTAGCTATCTAGGAGATTATAGCTAGCCTTTGTGTCTGTATCAAATTTTCATTAGCAGAGGCTTTTTGGTGTTTTATAACTCATCACCTGAGATTAATCACCAATCTCCCGAGATTTCATCACAAGTTTCCCCTCCCCTGGGGTAGGACATCGGCTTCCAACGCAAACGGTCCGTCCGTAGTTCGAACCCTAGCGATTTCGCTCCCTACTGGTTGGGTCGGTGTCAGTTTAATGTGACCGACTGAGATAGGAGTCATGGCATCCCCGCCCTGTCTCGTGTGTGGCAGCACATAAAATTGTCAGACGTCAGTCTTGGGGTCCGTCCACAATAATATAGCCTATATAGTGCTGATGTTGGACGTTAAACCAACTTAACAACCACCTCCCCTCCCCTCCCCCAAACACATAAACACACACATCTATTTCATTTTTTCAGTTTTACCTATGTAAGGTGCTCCATTCATAACTTTTATTAATCGTTTGCATTTGCTATGAAAGGCCTGAGAGAATCTGAGATTTATTTCCGTTTTAATTACTTTGCCTTTGTTTGAACGCCTTAACTATAAACGAATTTTGTTGCGATGCTGTTTTTGTTGAGATTTCTTCTTCTTCTTTGTGTTTGTTGCTATTTTTGTTTATATTGTTGTCGTTCTTGTGTTGTTGTTGTTTCTATTATTGTTGTGTTTTTTGTACGTGCTCTAGGTAATGTCGTTTTTAGTATTATATAATTATTGTGTACGACTGAAACAGAAATGATCTCCCCTTTTTTCTGTGAGGCAGCACATAAAATTGTCAGATGCTCGTCTTGGGACCTGACCACAATATACACTATTTTGTAGTGCTGAAGTTGGACGCTGACCAACGCATTTAAACTCAAAGACCGTAGAGGACTCGTTGAAGACGTAGGGCACTTTAGCAGCAAATTAAAACTGCATGAAAACCATTAAAACTACGTTAATATGCCATTACGAGCCGTCTAAAGGTTTGAAGTTTAGTTATTAGTTTAGTTATGCAAAATACAATTTCGCTAGAAAATAGAAACTTTAATTAGATATGAAGGATGCTGCGACAAACAGAATGTGCTCATTTATAAATTGATTTCAGTATTAAAAATAGAGAACAATTGGGTTTCTTTGTGTTATTTAAAATTGCCATCTACCTAAGAGATTAAAGTTAGCCTTTGTATTATATTAAATTCTCATTAGCGTGGGCTTTTTATGTTGATCGACGGATAATTCCAACCTCATTTGCTCATGATATTGTTTAACATAAAACGCTTTAGGAAATTTCATTAAGAAAGAACAGAAGGCACAAATCCTGACGGTTAACCTAGAGTTTGGATATCAAAAGGATGCTTAATAACATGGTATTTGTAAGGGCGGATAACTTATCTCCCGGGATTTTCTCACAAAATAATCTCCCCTTTCCATACAGATATACGCACACACACACACACACACATCACTTTTTTTAGTTTGACTGAAGTTTGGAGCTCTTTTTAGTTTGACCGAAGTTTGGTTCTCTTTTTAGTTTGACCTAAGTTTGGAGCTCTTTTTAGTTTGACCTAAGTTTGGTGCTCTTTTTAGTTTGACCTAAGTTTGGTGCTCTTTTTAGTTTGACTGAAGTTTGGTACTCCATGTATAATCCGTTTTTAACGTGTACTAAGAAAGGTTTAAAGAGGAGTGGGAAATTAATATTTTGTTTTTGTAATTACCATGTCTTTGTCTGAAAATTAAACCGTAAATGAGTTTCGCTGTAATGCTATTGTTGTTCTTTGATATTATTACTTGTGGGTTGTTTGTTCTTGTTGGTTGTTGTTGTTGTCGTTTTCGTTGTTGTTATTTTTGTACATGCTTGTGTTGCTTTTCAATATTAATTTGTTTATGCTGCCACTTAAAAAAGTGCAACGTTTTCTTTTTTCCTTTGGCATTAATTTTCACTGACGGCTTAGTGTTACGACTCTGCCAAATTATAATTCAAGCAGGCTTTGTCATGCCCAAGCATATCGCACCGCTTCTTCTATTTCATCTTGAACATCCTGCTAATAACTATTATTAATTTTGTTCTTCACCATTTTTAAATATATGAAACAAAACTAGTAATTATCTTATTATCGAACTATAATAATAAGTTGATAAGATTATTTGCGTCTTGTAGAGTACAATCAGAGAGTGTGAAATAGTGAGAGGTTTCACGGAGAAGGATTTTGCGTTGTGGGTCGAGATAATTAGGGCGGTTGCTTCCTTCTTTAAACATTAGTAAAAAACTAAGTCTAAAAAATTGATCAACCGCCTTAATTTCAATAAAGAAATAGAGTGAGCACGCATCAAGCTAGCTACCCGTATCAAAAGCACTGTGAGCTCTTTTTGTGAAACGTCTCACTAAATCTATAGTCTCTGGTAAAGTAAATACTACTGCTGGGTGTAGACTGAAGGAATACGCTGTGTCGTATTCTAATGCGTTCTGATAATAACGTTACACTATAGTAGCCTGATTATCTTATCAGTACAATAGTTCTAAAAAATATATATAAATTTTGTTTTTCCTTCAAAATAAGAAATGCTCGTTTAGAGCATTAGAGATAAGGCAACGGAAACCCGGATTAATAGAAAGATTGTGTGACAACAAAAAGTTTGACGTCCACAATAATATAATTGTATATGTTAACTTTTTTTCTGTTCTCTTCTATAGAACGAGGTAGAGAGTTCTCTCTCTCTCTCTCTCTCTCTCTCTCTCTCTCTCTCTCTCTCTCTCTCTCTCTCTCTCTCTCTCTCTCTCTCTCTCTCTCTCTCTCTCTCTCTCTCTCTCTCTCTCTCTTTCTCTCTCTCTCTCGCTCTCTCTCTCCGAGTTTAACGTCTACTAGGTACCCCTGGAGGATTCTATACGGCGAGAATATTTTTATCTAGTCACACAATCCCTCTATTATGCCTGGTTTTCCGTAGGCCTAGAACCATTAGTCTCAGATACCCGATAGCATCCTAAGTCAATCAGGTAAAAGTCGGACCATGGACTTTTTGTCGGACCACGAACTTTTTACAGAATATTGAAAGCATCAAATGCACGCTAAAAGGTTGAACAAAATAGTACAACATTATGATTTTTAGAACCAGAGATAACTTTGTTTGAAAATCAAAAATGTCAATATAGAGTTGTTTTTCCAGATTTTTAGAGGACACGCTTAAAACTAAATATCTCAACGAGATTGTGCTTGGTTCATTCTCGTTGCCTCATATATTGCCCACCGAAATTGATGTAACGTTTTAGTTTGGGGCAGTCCTATTTAGAGGACACGCTTAAAACTAAATAATATTATTATATCGAGGACTTGTCCCTGGTTCACCATTGTTGCCTTAGATATTTCCCATCGAGGTTGATGTAACGTTGTAGTTTGGGGCAATCCTGCAGCCCCTGCTGCTGTTGTTGTTGTTGTTGTTGTTCTTGTTGTCGTTTTCAAGGGCAGGAGTTAGTTCGGCATCTTGACTTGGATATTGTAACGAATAAGAAAAAAATTACATTAACGAATATTGGTAGATTTTTTTTCGCATATTGAAGCACAACGTATAATATCCTTATAAAAATATAATAAAATTTGAACTGGAAAAGATGAACCAATTTTCATTACCCATTATAATCTACTATAAATTACAAATGTTATAATCTA
This sequence comes from Elysia chlorotica, assembly GCA_003991915.1. Lineage (NCBI taxonomy): Eukaryota > Metazoa > Mollusca > Gastropoda > Plakobranchidae > Elysia > Elysia chlorotica. The sequence goes on from RQTK01000170.1 coordinate 302,530, forward strand.
CAACATAATTGCATGCCACTGTTTTCCTAATATCACGGCAGCATATCCAGTCAACTAAACTGTCTGAACAAATAAATCAATAAATATAGAAAACACAACAGAATAAGTGTTTGTGTTTTTATCCAAACTAAATAATGCCTCCACTGCAGTTTTAAAATCACAGCTGATTTTTCGGTCAACTGAACTATTGATGCAAATGATAAATTCAATTGGAATAATGAATTTAAAAAAACAAACACAAAAAACACAAAAACAAAACTAAGTGTTTGTTACTTTAACGTGACTGATACGGAAGAGTTGTCGCGCGTGTGTTGACGTCGTTTGATCCGTGATGCGTTTCATTTCCACTTGGAATAATCAGACAAACAACATCACGGAAAGCGATGAGAGTAATTTCCCCTGCACATGCAGGTCGCTCGGTTGGTTGGTTGGTTGGTTCACTGATCCGACATAGAATAAGATCCGAATACCGTGGGTATTGAGATTGGGTATCCGTGTAGATTGTTTCTGAAGAAGGAAATCAAAGAGATAGTGAGATAGAGAGAGGAGAGAGAGAGAGAAGAGAGAGAGAGAGAGAAGAGTGAGAGAGAAAAGAGAAACGCAATAAGATCCGAATACCGTGGGTATTGAGATTGGGTATCCGTGTAGATTGTTTCTGAAGAAGGAAATCAAAGAGAGTGAGATAGAGAGGGAGAGAGAGAGAAAGAGAGATAGAAAACTAAAGAGAGCGAGACAGACAGACAAACAGACAGACAGACAGACAGACAGACAGACAGACAGACAAACAGACAGACAAGCAGACAAACAGACAGACAGACAGACAGCAGACCGACAGAGAGACAAACAGAGATACAGAGACAGAGCCAGAGAAAGATTTTCTAATAATCGTTCCAAACAAAAGGTTTGAGATCCGATTGAACTCTTTTACCAGCAGTTTGGGAACGCTAACTAGCCAGTAGTTGTTGTTGTTGTTGTTATTGTTGTTGTTGTTGTTGCTGTGGTTGTTGTTGTTGTTTTTGTTGTTGTTTTTGTACGAGACAAGCTCTCCTAAATTTAAAGTCACCAAAATTACCAAGTGTATACTATATAAATCGATGGGTCCTAAAACTAACACAGACAGTCGATTACACTACACAAGCACCAAGCCGACTTGTATTGGACGAGAAACCAGCGTAACAAGTTTCCAATGTAGATTATTTCTGGACGACCTTAAGAATTAGGGTTTATTTTGTTGGTTTAGAGAGTGTAACGTCCCGAGACAGTAAAATGAATAGGCTACCTCGGGCACTGGTCCTGAGACAAGTGTCTGACAATAATATTTTAGACCTTGCCACTTAACGATGCCTGTCTCAGCCGGTCATATTTTACTGACACCGTCCATGTCCTTCTATACGGATATAAACTGCCGCATTCAGTAGTTGAGTGAGTTAATGTAGTTTTAACATCCAACATCAGCACTATATAAGCTCTATTGCGGACGGGCCCCAAGACTGACGTCTGACAATTTTAGGTGCTGCCACACACGAGACAGGGCAGGAATACCACGACTCTTGTCTCAGCCCGTCACATTAAACTGACACTGACCAAACCAGTAGGGAGCGAAATCGCAGCGAACCCAAACCTTTTGCGCCGGAAGCCGATGTTGTACCCCATGGCCACTGCCCGCCCCCCCCCCACCCCTTTCCCGTATTCATTGGGAACAAAGGTGGTCCGAACTGATGCCACCCAGAAAAAGGGCCGCAGGCTCTATCTAAAGTTTGTAAAACTCAGAATCGGTTATTTTGGGTTTTTTTTAAACCAACATACTTATAAGAACACAAGCTGAGTAAATAGATGAGTATTTTCCGCAACACTCGGTTACATTATTCGGAACCGGATATATAACCATCAACATATATACCCGACGAAGAGTTTTATTTGTGAGATTATTTTCCGGTGTAATACATTATTATTAACCTTTCTGGGTTAATTCCATTTCACTCCCAGACAACAGTACTGAATGATTTGCGATGAGCTGAAAGGACAAAATAATTCTCGCTGACTGTTGCTGAGTTAATTATACGTCCAACATCCGCACTATATAAGCAATATTGTGGACGGGCCCCAAGATAATTCTCGCTGACACTGCAAACAGCACGTAGGTCCGTACAAGAGAACCTGGTTAAAAACTAATTGTTAAGTGCATGGGTTCTAAACTACCTTGAACAGTTTATGCTGTACATTCTAATTTGGTTTTTAAGAGACGGAAAATAATGTTTATTCTTGTAGAACCGGAAACATTAGAGGTTCAATTACTCGATTTTGCAAAATACTAATTGTGTTGTTTTGTTTGAGAGGTTGAGGGGAGAGGTAACAAAATCAGCTGGTTTTGGTTTGATTTGTGTTGTTTTTGAGCTATTTGTGTTGTTGCTGTTGTTGTTGTTGTTGTTGTTGTTGTTATTATTATTAGTAGTAGTAGTTGTAGTAGTAGTAGTAGTAGTAGTAGTAATAGTAGTAGTAGTAGTAGTAGTAGTAGTAGTAGTAGTAGTAGTAGTAGTAGTAGTAGTAGTAGTAGTAGTAGTAGTAGTAGTAGTAGTAGTAGTAGT
>RQTK01000170.1:333406-377309 GCA_003991915.1 Elysia chlorotica
AAAAGTCTAACACCTCATGCATTACATTCTTGTTTCCCTTCAAGGCATTAAGGTTTGCAACAATCATAGGTGGCTGAGTGGTACGGGATGTTGAAGACAAAAGGTCAATTAAAATTACGCGCATAAACGTCTCAGTTTTTTTCTCAAAGTTTGTGAGCATTATTCACAACAACAAGTAAACTAAGGCAGCGTAGAAGTCAATTTGGAGGCTCTGTCTTTTATTTCGGTAGCCTTGAACTCGAATTCTCGATGTCTTTTTTGTGGGTTCTTTTTTACGGTCCAGTTAAGTTGAGTTGAGTTTGTTCAACGTCCAACATCAGCACTATTTAGGCTATACTGTGACGTGCTCCAAGCCACATTAAACTGACACCGATTCAACCAGTAGGTGGCTAAACGCAAGGGCTCGAATCACGGACCTATTGCGTCGGAGGCCAATGTACTATCTCAGGGCTTCCCTCCTCCTCCTACCCCCCCCCACCCGTCCCCTAAGGCAGTGTCTTCAACACTACAATTAGCTTATATGCAAACTGAAGAGAAAAAGGCAAAAAAAAATATTTAAATTCTAACTTGCTTCATCACTTTTAATGTTTTTCTAAATTCTCTATCAACGAAGGGTCGGGCGCACTGAACAGACACTGTTAAAATCAAATACTTTTTAAAGTCTGTTTTTAGATGCTTTGGAGTCCCAAAATATAAGGGAAGTAACAAAAAATACTACTTTTTTTAGCGTAAACGCCAAAGGATATACATGTAACTTAAATATTTGCTCGACTATTATGTTTAGACGTGGCTGTAATATAAAGAGCAAACTAATTTGCTTTAATTGGTAAAAATTGTGATACTATTTGTTGGTAAATCTTTTGTGTAGTCTCAATACAAATTTGACACAAAAACATGTTACATACACATAATATAAGAAATATAGAAAGCAAAAAGTTTCAAATTACGACATATTAAACCCCTTGTGAGGTTTTTCTTAATTTTCTGTCAAAGATCGTGTGGGCGCATTAACCAAACATTGTTAAAATCGAACAATTTAAAAGTCTGTTTTTGGAGTTCGAAAATTGAAGGGAAATAACAGAAAAATAATACTTAAGGGGTAAACGCCAAAGGATATAACTCGAATAACATAAGGCTATACTTTCTTTGTTTAAACGAAGCTATAATAAAAAAGCTAACTTATCAGCTTTATTTCATATATTTTTATTTTGATCGTTCTTTTTTGTGGCCCGCAATCTCAATAAAATAATGGCACTAAAATATTAAAACACACACTAAATTATGAAGAATATAAAATGCGATATAGATGCAAAATCCGACAATATGTTAAACCCCTTGTAAAGTGTTTTCCTTCTTTTCTGTCAGACATTAGGGGGCGCAATGACCAAAAACGGTTTAAAATTAATCTGTGTTGAAAATAAGTTTTAAATGCTATTGAGTTAGAATTTTAAGGGAAATAACAGAAAATAATACTTAACATGGGGTTAACGCCAAAGGATATAACTCGAATATTTCTGAAGCTACATGTTTAAACAAAGCTATAAAAAAAGAGCTAACTTATCAGCTTTTTTCATATCTTTTTATTTCAATCGTTCTTTATTGTGGCCAGTTATCTCAATAAAACATTGGCACTATAATAATATTAATACACACACTATAATATGAATAATATAAAATGTAATAATGAATGAAATTCCGACAATTGTATTATGTTAAACCCCGTGTAAAGTTTTTTACTTTTTTTTCTCACAGACATAAGGTATGCGCACTGACCAAACACGGTTAAAAAAATCTCTGTTAAAATTCTTTTTTTTTTATGATACCATAATTATTAAGTTCGAAAATATATAAAGGGAAATAACAGAAAATATTACTTTTAAAGGGTAAATGCCAAGGGATATAACTTGATTAATTACAAAGCTAAAAGTTTCAACGTAGTGGTATTTCAAAATGTAAACTAATCTGCTTCAAATGTAAAAATAATTATATACTATTGGTTCGGAAAACGTTTGTGTAATCTCAATACAAAATCGACACAAATAACATTGTACATATACTAAAAAAAAGCAGAAGGCACAAAGTTTCTAATTACGACAACATGTTAAACCCCTAGTGATGTTTTTCCTTTTTTTTTATCAAAGATCGGGTGAGCGCAAAGACCAAACACTTTTGAGATCAACCTAAGTTAAAGTCTGGCTTAAATGCTTTGGAGTTTGAAAATACAAGGGAAATAACAGAAAATATTACTTATAAGGGGTAAACGCCAAAGGATATAACTCGAATGTTTACAAAGCTATAATTATGTTTAAACGAAGCTTTAATAAAAATTAAAAAAGCCAACTAATCTGCTTTAATTGCTACCTTTTGTTTATCGGTACTTAATTAATAATACACACACTAAAATATAAAGAATATAAAATATAATAACATAGATTCAATTTCCAACAATAATTATGTTAAACCCCTTGTAAATTTTTTTTTTACTATTTTTCTGTCAGACACTGACCACACAAGTTTTACATAAATCTCTCTTAAATTTTTTTTAATGCTATTAAGTTCAAAAATATTTATAGAAAAATAACAGAAAATAAAATTTAAAAAAATGTTAAGACCAAACAAAGTCTGTTTTTAAAATGTTTTGGAGTTTCACAATTTAAGGCAAATAACAGGGGAAAAATGTGATAGTGGTAAACGTCAAAGTATATAGCTTGACTATTAACAAATATATATGTTTAAATGTAGCTGTAATAAAAAAGAACTAACCAACCTACTTTAATTGGTACCTTATTGTATTATCTATGGCACGTTGTTGTGGCCAATAATCTCAATACAATATTGGCATAAGAAATAATAATTAAATATTATTTTAGTGCCAATATTTTATTGAGATTACTTATCACAATAACGGCATCGAATTAAAATTAGGTGCATTGAAGCAGATTGGTTGCATTTCTTATTAAATCTTTGTTTAAAAACGTAGTTTTGTAAATATTCGAGTTATATCCTTTGGCGTTTACCCTAATTAAATATTATTTTGTTATTTCCCTTATAATTATTTTCAAAGCGGTTTAAAAACATAGTTTTAACTTAGTTTGATCTCAACATTGTTTGGTGAGTGCCACCATCCGATCTTTGATAAAAAAAAAAGAAAAACCTCAGGGGGGAGGGGGGGGTAATTGTTGAGTTGGAACTTTTTGCCTTTATATTCTTTAATTTTTAGTGTATGTACAATGTTATTTGTGTCGATTTTCTATAGAGATTACACAACAGCTTTACGAGGAAAATGTATATGATTTTGTAACATTTGAAGCCAATCAATTTTCTTTATGAAATACAACTACGCTGAAAATTTTAACTTTATAATTAATCAAGTTGTATCATTATTTTGGTCTTTTTCTTTTTAAAGCAGTACTTTATGTTATTTCCCTTTATATTTTCGAAAACAATAGCATTTTAAAGCATACTTTCAACACAGATTAAATTAAACTGTTTTTTGTCAGTGCGCCCACCTAATATATGACAAAAAAAGAAGAAAAAAAAATTTACAAGGGGCTTAACATATTTTCAAAACTTTAATCTATATTATTTCATTTTATATTGTTTTATTAGTGTGTGAATCATTATTTTAGTGCCAAGAGATTTGTGGCCATAATAAAATTAACATTAAGTTAAAATTGGATATCAATTTAAGCCGATAGGTTGGCTTTTTTTTATTACAGTTTCCTTTAAAAATGTAATATTGTAATTATTCGAGTTACATCCTTTGGAGTTTACCCCTTATTGGGTATTCTTTTTAACAAGAAATTACCATAAATAGCATAACACACGATTCAATTAACGTGAACGATCAGAAATTGCATAGCTTACAATAATAATCATACGGAATAGCCAAGTACAACATTTTTGCAATGGCGTCGGGCTTGGCACTCGATCCCATCACACAGCTTGGGCGAGTTTAGCTGGGGTTTCACATATTGTTGAAATCTGATCTATGTTACATTTTATTTTCTTTAAAATTTTAGTGTGTGTATTCTTATTTAGTTGTTAATATTGTATTGAGATAATTAACCACAGCAACGAGCCATTGAAACACAATAAGCTATCAATTAAAGCAAATTGTTTAGCTCTTTTATTACAGCTAAGTTTAAACATATATCTTTGTAAATATTCAAGTTATATTCTTTGGCGTTTACCCTTATTAAGTATTATTTTGTTATTTCCCTTATATTTTCGAAATCCAAAGCATTTAAAAACAGACTTTTAACTTAGTTTGATCTCAACAGTGTTTGGTCTTTGCGCTCACCTGATCTTTGATAGAAAATGCGGAAAAACATCAATAAGGGTTTAACATGTCGTAAATTGAAACTTTTTGTACCATGTTTTTGTGTCGATATTTTAAATTTCTCTCAGCTGTTTTTCCTTTCCCTCCCCCCTCTCTCTTTCCCCCTCGCGTTTTTTTTTTTTTGTTTCCCTCCCACCACCCACCCCCTTCCCCCAGTACCACCATATTTAAAATCGAAAAATTCACTAAGAAGTAGTAATAAAACTACAAAATCAGAGACAATTTTCTTCCTTTTATTTTTTGTATTACTACTTACAAAAACATGTATGTGTATTAAAGATCAACAATATATTATGGTCAAAACATAATGTTTATTGTTAACATGAACAGAATTATTATTTATGTATTTCGACTTCTACTGCCACTGCCAGTAGTAATCTCATGGCATCAACTTAACAATGAACAAAAAAGACAGGCACCATTGGATGCACATTGTAGGGATCCTTCCGTTCTACTGAAATAAAACCATTATCTAAGTCAACACAGTAATGCAGTTAAGTTATACATTGTATTGCCTTGAATCATCCTCTCACAAAATTAATGAATTTCATTAGGGTAGTGGATGTAACTTGCTATTCTTATGAATAAGAGAAAAAGACACATGAAGACTTGTATAGATCTAGGGATTATAAAATTATATTCAGCAATACATTCTAGCAGCTTTACTGTTTCAGAAAGTCTCCTAATTTGTGATATATATATATATAGATGTAACTTGCTATTCTTATGATTCGTAAAAACAGTAAAACAAACAGAAAAGAGAAAAAGACACATGAAGACATGCATAGATTCATAGAGAGTCCATCGCCCCACGTCAAAGACCTACACGGTACATTATAAAAAAGAGACAATATATAAATATGGTAAATAAATGATAGTGGCACAATTATTCTCTATGAATAAAATCTAACCTTGCTATAACGAGACCTATTAAGATAACCAAAAATCAAATTTTGTTTTTACCACTTTTTACTGTACCAGTATCAGATCAAAACATAACGATAACAGTGCTAAAAATGCAGCTACCAATTCTAACAGTTTTACTGTTTGAATGAAGAGTTTTAATTCCTTAGAGGGATTATATATACAGCAATCAATTCTAGCAGCTTTACTGTTTCAGTGTTTCAGAAACAGTCTCCAATTTTGTTTAGAGGGATGTATATACATATACAGCAGTCAATTCTAACAGTTTAACTGTTTCAGTAAATAGTGTTTTAATTTCCCAAGGGGTATTCTATGCGTTGACAGAAACATAAATCTAACAGTCAAATTTATTTAGGGTTAAATCACCCCGAAGATTCCTCACAACGGGTCCTCTACAGCACTAGAAACCGTCCTTTGACAGTCTTTTAGGTGAATTGTCTGTTGGGTTCCCCAAGCAACCCTATATACAGCCACAGTTCGCCAAAAGGATGGAATACTATACAGCGACAGAAACAGCAATCTGACACCGACAGTCAAAAATTGACATCATACTGCACACATGTTAAGCACATTAGTAAGACCAAGAGATTGTGAATATATATATATATATATATCACAAATTAGGATATATTTATACAGCAGTCAATTCTAACAGTTTAACTGTTTCAGTGTTACAGTCTCTCAAATTACCCAGGGGTATTCTTTGCGTTGACAGAAACATAAATCACAGTCAAATTTATATAGGTTTAAATCCTCCAGTCCTCTACAGCACTAAAAACTGTCATATGGCAGTCTTTCAAAATTTAATTGTCTATGAGGTTCCCCAAGCAATCCCATACACATCAACGGTTGCCCAAAAGGAAGGAATACTATACAGCGACAGAAACAGCAATCTGACACCGACAGCCATAATCTATTAACCCTTTGCCATCATGTTAAGCACATTAGTAAGACCAAGAGATTGTGCCATCACATCTTTGCATCGACCAATACCCATTCCACTTCAAAATGATAAAAATCAAAGCTTTGATATCTCATACATTATATTATATTACACCAAAACAGGGAGGCGCGTTGGTCTGTCCACAATATAGCCTATATAGTGCTGATGTTGCACGTTAAACTCAACTTACACGAAAGCAGTGTGCACACAAGGAATAAACATGATTAAGTCATGCAATGGCAAAAAGGTTACTGTTAATCATCTGCAAGGTTCCCTAGAGGATTCCTAGAAGTCTCTAGAGGTTCCCAAAAAGGATTCCTAGAAGTCTCTAGAGGTTCCCAAAGAGGATTCCTAGAAGTCTCTAGAGGTTCCCCAAGCCCAAGAGGATTCCTAGAAGTCTCTAGAGGTTCCCCAAAAGGATTCCTAGAAGTTTCTAGAGGTTCCCCAAAAGGATTCCTAGAAGTCTCTAGAGGTTCCCCAAAAGGATTCCTAGAAGTCTCTAGAGGTTCCCCAAAAGGATTCCTAGAAGTCTCTAGAGGTTCCCCAAAAGGATTCCTAGAAGTCTCTAGAGGTTTCCTAGAAGTCTTTAGAGGTTTCCCAAAGGATTCCTAGAAGTCTCTAGATGTTCCCAAAGAGGATCCTACAACGTGCCAGACAGTTATACTAAGGATGGTCAAGATGGTGCGGCCACTTTTCTGTAAAGGACAATCTTCTCCCCTAGGCCGGTGCGTCCTTCTGTGCATGGTCTTTGGGCATGGCTGTAGGTTCGCTCGCCTTCAGGTATCCCAAGCCTTGTCAGAAGTCTGAGAAAATGGAGGATAAATTGCTGGTTAAGAACCTTGTAACGCATAAACATTATGCCAAAATTATTTAAAATGGATGTTTCGAATAAACATTCATAGTCCTTCATTGGTTCCGTTAGTTCAGAAAAAGTAATGCTTGAAAGATGGTGCAGATAACATTGTTATGTTATCCATTATCATTGTGGAGATTGCAAAGCACGTAATAGTTGTGTTGTGCATTAGTAAAAACAGAATATTTGATTCTAGATTAAAAAATAATTAGTATAATACCTGTCACTAAGGTCTGGAACGACAGCTTGCAAAATTATGCCAGAAACTCTTAACGACTCCATGGCAACGTGAAGAACAACGTCGAGATGAGCCTGGGCTGATAGCGTTTCGTCGTCTTGTTCTCTGCTTTTTCCTGGATATAAGATGAAAGTTGATTGATTAGATTTCAATGGTTCTTCTTGCATTCGGTGAAACATTCAATTCCAACCTTTATACATCTCACATTTGATATTGACTAATTCAGACCTGAATTTTTTTTTAAGTGTTTAACTAGTTCTTAAGGAGAAGAATTTTTGTAAAGTTTTATGTTCCAGAACACTTTTTTTTTTAAGAAAAAAGGAATAATATATAAAGATAAGACAAATCCAGTTTTATGGCTGATCAAGAAGACACAAAAGCTTGCCAAAAAAATCATTCTTGAAGGCTAGGTGGAAGGTAGAGTGCCCAGAGAGGAAAGGGATTAGCTGGACAGACAACATTGTGGTCTTTGCAAATCACTCAAATAACTTAACAGTAAGCATCCTTTCAGGTCCATATCAACTACAATAGATAGATGGACCTCAGATCCAAGTATTGGTTGGTCAATTTCTTAATGTCCCACATCAGAAACTAGGCTATATCCTGGACGGGTCCAAAGTCTTACATCTGAAAATTTTACATGCTGCCACACATCAGTTTAATGTGACCGGCTGAGACAGGAGTCATGGTTTTTCCACCTTCAACCAAAACCACTGCTGCCACACAGAGATTGAGTGGCGGCCGTACCATAACTTGCCTTGTGCGGTTACAATTTACATATTAGTACTGGCACAGGCCTGACCAGAACGAGAAAAAAAATTCAACAAATAAATTTGAGATCAGACCCTGAACCTGCCCATATAGAAATCCAATCCTCTAATTCTCTATCACTTAAACTAGCTTGCCCACATCAAAGGTTAATTGTTTGGTTCCTTGATAGATTCTGTCATCTACACCTAAAATATCATGGATGGGTCCAGAGACAAACATGTTGTTATTTAGTCCAGTGGTTGCTGAGCTTGCGCTCTTTTGCCTAAGGCCATGAAGAAAGAGACAGCAGTTCTCTGTAGCTGCGCTGATGTGGAATACAAAGCCGCTTGGAGATCAGATCTCATAGGAAGGAACAGCTGTCTTGGTTGGCTAAGACTGGGACATTGGAACAGTGTGTGTTCCACGGTCTCCAAACTCAAAGACAAACATATGATATCTTCAGTGTTTTTGCCTTACAGTTTGGATCTGTCGTACCTGAGGCTGTTGAGTTGGTTTAACGTCCAACATCAGAACTATATAGTCAAAAATGTGGACGGGCCCCAAGACTGACATCTGACAATTTTATGTGCTGCCACACACACACGAGACAGGGTGGGGATGCCATGAATCCTGTCTGAGCCGGTCACATTAAACTGACAACTACCAAACCAGTAGTGAGCGAAATTGCCAGGGCTCGAATCCGGGCCTTTTGCGTCAGAAGCCGATGTTCTACCCCTGGGCCATCGTGCCCCCCGTACCTGAGACAGCCTTCTTGCTGAGTATCCAGGGCTCGTGTGCCTGGACAAACGCATTGGCCCAGTGGAGCTGGAACATGACCAGGTCTAGCGCCTTGGGAAACTGGAACTCTTGGATCAGGGCGTCTACTCTTTCTGCGGAAAAAAGAAACAAAACGACATAGGACCTGTATTATTATTATTATTATTATTATTATTATCAAAATTCCACTGTATATATGTCTTCACCTGTTCTAATGAGACAGATGTCCAGGATTTGGACTGTTTCTATGTCTTCTTTAATTTGAGACTAAAATAAATCATTTAATAATCAACAGCTTTTTTCTAACCTTGGGGTTAATTTCATCAGTATTTTACTGTATATAGGTTGTATGTCGTTTGTTGTTTTTCTTCATGGGCTTAAGCAAAAGAGCACAAGCTCAGAGAGCACAGGACTAAACAACAACAGGTCCTATGTCGTTTTGTTTCTTTTTTCCGCAGAAAGAGTAGACGCCCTGATCCAAGAGTTCCAGTTTCCCAAGGCGCCTTGAAATTTTACGCAGAGAGGGTTACGAAAAAAAAATAGAAGTATATAGTTTAAAAATAACGGTTGTAAAAAAAGAAATTGTGTGTAGAGGTCGACAAAATGAGTGAGTTGCCTTTAAACTTAAACACACATACAAACTTAAACACACATATTAAGAAAAGTTATAAAAGTGGGGCCGTAATCTGAACTAAATTGATGGAATAATTGCACCAGTTAAAAAAAAGGATTAACTTTTCTGGTAATAAAATTATCATATGCCCCAACTTGAATAGTGAAGTATAAAAAAGAGACTAGCAAAGTGGAATGGATCTAATGCATAAAGATTTGAGATAATTTTCTTTTTTTTTTTTTTTTGAATGATGTATTCCTGTGTTATTAATATATTAGTTCAAATTCTAGTAGTACTTTTTTTTTTTGCTTAAATCAATTTAAAACAAAATCTGTGTATTTTAATCTTAACGTTAACATGAGATGATATAACCACCTAAGAAACACATCCATATATACTAATGTTAAAATGTCACATCTTTGAGAGAGATTTTAAAAAAAAAAAAAAGGCACATCTTTGAGAAAGATTTTTTTTTTAAATTAAAACGAAAATTCCGTCATTATCGAATCAAAGACCTACTAGGATTCTTCTAGGTATTAAAACAAGAAAAAAATCTGTCATTATCGGATCAAGGACCTTCTAGGATTCTTCTAGGTAATAAAACAAGAAAAAAATATGTCATTATTGGAAAAAACACCTTCTAGGATTTTTCTACTTAACAAAACAAAGAAAAAATCTGGAAGCTACTTGTTTACAGAGGGTGCCGTGCTCCGCCCTAGCAGATTCCCCAGCGTGTTGGCCAAATCTGTGTTGATGCGTTCGGCTATGCGCCTGTCACTGTAGCCTGGTGAAACAATTTAACAATCTATCAAGTTTTACCAAGGTTAAATACAGTGGAATCCGCTAAAGTTAAACCCTGTTTATGATAAACTATGATTTTGTATAAACTATGATTTTGCATGATTTTGCATAAACAATGATTTTGCATAAACTATGATTTTGCATAAACTATGATTTTGTATACACTATAATTTTGTATACACTATGATTTTGTATAAACTATGATTTTGTATAAACTATGATTTTGCATAAACTATGATTTTGCATGAACTATGATTTGTTATAATTTATGATTTTGTATAAACTATGATTTTGTATAAACTGAGATATTGTATAAACTATGATTTTGTATAAACTATGCTTTTGTATAAACTGTGATTTTTTATAAACTATGATTTTGCATAAACTATGATTTTGTATAAACTATGATTTTGTATAAACTATTTCTGAGGCCCCAATTCATTCCTTTTCCTCTTTACAGTCACTGTTTAATATAAATTTGGAATAAAATAAACTTGTGGGCTGTCCCACAGGAGGTTTATCTTAGCTCAAAAACACAAAGCTACATCAAGCACATGTAAACGATGAAATAGACAATAACTTATTTAGAACATAAAAGGCTGAAGTTTTAAAACCTGTAAAAAGTTTTATCCTATCATTATGGATTCAAAAGATTGAAATTTCGGGAAACCCTAAAGCTAGTGTGAGGGTGTGTCTATGTCAAATTTACACACATGCTTCCGTGAACTTCTTTTTCTCCATACCACTGGTATATTAATGATTAATTTTTCTTTCAACCTTTTCATATCACAAGATCTTCTAACCTGTTTCTTGTGAACACAGTATTTTGGGGAAACACTTAACTATTCATTATTTTTTAATGGAACTACCAAGAAGGGGTGCATATCAATAAAAAGAGGTGCCATCTAAAGAGCACATCAATATACACGACATGATTGTGTGCGGTGTGATCGAAAAGTTTTAAGATGACTCACTGCAGTCTGAGCTGATGCTGCCCTCTTTCAGCAAGAAATAGCGAAGACCGTCAACGCCAAACTGTTCCATCTTGTCCCGAGGGTTGACCACATTGCCCAGGCTCTTGGACATCTGGGGAAACGTGGAGTGTATATATACTTGGGTTTAGTTGAGTTGGTTGCTTAAAAATAAGATCAAACGTCACCACTACATAGGCTATATTGTGGACGATCTCCAAGACTAACGTCTGACATTTTTATGTACTACTATCTTGTCCAGAGGGTTGACCACATTGCCCAGGCTTTTTGACATCTATGAAAACTTGGAGTGTACTTGGGTTTAGTTGGTTGCTTAACAATAACATCCAATGTCAACACTACATAGAGTATATTGTAGACGATCTCCAAGACTAACGTCTGACAATTTTATGTGCTACCATCTTGTCCAGAGGGTTGACAACATTGCCCAGGCTCTTTGACATCTAGGGAGACATGGAGTGTACTTGGGTTTAGTTGGGTTGGTTGCTTAACAATAACATCCAATGTCAGTAATACATAGGCTATACTGTGGACGATCTCCAAGACTAAAGTCTGACAATTTTATGTGCTACCATCTTGTCCAGAGGGTTGACCACATTGCCCAGGCTCTTTGACATCTGAGGGAAACATGGGGAGTATACTTCAGTCTAGTTGGGTTGGTTGCTTAACAATAACATCCAATGTCATTATTACATAGGCTACATTGTGGACGATCTCCAAGACTAACGTCTGACATTTTTATGTGCTACCATCTTGTCCAGAGGGTTGACGAATTTGCCCAGGCTCTTTGACATCTATGAAAACTTGGAGTGTACTTGGGTTTAGTTGGTTGCTTAACATCAGTGCTACATAAGCTATATTGGGGATGATCTCCAAAAGTAATGTCTGACAATTTTATGTGCTACCATCTTTTCCAGAGGGTTGACGACACTGCCCAGGCTCTTTGACATCTAGGGAAACATGGGGAGTATACTTGGGTTTAATTGGTTGCTTAACATCAGCACTACATAAGCTATATTGCGGACAATCTCCAAGACTATTGTCTGACAATTTTATGTGCTACCGTCTTGTCCAGAGCGTTGACAACATTGCCCAGGCTCTTTGACATCTGGGGAAACATGGAGTGTATACTTGGGTTTAACTGAGGGTTTAACAATCGTTTACAACCTCAAAAAGAACCATTCTGCTCCTTCTGCCCCCAAACATACAAAACAGTTGAACATAATCTTATTCAACTGTCCTAAACTACAGGACCTCCACACAAGACTTCTTTTACCTAATCCTACTTTGGAAAACACATTATACTGCGGAAAACACCAACTAGAAAGGACATATAAATTCTTCATCGTGTCATCAAGTCGAAGGGCGCAGGCTCAAGTGGCTGCTGGATCGAAAAAGTAAAGTAAGTACGTTGGACGCTAAGCGAGAAACCCAAACTCAAACCCCCTGCTCCTTTATTAATTCAACGTTGTTTTTTTCCTAAATATTAAAAGGTAAAAAATATACCTCTATTTTTATCAGGCTCACCTTCACATTGTCAACCAGCCAGTGAGAGTGGACAATGAGTTTTGTGGGAGGCTCCAGCCCAGCTGCGATGAGAAACGCTGGCCAATAAACGGCATGGAATCTGTGAAGCATTGGGGAAAAAAATATAATAATTATATATATATCTTTCAAAATCTACTTATTCGTAAGTTGCAGAGATGGTTATTTATACGGACATAGATATCCTATAGTTCACCACGGACTCGGCGAACTAGCTCATTTTTTTCAAGTTTGTTGGATGCAAGGTTTGTTGAAGTGATGTGTTGCTCTGTAGTTCCTCAATAGACCCACATTACATGATTGTACCTTACCTAGATGGTTTTTGGTCAATGCCACACCCAGCTTTAATCATGCTCGGCGATCACCATCGGCTGCCACTCCTCTCCCCTTTACTCTTTTACTGTACGGTACACTACACTACAAGACGACACCCAAGGCTTAAAAGAGAAGTCTTATTCTTAAGCGACGAGTCTGCATATCTTTGGTTGTCTAATTTTAATTCAAACTAGTATTAGAGTATCTGGTATGCAACTTTGTTAGCCTGCCTTCACCTCTGATTCGTTGGATTCTACATGATATGAGATCAGTTTGTTAGATAACAGGTAGCTAAATAAAGACAAAGAAGAAGAAAAAAAATCATTGTTCTTTGAATCAGAGTTCCTTGTATTCGAGTTAGGCTGTATAAAATTGTGTAATCTGGTTAGGTCAGTGTCAGCATATTTTGACTGTCCAATTCTGACATATTCCCGCTCTGAGAACCCTCACCGTAATGGATATTTTTTTGAGAAGCAGAAGATGTTTAACTAGTAGAGAGGTTCCCCTGAAGAGTGGAGGGCGCGGTGGCCCTGGGCTAGAACATCTGCTTCCAACGCAAAAGATCCGGGTTCGAGCTGTGGCGATTTCGCTCCCTAGTGGTTGGGTCGGTGTTAATATAATGTGACCGGCTGAGACAGGAGTCATGGCTGGCACCCCCCACCCTATCTCGTGTGAGGCAGCACATAAAATTGTCAGACGTCAGTCTTAAAACCAACTCAACTCAACTCAACTCAGCTGAACGCTCTTTAGTCACATACTAAAACGAGACAATAATAGAACAAAACATAATCTTTTTTTTTCATCCCGCATAACAACATCCTTGAAGCTCAATTTAAAGCAACCTTGCCAATTATGAGTAACAGATTAAGAGTAAAGCCTCTGGCATCTTGTAGCCTCACTGATTACCGATTTCTTTCTACCAACTGACCTGAGAATATCTTTGCCGATAATCTGACAATCTGGCGGCCAAGGTGAAATGTCTTTCTCTGGGTATCCTAGAGCACTGATGTAGTTAATAAGCGCGTCCAGCCACACGTAGATCTGAGATTGTGAATAAAAAAGTATTAATAAGGAGTGATTGTATTAATAATAACAATTTAAAAAAAATAATAATAATGATGATGATGATGATGATGATGATGATGATGATGATGATGATGATGATGACAACAGCACCACCACCACCACCACCACCACCACCAATAGTGTGTATGAAGTCTATTTTCTTGAGCCCATATCTGAACCAGTGGCTAGAAGTTAAGATTATAGATGTAGGCTACTATTTTCAACTCGGCGTAATATACGACAAGGACCGGGCGTAATATAACAAGGACCGGGCGTAAAGCGTAATTTGCCGCGTTTGGGCGTAATAAATTACGCCCAAAGCGTAATGTTGGCAGGTCTGAAATATGTTTTACCACTTTAGTTGCGCACAGTGTCTCAAGATCTAAGCTTTATCTCTATTAGTAATAAGTGTAACCTTTCAAAAAACATTTTATATCCGTACTGTGTCCCAAAACCTGAGCGAAGCCGGGCATCCCAGCTAGTATATATATATAATACCTCCAAATTAAAAGAGCGATTTCATGTACAGAAAATTTATGTTCAATGAATAGAGAGGACAGCAGACAAAATATGTCTCATGTCGTTGAGTTTAGTTGGTTTAACGCCTCACTATAATATATAGGCTGTATTATGGACAGGCCCCAAGACTGACGTCTGACAAGTTTATGTGCAGAAAAAAGCCATGAATCTGACCCTAGCCTTAACTCAGTGACTCTAGCAAGATTTTGACAGTCTACACATCTTATATTAATATTGGTATTTTGAATTAACTACAGGAACTCTTTTTGTTGTTGGTGGTGTTTATGAACTCAAACAAATATTAAAAGCCAAAAGTATTACTATTCGAGCATAACCTAGTGCAAATTAATCATAAATATATCTTATGCTAATAAACAAGATATTTATTTAAGACATGCACTTGTGGTTTAAAAAGAGATGTTGAGAGTTGAGTTGATTTAACGTCCAACATCAGCACTATATAGGCTACATTGTGGACGGGCCCTAAGACTGACGTCTGACAATTTTATATGCTGCCACACACGAGACAGAGCGGGGCCACCATGACTCCTGTCTCAGCCGGTCACATTAAACTGACACCGACCCAACCAGTAGGGAGTGCAATCGCCAGGGCTCGAATCCGGACCTTTTGCTTTCTTTGAAAGCCGATGTTCTGCCTCAGGTCTTAATCTAAAAAAAAAAAAAACTAAAAACATTCTTTCTTTCCTTCACAACGTCATAGAACATAAACCTTACGTTGAGAGTTGAGCCAGTAAAGAAGATCTTGTTGAAAATCCGACAATTTGAACATGTAGTTTTTCTCCTCAGTCCATATGACAGCATGGCCACTTTCTCTGGAAACCTAAATGAAAAAACAGGAATGTTTTAGTTCCGTTTGATTGGTTTCTTAATGTCCAATGTCACAAGCTAGGCTTTATTACAGAGGGTCCCAAGACTAAAGTTTGGGAATTTTATGAGCTGCCAGTTTCAGGTGGCTTGCATAGAAAAAAAAGCAGTATCTAAAGACTGTTCTACATAGTCTTGAAGTCTGCATTTGAAATTATTTTATGTCCGAAGTGAATGGATA
The DNA here is from genome assembly GCA_003991915.1 of Elysia chlorotica. Classification (NCBI taxonomy): domain Eukaryota; kingdom Metazoa; phylum Mollusca; class Gastropoda; family Plakobranchidae; genus Elysia; species Elysia chlorotica. The sequence continues at coordinate 349,150 of RQTK01000170.1, forward strand.
AGTGAATAAGAATCCATTTGTAAGTTACAACGATGAGGATTTGGACAGGATCAGTGTAGTGAGTACACATTAAATTTAACCCTAGTTGTATGTACAGGTTACAAAAACTACTCCAAGTGTTTTTGGGTTTTATTGTTGTTTTTTTTCAAATGAATAACTTGCAATTGAACTTTTTTCTTTGAAACATTACCTATTACACTTTTGAAATTGTACATTTTCCTCAAATGTCCATTTTAACTAATTAAAAGTGGCGCTCACAAAGATATTATGAGGTAAGTACAAGGATAAAAGTTTTGACAGATGAGACGGGCTAAACAGACCATTATTTTATGTATAGTCTTGCGTCAGCTGATTAAATCATCCTTGTCGTACCAAATAGAAAATTTATAAATCAACATATCAGGGATTTTTTATTATCTCGGTCCCAAAGTATGGAACAACCTTCTCAAAAACATATATGGGATGCACCTTTCATGGACATTTTTAAATGCATGCTTAAGTTCTACCTATTTGAAGATTGAAATTGAACCTGTGGATGTTGTAAATATCTATTACAAATCCTTGCGACTTTTGAATGTAATATTGTATTGTGCCAACATTATATGGTTATGTTTCTTTTGTAATTGTGATAATAAAAATAATAATAATAATAATTTATTGCATTTATATTGCGCATTTCCAAAATTTAAGTTTTGCTCAATGCGCAGTACATTAAAAGAAATCATGTACATAAAATAAACATACATAAATAAATGTGTAAACATCACAGAGGACAGGCCCCAAGACTGACGTCTGACAATTTTATGTTCAGGAAAAAGCCATGAATCTGAGCCTAGACTAGACTCGGTGACTCTAGCAAGGTTCTGACAGTCTACACGTCTTACATTAATATTGGTATTTTGAATTAACTACAGGAACTCTTTTTGTTGTTGGTGGTGTTTATGAACTCAAACAAATATTAAAAGCCAAAAGTATTACTATTCGAGCATAACCTAGTGCAAATTAATCATAAATATATCTTATGCTAATAAACAAGACATATTTTTAAAATATCCACTTCTGCTTTAAAAAGAGGTAGTCTTAATCTAAAGAAAAACAACAATTTTTCTTTCCTTCAGAATGTCACAGCACAGAAATCTTACGTTGAGAGTTGAGCCAGTAAAGAAGATCTTGTTGAAAATCGGACAATTTGAACATGTAGTTTTTTTCCTCAGTCCATATGACAGCGTGGCCACTTTCTCTGGAAACCTAAATGAAAATCATGAATGTTTTAGTTCCGTTTGATTGGTTTCTAAATTATGGTCCCAAATTATATAACAACCTTCCCAAAAACATAAGGGAGGCACCTTCCATAGAATCTTTTTAATGATTGAAATTGAACCAGTGAATGTTGTAAATATCCCTAACAATTCCTTTTGACTTTTGAATGTAATATAGTATTGTGCCAACATTAAATGGTTATGTTTCTTTTGTAATTATGATAATGGACATTTTTAAGCTCATTGAGTATGATAGTTCATGAAAGTCCGCTAAATAAAAAATGCATTATAAGATCATTATTATTATTATTATTATTATTTTTATTATCATTATTATTATTATTATTATTATTATCATTATTATTAACATTATTAATCTACCATTTTCTTCGAGCCATCTGGCAATGTTCTCTCTTCCACGTCATCTTCAGTGAGGAAAGCTTCGTCAGAAACTGAGTACCAGCCCGCATAGGAACCTTGGTAAATATGTCCAGTCTTTTCTAGTCGTTTCTGGGAAGCAAAGCCAGAAAAAGAATTGTAGCACATGATTAAAAAAGTTGCTAACATTTAAACTATAGAATGTCAGAAATTTGAAAGTAAAATCAAGACAGCTACAGAATTTCAATTTCTACTAACCATGGCAATTTTTTTTCTCCCTAGAATTAAAAAAAAAATACCCTAGCCACAAGAATAACTCACCCAGAATGCTGAGACTGCGTTGATGTGTCTTTCATCTGTAGTCCTTTGAAAAGCATCATACTTTATTTGTGCTGTATCAAATAAATCCTGGCAGAAAAATCAAATAAGGTAATTTTTATTGAACTAACGCACTTCGAGAGTGAAGGAGAGAGTAAGTTAGTTTCTTACGTCCAAAGTCAGCACCAAAGCCATATCTCTGTCAGGTCACAAGAATAACCTCTGACAATTGTATCTGCTGTTATAGAACAACAATGCAGGGATATAGGGATATTACTATTATGAGGACACTTGTCTCAGCCAGTTCTACTATACTGGCACTAACTCAACTGGTTTGGGTCGAAAGTGAACATTTTTTTCAAATCGGACCATCTACTTCTCAGACAGACGCCCAACAATCTACAAACCTTCAGTCGTATAACATAGTGTTGACTATTATCAGCACTTGTCCAGAAAACGACTCTAATATTCAAGGTTGACCTAGTTTCTATAAATTTAATATTCTGAAATCGATATAAGTGTTACCTCCCTTTACAGGAGTATGAAAGTATGAAATTCAGGTAACTGACTACCTCAAGTGAATACTTTCTTCCGTTGTATAAAAAATGGATAAAACAAAATAGAATTATCTGCTTTAGCTGGAAGGTTGAATGAATTGATTGGAGTATTGACATTTTCAACTACAGTCATAAGTGGTGAAGTTGGGATGTGACAAGTAAAAGTCTAACTTCTACTTTTATTTTCTTCAGTTCATCAAAAACACAGAAGCGCATTTCTATTTTGAAGTCACCACAAAATCAATACTGATCCAACAAACATATTGAAAAATTGTATGCTAATGTCAAAAAGGCATATTTCTGAGAAACGCTATTGTGCTGGCCAGTGTGATATAATATCATTCCACACTCAGTGTACAGGGAGGGTTGGATTAAAGAGCTCCACACTTATAGACCTCACCTTAAACTGCTTGGAGACGGAGTCACAAAACTCGCCCGGCAACTGATCACATGCCGCTGCCGCTTGTTGGATCTACAGACAAAGAAAATAAAAAAAGAAAAATGTGACAATTGTTTTTGTTATTTATGTTTAAGAAAATTCATGAAATGCTTTGTGAAAATGAAAGTAAAGATAACAATCACATAACTAATGGCAATTCATTTGAATAAAAAATAATAAGGGGGAAAATTGAGATAAACTTTAATTTTTTTAGAAAAGAAAAAAATGAAATGTTTGGAGAAAATTATAAATAAAAGTAAGTCTAAAGAACTTTTGGAAACGGTTTGAAAAAAAAAAATTTTAAAAAATTAAAAAAAAATAATAAATAAAAAGAAAGAAAAAATTCTGCATTGTAAAAAAAATTCGTTACACATGTTCAGAAAAAAAAATTTAAAAATTTCACAAACTAATGTTGCAATTATACGACTGAACCTTTAATCCATGTTCGTCTGTGCCGGTTGTGAAAAAACTTGGTCGACCTTTCAGCCTCTGCCATCTTGCAGACGCGTCTGCCAAAAGACAACAGTAAAGATGACCTAGATGTGGAGCTGAAAAGAAAAAAAATAACAGAAGACCTCTGAAAAGCGAGACAATCTGGAGACAAAATTGCGTAAGGAATCGATTAAATGAAGAGTTAGAGTAATTTACTGTGACGGAAGAAACCTAATAATTATTGTTTGACAAACTGAAATCTCTATCTGATCTTTTACTATTATTATTTTTTGTTCTGCACACGCTTTTGACCTTTATACATTGCATGATTTGAGGCCTTTTTCTTGTGTGTGCACTTTGGGGGGGAATGTTCTAATATTTATAAAAGCTATCATATTAATTATTTCAAAATGCAAAGGTGTGCAGATCAATAAAAGGTAGCGCTAGAAAAAGCGTGTATCAATGCGAGCAACGGTATGGGGTATGATGAAGAAAGATTGCAATGATTTGAATAGTTGCACTATATAGTATTACTCATTATTTTCTTTTTTAATGAGCTTCCTTTCTAGACCATTTGAAACAAATATTTTTTTTAATTAAAGCAACAATATCAATTTTAAAAAATTAGAAAAAAAACAACAACAACCTACCAGCGTTGACATAAAATATCGGAGTTGTAATGAAAAATGGCTTTGTAGTTGATTTTGAGGAGTAGCTTGGGTGATGGTTTTGGAAAAGCCTCCTGAGTAATTTCTTGGCTGCCAGAGTTGTTGCCCAGCTTGGATGCTTGTGGGTTCTAAGAAACATCATGCTGAGGAAGCAAAAAAATTGTTTGAGTTGAATATATTAGTTGATTTAAGGAAAATGTAAATTAAACACAAATCTGTACCTGCCTGTGAACTAAAACTGTAGGTAATCAAACTTGCTAATAATATTCAATATATGTGCCTCTCTCCCGTGATAGAAAAGGGAGGAATAAAGGATGAACGATGGCCCACTATGTGTGGCAGTTACTCGACAACCCACATTGTTCTGTTGGGAGGTGCTCAGAAATAGTGAATGAGGTGCCAACAGAAGCAGTAGTTCTTTCACAGCAAGGCAGTCAACGGGCGCACCAGTTAATGGGTTAGTGACATAGATCTAGATCTAGTTTAAATTTTTACTTTTGGGAGTTCAAACTAGGAAGATATCAGATGGGTGTCTAATCTACATTGAGTATAGTATATACATAGGTTCCAAACCTTCAGGGTGTCACTAGGCTGCTGTCTTCGATAAATCGCGCACACTCAGTTCTTCCAGGCTCAGCTCAGCACTTGTGAGAATGTGAAGTTTGTTTCTTACATTTTGTGTCTCGTAGGCCTATAAATAATGTACTTTTGTTGATGCTGTTGAGTGTTGCTGAGTCGTTGAAGGCCATATAGATCTATCGGCCAACTGCGAAGAGACAAGACTGAAGACTAAGTTAGTGAAGAGTCTAGATAAGCTCAGAGCAAGGCCTTACTTTCACTTTCGTTTTTCAATGATACGTGATTCGTGAATCAAAATGGCTGCCCACAAATTTAGCGTTATTCTGGGCCTGCTTGCCTTGGCTCATGCTGCCTATTCTGCTGCTCAACGTAAGTTAGAAAATGTCAGATTTGCTTAGATCTATTGATAAGATACCATGGAAGATACCATTAAGATACAAATTAGACAATGGCCTATTGTACGAGATCCCAAACTAATGTGTGTCGCAATGGCTGACTAGAGTCTATAGATCTGAAGTCTTAGTTAGAACTAGGCGTGCCCTGTTCTAGACGGCTTTGGCCTACTAGATCTAGATCTATGTGTAGGGCCCTCTCTGCCTAGATTACTATTTCTGTCTAGAATATAAGGAAAGTCTTCCGTATAGGCACCGACTTCAACCAACACACTAAAGAGGGCTTCTTTTGATCGGGAGCTAAGAAAAAGATTGGGCTTGGTTTTTGCTTGGGTATAAAGAAGAAGAAAAATTTATTTATGTCGGTGCCTATACGGAAGTCTTACCGAATATAAATTGATAATGGTCAGCCGCATAAGCTATGTATTGCGATTATTATTTTTAATCCCTTGATTGTACCCCCCTCCCCAACTGTGCTGGAAACGTACAACAAAAATGCTCTAGACACTTGAACGTTAAACGTGTAAATGAACCCAAAGTTGAATAATTGATTTATGATCTAGCTTTTATAATCAACAATCATCAAAGTGACCAGCAGGAAACGTGCATAATTATATTTATAAAGCAAATATATAGTTCACACCAATTATCCAAAAACACTATAAAATTTGCCTTTGGATCATAATAAATATTTTGATACGTTTTTGTATTCTTTTACAGCTTCTTGCTATTGTGGTGAGGGTGACTATTTAGTTCCAGGTTCAGACAGAAACCTCTTATATTTTTTTTTTTATTGCACAAGAACACACATTCTCAAAGCTGACAGTACTGTTGATACGGAAAGCTATTGTGCTGCATGCTCCCATTTTTTTTTTTTTTTCTGAATTCAGTTTGAATCAGAAATTTATTGTAATTTTCAGACTTCCGTTTTTGAGGTTTTCTATACAGTACAATTACTATTATTTAGGGATGACCCATCTCCTTGGAAAGAAGTGGTAGATATAGATTCCTAGATGTACTGCAGAAGCTGTTAGACAAAGTCCTGACATTATGAATGATTTGTGTAAGCATGTTTTTTCCATGCAGGAATGTCATTGCAAAATTGCTGTCATTTATGATGTAATTGAAATTTCATTGGTTCTATGGACAAGTTCAGTGTGGTGTATTTATAAAATGTTTTGACATATATTCATGAATTTTATTTTGGGTTTAGAATAACTCCTGTTTGGTTGCATTTGTTTGTTTCTTTTAATATGTTGATTTTTTTTTTTCTCTCGCCAGATCGAACCTATATCCGTTTGACAGAGCAAGAGTTTACAATGCTTCCACAAGATGTGAGTTATAAATTTCATTAAGCACGGCTTAAAAAGAAAAGGAATGTTAGAAATTCTTTTGCGGCCTAAGAGAGTTGAAAAATAAAAAATATCAGATTTACAATGGAAAATAATTGTTATTTTGTATCGTTACATTTTTATTTTAATTGTTATGTAGCTGATGCATTAGAGTTAGAACAACATTTTATGAGATGAATCTTGATTATGGCAATATGATCTGATGCAACTCAATTTTGTACTACCACCATCTTTGTAAATACTGTAATACACTTAACCCATCTGTTACTTACGTTACAAAGGGCTGTATACAAATGTCTATTCTACTACTATATAACTATTAGAGTATTCTCTTTCTTTGTAAAATGTAGAATCGGTCTCAAAGTCTGGCAAATTTTTGGCTGTGTGGTATATTTTTGTTTAAATGCAGAGTAACTTTGTATTAAAGAACATCTTTTCGCAAAATCGAAAACTGGCTTTTGTGTCAGTCCAGCCGATCCCACATAGTTGCAAACCAATGCAAACTACGTGTACTTGAAATAGCAGTGCTGACGGTCATCAACTTAAACAAAGAGTGCATCATAGGCATATTCACCCCCGTTCCACAGGGAGTGCTGGTACCTCAGTCGTTTCTTGCTCTTAAGTGGGGCGGGGAGCCTGCTTCTCAAATTCCGTGTGTCCACATCTGTGCTTCTAGGGTGGCCGTTATACTTCTACTGAGGGAGCTAAATTAAGTTGTAGAGTGCATGTTTGGCTTCTAATCAGGAGGTCCCTGTGTGTTTGGATCCCATGATTAGGCAGATTTATTTTATGGATTTGTGTCTTCTTCTAGTCGGGTCAGCCTATCAGTGTCAGTAAAATGTAACTGACTGAGACAGTAGTGCTTGTATCTCTGCATTGTCTCTGTGGTGCAGCACATAAAGTTGTCACATGTTAATCTTAGGATCTGTCCATACTATGGCTTTGTTGCTGACATTGGACGTTAAGAAAGTAACCTACTAACCATATAACCATATATAGATATTCCATTTGTCTTATCAGTTATCTTTCTTATCCATCTAAAAGAAGTCTAAATAATTTACACATATTTCTGATTTATTTTTTTTTTCTCCATATTTCAGATATTCCTTCAGTGCATTCTTGGTCTGCTTCTGACGTGTTACGGTGTTGTGAATGTTGCCGGAAACTTCCGAGAAATCAAAGCCAGTGCAGAGCAGGACAACAAGTACATAAACCTTTCTTGCTTATCTAGAGAGAATTGAAACTAGCCTGATTACATATAAAGAAAGGCAAAATTTGCACAGAAATTTAACTGCATGTAAAAGTGAATGAGAAATACAGCGACCAAATTTTTTTTTAGATGCAGTCCTTTTGTTTTTTAAAGATCAGTTTTAACCTCTCATAAGATTCCAGAAGGGGAAAGATGGGAAGGTGGGAGAGGGGTGTATTGTCCTATACGATTATTTTTTCAGTTTTTCTGGGTATTTGTGCAAACCTGTATGTAGCCAGTGTTAGCTTGTTTAAATCCTTTACTCAATGCCCCCACTCAACTTTTGATTTATTTTTTTATTTATATATTAATTTTACGATTTTATTTATTAACCTGTTTTTAGCAATATACAACTCTGTTGATTGGTGAATACATTGTATTAATAATAATAAGTTAAGTTGAAAATTATTACCATGTATACCACTCTGCTTGTATTCAATATTTTATTGTTTTTCCTATGAAATAATTCAGGCCTCAATCTATTGTTTGCATGCTATGTTATGAATCAAATAGTGTTATCTCAATTTTAAACAACTGTTTCTTTCAAGATATATATACTACATATTATTCTGTGTGTTATTATTATTACGTGTATTATTATAAATTGTTTTCTGTGTATTATTATAAATTGTTTTCCGTGTATTATTATAAAATGTTTTCCGTGTATTATTATAAATTGTTTTCTGTGTATTATAATAAATTGTTTTATTGCTTTTTTATTGCAGGACATGGGAGATGCTTGGAAACAGACAAGGATTCAACATATTCAACCACCGAGGGAAGTCGTTCTACGCTAGAAGGAATGACTAGTGCGTTGGAATAGAATTGATTACCATTCCATGGTTTATCTTTTATACACTACTAAATTCTGGTATTCAATTTAAAAATGCTAATTGAAATTGAGTAAGTTTTTATGTGTTGTTTTTTTTTTAAGTTAGAGGATTTTTATTCAACTGAGAGCTGGATAGATGTGTAGAAATGAAGATCTTAGCCCAGCAGATGGTGTTAGGAAAAAAAAACCAGTTTGTTAATCATCAGTACGTCTGAAGAGTGTTTTTTTTTTTTTTCAAGCGATAATCACCTCATAGTAAATCATGTTGTAAAGCTTTGGTGTGGTTTTAGAATGTCATCTTGTTGGGTTTTTAATCATGAAATTTAAAAAAAGTGTTTAGTTGTTGGTTTGAGAGTTGTATCAGAATTGGAATTTTAGTTGAAATTTTGCATTAAAGAAGGAAAAAAGGAAATGAGTATGAGTGATGAAACAATGCAATCAAAAGTGTTGTTCTTGTTGTGTGTGTGGTGAACATTCTGGTTTGTTTTGTTTTGTTTTCTTCAGAAGAAGCAAGCAGATGTTAATTATGTTTATTTTAGTGTGGAGGTATTAGTACATTATGTTATAATGAAATTCTCAATCCCTCTGTGCTTAATAAATGGGAGTCTTAGACTGTGGGTGTAAGGCCCTCAGTTCAGATTTTTGTGAGATGAATGGTTTGGACTGTATTATTTCTTAACTTGTGTATTTAAATAATGTTTCCTCAGATTTACAATGGTGTTTTTACCGTGCACATTTTCTGCTTGCATTGGTCTCAGTTTTCTAAAATTGTACATACCAGAATTATTTAAATTGTCAGGTCAAAATATTGTATTATGTTTTAGATGTAAAATTTCTGTCACCTAACTCTTTGTACACTTTTTTTTTTCCCATTTACGTATGTGTAACTTGATACCGAAAATATTAGTATTTTCAGTTTAATCATTACAGCCTGTCATTAGGTATGGAACTATTGAATGGTAAAGCAGTTTTTGAAATATTTCACAAATGAGGCTTTTCATTTTATTGTGTATGGAGGATGTATTAGAAAATACTCAAAGGTCATAGTAAGCAGAGCTTTCTACTGGTTCAACTTTTCCTTGAACTTGAACAACCTCATCATAGTAATAAGTGTACAGACATCAATACAACCGGTAGGGAACTAGGTGGTGTGATCAAGGATTAAACCTGCAGCCTCCATATTAGAAACTGTGCTTTCTACCATCTGACCACCTTATCCCCGTAAAAAAAGTATTAGATATTAAATTTTAATGTACATGTATGTATATTTTCCATTCGTAAAACGTCAAATCTTGATGGGAAATTAGAGAAAGAGATAGAGATAACAAAGGCAGATAAGATAAGATAAGATCTAACTTTATTTGTACTTTAAAGGCACATTTGATGGTCCGTATATGCAGCAAAACAAAACAGTATAGACAGTTATGACATGAGTTATTACAAATATCGATACTCATAACAGCATCAATAATAATAATAATAACAATGGTAGACTTACCAACATTACTTGGTCTCCTAATCGATGTCAATGTTCACATATTTACTTGGTATCACACTTTTCATTGTGTCATTAAGCATTTAATGCATTGGTGTTGTTTTATGTTGCTTTTTTCATGGTGACAGCCACTGATTGTTCCATATTACACTTTAAATGCATAACTTTGTGATGTATTTTTTTGTCCAGGTTAGATTTGCTTGAGAGGGCTAGGGCTATAGAAATTCAAAGCAATTTTTTTTGTCACCTTCTCATAACTATTTATTACCAGCATTTGTGTTTTCAATAATAATTTTTCTCTTCGGATTCTAACTTTCCCAGTGCATGTCTGTTTAGTTAGATGTGAAAGTGAAATAATTAAAATATGCTATGTATTGTTTAGACCAGGCATGTATATACTTTAAAATTAAAGCGAAATCACCTTGTTAGACCATCCTTAACATTATTGAATCAATAATTCATGTATTTCTATTAAGTTGTTCTGTAGTCAGATAGAATGTCTTCATCACAGTGCATGTACTTTTTTAAAGAAAGATCTTTTCATTGCCACATTTCTACTCAAGAGTAACTGATTTATTAGAACATGGTGTTGTGCTTTTTTTTTTCAATTTCACGGATATGTTAGATGTACTTGTTTGATTCAAAGTTTCCTTGCAAATGTAAAAATATGTGTATATGATACTACGAGTGCAATCCTGTGTATTACATTTTAAATCAGAATGTAACTTCTCATCCAAATCTAGCAGGTTATCTATCGGAGGATACATGTCAGTTAAGTTGTGACTGGTTCTCAAAGATCTGAAAAGTAGACATCTGTAGATTTTGTTAAAGTAATGTCTTGGAAATTGTTATACACATGTATGCACATTTCCTAATAGATTTCATGGTGAAGGAATCTGCAAAATTTCTGAAGCAGCCATACAATTTCTGTTGTCCCTCACTTCTCATAAATGATCACTATGATTCTAAGGTTTGCCTTTTCTTTTTCTAACTCATGATTTGTTGTTAAATGAATATGTGTCTGCATTTTGCTCCAAAATTTGAATACACACTTTTTAATCATACCCTTGTGTTTTTTTTTATCAATTTGTCATTAGATTGTTAATATTTTTTGTGTGAGTGTGATTACTTTTTACGAGGCAAGAAGGGTCATTTAGGCCAGAGAGCTCTTCAGGCAGGTTGTACGGGAGTTTAAGTCAGACACTACTGACAAGCAAGCATGATGATGATGCTTATGACAATTTATGAGTCTCATTACTTACTGTCTCCAGTGGAATATTTGATTCCGATAAAACAAAATGCGCTACTTGTTCATGTTTTCACTACAGCAATGTACAAGATACTGGGGATCTTCGCTGATAAACTCACAATATATATATAAAATTATATCAGCAAAATGTAATTTACACATTATACCTCCAAACGTACTTTGTACTTTTAAAATTGAGCTCCTTCTCTGAGTGTGTGAGTGGCTGTTTATGATAATAGCACAGTCTTTAAGTCTGAAAATTCGAAGTTTCATAAATATGAACAATCAAATATTGAATATTCAACTATTATTAACTATTTGGAAATATGCGGATATAACAGCACTAAAGCACTTAATCTTCACACGAGAATTTAACACAAGCTGCTGTTGTTATAATATTTTATTGAGAGAATAATGTTAAAATAGTTCTGACACAATGTACTGGTATATTGTGAAATTTTGCAGCTTCCATATTTGTATTACACACAGTGAGCATAACAAACTTGGGTATTACTATTAGCAATTGTGATTCATAAAGAAATTTGACAGTTGATACAGCGCATATAATTTTATTTACATTTACATGTGTGGTAGTTGAATTAATATGAACAATCAAATATTGAATATTCAACTATTATTAACTATTTGGAAATATGCGGATATAACAACACCAAACCACTTAATCTTCAAACAAGAATTTAACACAAGCTGCTGTTGTTATAATATTTTATTGAGAGAATCACGTTAAAATAGTTTAGACACAATATACTCGTATAATTTTATTGTGAACTTTTTGCAGCTTACATACTTGTATTAAACACAGTGAGCATTACAAACTTGGGTATTAGCAATTATGATTCATAAATTAATATGACAGTTGATACAGTGTATATAACTTTATTTACATTTGTGGTACTGGTAGTTGAGTTGTCGTTGGGTTGGTTTAACGCCCACCATCATCACTATATAGGATATATTGTGGACGGGGCTCAAGACTGACGTCTGACAAGTTTATGTGCTGCAACACACGAGATGAGGCGGAGATACAATGACTTCTGTTTCGATCACATTAAACTGGCACAGACCCAACCAGTAGGCGAAGAAATCGCCAGGGCTCGTACTGCAGACCTCCTTCGCTGGGCTACGACGCCCCCGTTTACATGGTGTGTAGTGTACATTTTTTCAAATTGTTAATCACGAAATTATAAATACAATAATAATAATGATTATGATAATAATAAAAATAATAACTATAATAATAATAATAATAATAATAATAATAATAATAATGATAATCATAATAATAATAATTGAATATTCAACTATTATTAACTATTTGGAAATATGCGGATATAACAACACCAAACCACTTAATCTTCAAACAAGAATTTAACACAAGCTGCTTTTGTTATAATATTTTATTGAGAGAATCACGTTAAAATAGTTTGAACACAATGTACTCGTATATTGTGAAATTTGGCAGCTTCCATACTTGTGAGCGTTACAAACTTGGGTATTAGCAATTATGATTCAATCATAAATTAATATGACAGTTGATACAGCGCATATAATTCTATTTACATGTGTGGTAGTTGAGTTGTCTTTGGGTTGGTGTAACGTCCAACATCAGCACTATATCGCATAATAATATATTGTGGACCGACCCCAAGACTGACGTTTGACAATGTTATGTTCTGCAACACACTGTCACATTAGACCGACACCAACCCAACCAGTAGGGGGAGAAATCGCCAAAGGGTATATAGTTAGTTGTACATGTAGTGGTCTCTTTTCTCTGGACTGCACTGCACGCCAAGAGTGGACAGGAAAAGGTTTGCACAGAGACGGAGAGAGAGAGAGTGAAAGACAGAGACAAAGGTAAAGAGTTTGTTTTAATGGCACGTCAGTGCAGTAACGGATATAATTATTTTCAAAGAGAGAGAGAGGAAAGGGGAGACAGACAGGCAGAAAAAGAGCGGAGGAGGGAAAGAAAGAGAGAGTGAGAGAATAAGAAAGAAAAATGTAGACCAGTCAAACAATAGGTCATCAACGTTCTGAATGTAAAACATAGCATGGATTGACTGCCGTCAATCAACTCGTCAGGTTTGACTGCAGGTAGAAATACCATTGTTGTCTTGCTTGGTGTGGGTTTTTTTTACTCTTTTTTATCGGTGTAAGTACAATGATTGTAGAACGCTTTACCACCTTCGCCCGTTGCCATCCCCCTCTCTCTCTCTCTCTCTCTCTCTCTCTCTCTCTCTCTCTCTCTCTCTCTCTCTCTTTCTATTTCTATAGGAGTTAATACAATGATTGTACACCTGTACAAGTATAATGTAATCAGTTGAGAAAAAAGTACATATGTATACTGGTACACCCGTTCTGTCATTGTGTGCCACCATTATTACAAACCGTCAAACTTGAAAAAAATAACAACTTGGAACCCCATCATCTTAGATAAAGGTAGCCTTTCTATGAAACAAGCTCTTTTTTATAAATCTGGGATATGCTGTAACTAACTTTTTTTCCCTGAGCTAGTCTGTAAGCTTTGTGCTTTTCCTCTCGTTTTCGCTGTTCCTTTTGTTTCTAAAAAAAAAGAAAAAAAAGACAAAGAAGGAAAAGGAGTAACGGAGAGGATTTACTGCTGTCGAATCAGCAGAAATGTATGTACTGCCATTGCTATAACCCCATAAGCAGTCAATAGTCGCAAGTGACAACCTAACTGTTTGCGAGTGTAGTAACTGACAAGAACAAAGGTATGGAATGCAAATATATCTAGGACCGTAAGTACAACGAGTCCCGGGGAGGTGCGGTGGCCCTAGAGTAGAACATCGGCTTCCGACGCAAAAGGTCCGGAGTCGAACCTTGGCGATTACGCTCCCTACTGGCTGAGGCAGAATCATGGTATCCCCGCCCTGTCTCGTGTGTGGCAGCACATACAATTGTCAGACGTCAGTCTTGGGGCCCTTCCACAATGTAGTCTATGTAGGGCTGATGTTAGACGTTAAACCAACTCAACAACAACAACGAGTCGCAAGCTTCCGCGACGTTTTACTCCCTAGGCTAGAGATTGTTCACACGTACAAAATTTAACATGAAAGAAAAATTGGAGCATGGTCATGGGAAAAAAATGGATAAAAGTTTTTTTTTCTGGTTAAATTGTTAGCGTTAGACAATGGAGTATATGGTTTTTAGTGTTTTTATTCGTTGCTACCTTAGTTTTACTGATTGTCTATGAAATGACTTCGCTCCCTACTGGTTGGGTCGGTGTCAGTTTTATGTGACCGGTTGAGGCAGGAGTCATGGTATACCCGCCCTGTCTCGTGTATGGCAGCAAATAAAATTGTCAGACGTCAGTCTTGGTGCCCGTCCACAATATAGCCTATATAGTGCTGATGTTGGACGTTAAACCAACTCACCTACAACTCAACTATAGTCTATGAAATGGCGTAATTGCTGGAAATGGACATTAAGAAATGAACCAAGCAGCAACCAACCCACTAACGAAACTAACCACAAGTCAGACATTGCTTACTGTCAAAATTATTTGTATTATAGAGTCTAGCGCATTTTTCTCCTGCTAAAATCCTGCCTGCCTCATATTTAGTATAAACTACACTATACGATATCAATCTCAAATGGATATATTGTATCTCAGGAGATAAAGCGCACGCACTCTTATCCTGACGTTCCGGGTTCGAATACTGATCACGCCGCCCTTTGTCCTACTGGTTGGCTCGAGGTCAGTTTAATGCGACTGGCTAAGACTGCTGAACGATCTTCAACGCATTGCTGGTTGTTGAACAAAAATCGTGTCTTCCAACAAAATAGTGCAAATCTTTGTAAAACCTGTTATTTGGTACACATTGGTAATTGTCAAAACAAAAGAAAATCCATATATAAGTTCATAGTATTCAAAAGAAACGATACATACTACATGTAAAACAAACTATATTTGTTTAGTTAACATTTCGTTGCTCTTCATTGACTTCTCTTGCTGTCCCGTTCAGCCTCAACGTAAATGTGTGTGTTTTTGCTGTACCGTTTAACGTCAACGTAATGTTCACATATGAATGTCTCTTTCAAATCCACAGACAATAGAATCAGGTGCGATAATCACATACACAATTTGCCTCAGACTTTTAGGTCTTGTTAACGAGTAGAGATCTCCTGCCTAGAAACAGAATCCTGTGCCACATCTGCGCATGTGCAGGTTCGGTTCCGGTTTTGCGAGGAGCTCGCCGAATGTTGAGACATCGCTGATAATGACAACGACGATGATGAAGAAGAAGCCGACATCGGTTTCTCTGCAGCTCCTCCATCATCAAACCCTCCTCCGATTCGTTGGTTCGTTTCGATACCGCTTTGATCACAACTACCTGCTCTTCGAAACCCTTCGTTACCTGCCACCTTCAAAGTTTTTTCTCCAACTGCTTGAGACGTACTTCCATTCTGACCAGTAACAATTTTCCCGCTATTTATCCCGGAGTCACTACTAGTATCAGAAGCAGTGCCCGATATTTTCCGTTGGTGCTGTTTTCGGTTTTCCCGCTGCTTCTCTGCGCGCCAATCCTTGTAGGCGAGTTGGAAGGCACGTGACATGACGGCGGCCATCGTCTGCGCCTTGTCGACGGTGCTACACAGCACAGCGTGAACTTCTAGCGGCCCCACCCTTCCCTCAGCCTCGCCGTCTGCTTCTCGGTTACATCGGCTGATCCAGCAGAAAATCCGATCGTTGGCGGACTTGTCGGCTGCGCAGAAAGAAACGTCCTCCATCTTGAAATGCGTCACAGAGGAACTGACGTCATTTTTATTTCCGGTTTTCGTCTTTTTCTCGCCGCCATTTTGTTCTTTTCTGTTAGTGTTACAACCTACTTCATCGTCTATCTTATCCTTTTCTGCCTCTCCTTCTTGCTCCTGTCCATGTATAGACCCATTCTCTAAATGCACGTGTTTGATATCGTGTAGTTGCAGCCTCGCCTTGTTCACACCGTGTTTATCCACTGTGTCACCAGATCTACCGTGGAGAGAAACGCCCTTGACCCAAATCCCGCCTAGACCCAGCTTGACCGCTACACGCTTCAGGTGCCGCTCAGACGGCGCGTTGTCCCACAGCTTCTGTACGTACCGCGTCGTGCAGCCGGGACCCACAGGGGTGTACGTCTCCGTGCAGCCCAGATAGCGTACGTGGAACGTGGGCTCCTCGTCCGAAATATTTGCACGGTCTTTTCGCCACGTAAACATCTTCGTATAGGATTCTTCGAGAAATATAATATTATGGATGGGCGTAAAACTAATGGAACCAATGGAACCAAGTAACCATCGCCGAAATCAGAGTTTTTTGTTTACTTCTCGTTTGTAAAATGAATTTCCCTCGTGGGATCAATAAATCGACCTGTATTCCTGTATTTCTATATTCCTGTATTTAGAAACCACAAGCACGGGCCTATTTAGAAACTTTTACATACTAATCCGTTAATCATTGCAGCTATAGTTGCTTTTGTTTTGTTTTGTTTTCAATTTAGCTTTTCAATGCAGACTTTGCAACAATCAAAACTTTGCTTTCAAAGGCAAAACAGTTTATAAACGGCTCGTGCGATTACTTCACATCTATAATTATTCTGGAATGTAACTATTAACAAAACAAAGCGTGTATATACATGTCTTTGTTTTTATCTTGGTGATAAAGTTGAACAAATTTCCAAGGAAGGATTTTCCAGTCTTTGTGCAACTCAGTGCAAGAATCTGTGTTCCAAAGCCGCTGTTTCCTCCAAGATGTACACTCTGGCAAAACAAAAGAGAAAAAAACATCAGAATCCTAGTAAACTAGTAATAAATTAATACAACTAGCTTTTGATGCTGCATTACTTATACGGAACAATTATGGTCAACTGAACTAAGAGGTATACAGAGTATTGAGAGGTGTAATATGGGCTGTAGGCCACATCATGAGAGAAGAGATAGACAGAGAGAGAGAGAGAGAGAGAGAGAGAGAGAGAGAGAGAGAGATAGTATATTGTAGATAATATCCTACAATGTACTGACGAAGAGAGAAAGTTACATGTAAGTACATATAATACCCTACAATGTACTGACGAAGAGAGAAAGAAGTTACATGTAAGTACATCTATCGTCCCACAATGCACTGGCGAAAACGGAATGTAACTTGTAGGTGGATTATCCCACAATGCACTGACGAAGAGAGAAAGTTCCATGTAGTACAATGCAATGTCTAAGAGTGAAACGTATAGGTACATCCGTACATTTATCGCCCCACAATGCACTGAGAAAAAAAGAAACAACGTACAGTTGGATCTATCCCACAATGCACTGACGAAGAGTGAAGGTTCCATGTGTGTAGTAGATAATATCCTACAAATGTACTGACGAAGAGAGAAAGTCACATGTATGCAAGATAATATGCCCTACAATGTACTGCGAAGACATGAGAAGTTACATGTAAGTACATCTATTGCCCACAATGCACTGAGCGAAAACGGAAATGAACTTGTAGGTAGAGATATCCACAATGCTACTGAGAAGAGAGAAAGCTACATGTATGTAGTGAGTAATATCCCACAATGTACTGACAAAGAGAGAAAGCTACATGGAAGTACGTGACTGTACATCAATCGTTCAACAATGCACTGGCGAAAACAGAAAGGAATTGTAGGTGGAGCATCATACAATGTACTGACGAAGAGAGAAAGGTGCATGTATGTATTAAATAATATCCTACAATGCACTGAAGAAGAGAGAAAGTTACATGTATTATAGTAGATAATATGCCACAATGTACTGACGAATAGTGAAAGCTACATGAATGCATTGCTGTCGCCCCACAATGCACTGGGGACATTTATCGTATAGGTGGATTACCCCACAATGTACTGACGAAGAGTAAAAATGCCATGTATATAGTCAGATAATACCTACAATAATGACTGACGAAGAGAGAAAGTTACATGTAAGCTACATCTATCGTCCCACAATGCACTGACGAAAACGGAATGTAACTTGTAGGTGGATTATCCCACAATGTACTGACGAAGAGAGAAAGTTACGTATAGTAGATAATATCCTACAATGTACTGACGAAGAGAGAAAGTTACATGAAGTATATATCGTCCCACAATGCACTGCAAAAAGCAATGTAACTTGTAGGTGGATTATCCCACAATGACTGACGAAGAGTGAAAGTTCCATGTATTAGTAGGTAATTATCCCACAATGTACTGACGAAGAGTAAACAATCCATGTTGTAGGGATAACTATTCCTACAATGCAATATGACGAAGAGTGAAAGCTACATGAATGTAGGCCTACATCTATCGCCCCACAATGCACTGGCGAAAACCGGAATGTTACCTGCATGCAAGTCTCTCGTCCCATAATGCACTGTCTTAGACTGACAGACGTATGTATGCCTACCATTCAGATTGACAATGAGGACTTAAACCATAAATCACTATCAACAGGTTGTCTGCCCTTTGCTAAATCGGAGCAACTTGAAATAGTATTATATGACATGGAGTGAGTTGGGCTGGTTGTTTAACGTCCAACGTCAGCACTATATAGTTTATATTGTGGATGGGTCCCATCTCTGATAATGTTACGAAGTTACATGGAAGTACATCTATAGTTCCACAATGCACTGAGGAAAACGGAATGTACCTTGTAGGTGGATTATCCCACAATGTACTGACGAAGAGTGAAAGTTCCGTATATTATAGTAGATAATATCCCACAATGTACTGACGAAGAGAGAAAGTTACATATAAGTACATTTTCGTCAATGCACTGAAGAAAATGGAATGTAACGTGTAGGTTGATTATCCCACAATGCACTGACGAAGAGAGAAAGTTAAATGTATTTAGTAGATAATAACCTACAATATACTGACGAAGAGTGAACGTTACATAATGTAGTAGATAATATGACACAATGTGCTGTCGAAGAGAGAACGTTACATGCATGTAGTAAATAATATCCTAAAATGTACTGACAAAGAAAGAAAGCTACATGGAAGTACATGTACATCTATCGTCCCACAATGTACTGGCGAAAACGGAAAGGAATTGTAGGTGGATTATCTAACAAGGTCCTGACGAAGAGAGAAAGATTAGTTACATGTATGTAGTAGAAAATATCCTACAATTTACTGACGAAGAGTGAAAGCTACATGAATGTAGGCCTACATCTATCGCCCCACAATGCACTGGCGAAAACCGGAATGTTACCTGAATGCAGGTCTATTCTCCCATAATGCACTGACAGACGTATGTAGACCTACCATTCAGATTGACAATGAGGACTTAAACCATAAATCACCATCAACACATCGTCTGCCCTTTGCTAAATCGGAGCAGTTTGAAATAATATTATGTGACAAGAAGTAGGTTGGGCTGGTTGTTTAACGTCCAACATCAGCACTATATAGGTGATATTGTGGACGGGTCCCAATTATGATAATGTTACGTGCTGCTACACAGATACAGTTCGGGGATACCTTTCTCAGTAGGTTACATTATACCGACACAGGCACAACCAGCAGAGGAGAAAAGTGGAGAAACAAATTTTAGACTGATCGTGGGTTCTGAACCAGTGACCTCCCAATTGGGAGACAGACCAATGCTGTACCACATGCTCTTAACCCCCCCCCCAAAAAAAAACAAAAAACAAAAAAAAACAACAACAACAAAAACAACAACAAAACAAAACAAAAAAATGTATAAATATTGCGCAATAATCGTAAGTTAATGTTAGGTAAAAAATTACCAATATTATGGCTTTTCATTTATGGTTCTAAATTGATAAAAGAGCTACCTGTACACTGTAAATAAACGTATAAAAATGCAAGCTTTTTGACGTACATTATATACACGGCAGTTTTGTGCATACTTATAAATGATTATCCATCTAAGCTTAGGTTTGACTTCTCAGCAAATGTTTAAATAAGTGGACATTACTTCGTTGTCTTATAGAACACATGCTACATCGATGAAGTTAGCTTTCGACATTAAATTTTAGACTCTCTCTGTCTCCCTAGTGTCTCTCTCTCTATCTATCTATCTATCTATCTATCTATCTATCTATCTATCTATCTATCTATCTATCTATCTATCTATCTATCTATATATCTATCTATCCCTCTTTCTCTCTCTCTCTCTGTCTCTCTCTCTCTCTCTCTCTCTCTCTCTCTCTCTCTCTATTTACACCTATAACTACGAGAAAGAGATCTATCTAAACTACTTTCTGAGGCCCAACAGCTTTGAGATATCTGTATGAATAAAACATAACATTTCAGTGCGTGAGTGACGAGTGACGTAATCCGCATGCCTCGATGAGAAGATGTGTAAGAGATGCTGACACTTCTATACGTTATAAATCTAAAGAGTCGCTTAATTAAACCGAATTATTCAACGGTTAACAAAGCCCGCACCACGAACTCAGTGAGATGGGATGATGAGTCGAGGATTAATGTAAAAGAGCGCTGGTAGCTCACCCTGTTTGTTTGTTTGTTTGTTTGTTTGCTTGTTTGTTGGGAGGATGAGTCGAGGATTAATACAATAGAGCGCTGGTAGATCACCCTTTTTGTTTGTTTGTTTGTTTGCTTTTTTTGTGTTGGGAGGATTAGTCGAGGATTAATGTAACATAGCGCTGGAAGCTCACCCTGTTTGTTTGTTTGCTTGTTTGTTTGTTTGTATGTTTGTTGCTTTTCGTCCAACCTTCTTTTTTTGTTGGTTTGTTTTTATCTCTTTAAATATATCCAATTGCGTTAAATGCAGCGTTTTAATAGATGCGTTAATTAAATAAAAACCTGGGGTGGAACGCCCTAGATGCACAACGATTGTTTCGTCACGTTTTTTAAAACATCGCTATCAATATTTCAATTATTGATTCTTTTCAATCAAGTACTTTTATCCCAATATTGATTCTTTATCGATCACAGGCAATTATGGCATACTCTGCCAGCAACAAAGTTTTGTGACTACTATTGATCGCAACAATATAATTCACTGAGCCTTAGAATCGTTGGAGGAATTGGCAACGTTCTGTGGCTGTGAATTAATCCACTGGATCTAATCAACCAACATCAGGTTACACAGAAAACACATTTTGTTTTTGTCAGATTTGAGGCTTTTTAGGGATTCTTTGTTAGAGAATAAATTATTAGCGATATGCTCTCTCGTGATTGTAACTTGAAATGCATGACAACGACAAACGATTAAACATTAAAATATATGGAAGGGTGCTTATCAGATCTAGATAGATAGATAGATAGATAATTTAGACTGAACCTGGGTTTCGAACAGTTGATCTCTCGATTGGGAGACCGACGCTCTACCACATGCTCTAGACCCCTCCCCCCCCCCCCCCCCCAAAAAAAAAAAAAAAAAAAAAAACACAACAAAAACAACATACAAACAAGAAAAAACAATGCATTAAGACCTTACATTAATCTTTCCTTAATATAAGGTAATACATTACTAATATTATGGCCTTTATTTTATGGTTATAAAATTGTTGAAAAGGCTACCTGTGTAATGTAAATAAACGTATAAAAATGTAAAAATTTAACGTACATATATAAACAGGAGTTTTGTGCATGCTTATAAATATCCAGCTAGACTTAGGTTTGACTACTTAACAACTGTTAAAATCGATGGACATTGTTTCATTGTCTTAGAGAACAAATGCGACATCGATTAAGATATCTTCCGACATCTATCTATCTATCTATCTATCTATAGATAGATAGATAGATAGATAGATAGATAGATAGATATCTATCTATCTATCTATCTATCTATCTATCAATCTATCTATGTATCTATCTCTCTCTCTCGTGCTCTATCTATTTACACCTATAACTACGAGAAAGAGAGCAATCGAAACCACTTTCTGAGGCCCAACAGCTTTGAGATATCTGTATGTATAAAACATAACATTTCAGTGCGTGAGTGACGAGTGATGTAATCCACAAGCCTCAATGAGAAGATGTATAAGAGGTGATGACACTTCTATACCTTATAAATCAAAAGAGTCGCTTAATTAAACCGAATTATTCAAAGGTAAACAAAGCCCGCATCACGAACTATGTGGGATGGGAGGATGAGTCGAGGATTAATACAATAGAGCGCTGTTAGCTCACACTGTTTGTTTGTTTGTTTGTTTGTTTGTATGTTTGTTGCTTATCGTCCAACCTTCTTTTTTGTTGGTTTGTTTTTATCTCTTTAAATCTATTTTACTGCGTTAGATGCAGCGTTTTAATAAATGCATTGGTTAGATAAAAACCTGAGTTGGAACGCCCTAGAGGCACAACGTTTGTTTCCTAAAGTTTTTTTTTTTAAACATCGCTATCAATATTTCAATTATTGATTCTTTTCGATCAAGCACTTTTATCCCAATATTGATTCTTTATCGACCACAAGCAATTATGCCATACTCTGCCAGACACAACGTTTTGTGAATACTATTGATCGCAACAATATAATTCACTGAGCCTCAGAATCATTGGAGGAATTGGCAACGATCTATGGCTGTGTTAGTTAATACACTGGATCTAATCAAACAACATCTGGTTACACAGAAAACGCATTAACTTTGTCAAGATTTTAGACTTTTGTATATGTTCTTTGTTAGGGATTTTGTTATAATTATGTTCTGTCGTGATTGTAACTTGCATGGCACTGACAAAAGATTAAAAATTAAAACCTGTGGAAGTGTGTTTGTATACTTTAGTTCGGCCCAGCAATGCATCACCAGAGACTATATATTTAGTGAGACGTTTCACAAAAAGAGTTCACATTGCTATTGATACGGGCAGTTAGCGAGACGTTTTCTCACTCTATTTGTTCATTGAAATTTAGGCGGGTGAATAGGTGAGTTGGTTTAACGTCCAACATCAGCACTATATATGCTATATTGTAGACGGGCCCCAAGACTGGCGTCTGACAATTTTATATGCTGCCAAATACGATACAGGGCGGGGATACCATGACTCCTGTCTCAGCTGGTCACATTAAACTGACACCGACCCAACCAGTAGGGGGTGAAATCGCCAGCGCTCGAACCACGGACCTTTGCGTCGGAAGCCGATGTTCTACCCCTGGGCCATCGAGCCTCCCTGAAGTTGAGGCGGTTT
This sequence comes from Elysia chlorotica, assembly GCA_003991915.1. Lineage (NCBI taxonomy): Eukaryota > Metazoa > Mollusca > Gastropoda > Plakobranchidae > Elysia > Elysia chlorotica. The sequence continues at coordinate 372,495 of RQTK01000170.1, forward strand.
AGCTAATCTTCAATCATAGTTTTTACTAAGGTTTAAAGAAGAAAGCAACCGCCTTTATAATACAGACCCACATAGGCAAATGATCCCCATCAAAGCTCTCACTATTTTTTACTCTCTGGCATCACTATGTGCAATGTCGTAATGGTGACTGTGTAAGCACTGGGATAGGTTTTTTATTTTTCCATTTTTCCATTTTTTCTTCTTGTACATAGAAGTGGAGTCGGTAGGCAGAAAAAAATATTGTTAGATCAATACAGTGAAAAGTTATTGATCATTGAGATTTTTTTCAAACAGTATAATAAACGTGTATTTATATTTTTAAGCATTAAAATAATACAATCATTATTATTATTGCATAAGAAACAGAATCAAGTTAAGCCCAGATAAGACCAGATTCCTTGTTATACCAGGTCCCGTTAAAGATTTCTACAAAGTTGCAATCAACATAATTATATAAATCAATTATTGTTCCCAGGATATAATTTCATTAAAATTCAGTTTTGAACAGGTCACAATAAAGCAGGACAAAGGAACCTTTGTCACGGTATTAATGAAATACAATGCAATTAGAAAACTCAATGTTCTGTCTAGTAGCAAGTGCATAGATCTCTTTCAATTGATACGTGAAATATTCTTTTCCGTTCCACACCATTGTTCATGTCCATGTACTTGGTTTTGGTGCTAAGACACATGACTAGTTAAACCAGAGGCGCGGTGGCCCTGGGGTAGAACATCGGCTTCCGACGCAAAAGGTCCGGGTTCGAGCCCTGGCGATTTCGCTCCCTACTGGTTGGGTCGGTGTCGGTATAATGTGACCGGCTGAGACAGGGGTCATTGCATCGTGTGTGACAGCACGTAAAATTGTCAGATTTCAGTCTACGGGCCCGTCCACAATATAGCCTATATAGTGCAAGATGCTGGATGTTAAAACCAACTCAACTCAACTCAATCCCCGCCCTGTCTCATCTGTGGCAGTACGTAAAACTATCAGATGTAAGTCTTGGGGCCCGTCCACAGTATAGCCTACGTAGTGCTGATGATGGACGATAAAGCCAACTCAACTCAACTCAAACCAGAGGCCGACCTTGTCCATGCACCAACATGCGCTACCTGAACTGCACTGGTGGGCCTTGGGTCTGTTGTGCCCATACACCTGTTTACAGGTTAACCATCAACAAACACGGGCGTTGCATCTGGTCACAGTGGGTCACACAGGTCTCTATTGTCTCCCCAAATTGTGAGACCAAACTTCCAGCTAGCGTCGTTTCTCGGTTTTGCGACTTCAATATTATTTGAGCGCCGTTTCTTGATTTTGCGACTTCAATATTATTTCCAGTGTTTTCTTAACTAACATGACTCCCATTGACTATGGGATTTTTATATTATGTTGTTCATCGTTATTTGCTTTGAGGAAAAACAACAAGAAGAAAGTGTGAAACCAACGTTTTAAAAACGATGATGTTGTGTTATGAAATGAAAGAAATGTGAATCACATATTGTGTTTTTTTTATTGATGTTTTTGTTCCTGCTATTCATTCTTTATTGTTATCGAGGCTGTTGTTATTATTCTCGTTGTCGTCGTCGGTGTTGTTTTTGTTGTCGTTGGCGTTGATGTTGTTATTGTTGTAGTTGTTCTTGATATTGTTGTTGATGTTGTTGTTGTTGCTGTTGTTTTTGCTTTTGTTGTTGTTGTTGTTGTTGTTGTTGTTGTTGCTGCTGCTGCTGCTGTTGCTTCTGTTGTTATTGTTTTATGTGAACAGCTGACGCAAAATTCCTGGTATCCCTTCTCTATCTCTGTGTAATAGCACATAAAATTGTGAGACATTAGTATTTGGACCCGTCTCTGATAAAATTAGTATATGATGATGGCATACACGAAACCAAACTATTAATGTATAAATTGGTTGTTATTTTTTTAATAAAGCATCGGTCCAAACTTGGTAGCCATTGGAATAAATGTTGGAGTTGGTAAGTTAATGTGGACACAACGATTATTTTTGGCCATTGGTTTTTCGCAGACTCTTTTAACTTTTACTTTTACTTTCTCGATTTCACAGCACTAAATGTCCATAACTTCCTATCTTTCGCTCTATAATCTACAACTCCCTGCCTGTTAGCCTGCCTTTATTTGTATCTATTGTGTTTTATATAAAATTATATAAAAAATAAAGTAACTTCGATAAACAAACCAAAGACTTCAGAAATTATATATATAGTCTCTGAACAAACTCTCTTAAAATATCACCCAGTAACAGTTAAACCTGCTAAAACACACTACACAAGGTCACAGACTATAGTATAACATAAATCAATTATTGTTCCCAGGCTACAAATTCATTAAAATTCAATTGTGAACAGGCCACAATAAAGTAGAACAAAGGTAGCTTTGTCACGGTTTTAATTAAATACAAAGGAAATTTGGATAATCCATTTGAAACCTGGAGCGTAAAGAATTGTTCTGTGAACGAGTAGCAATAAATTACTGGCCTGAAAGCAAAGACTAGACTAAGTGGCCGTGGGTTGTTTTTTTTTTTCATCCTTTTTGTGTTCATTAATATTGATGAGCTAGTCCCCTTGTGGTCCTATTAAGTTTGCAAAAACAACAAGAAAAAGATACTATACGCAAAAGTAAGGATGTGGATAGATAGATAGATAGATAGATAGATAGATAGATAGATAGATAGATAGATAGATAGATAGATAGATAGATAGATAATAAAGCATCGGTCCAAACTTGGTAGCCATTGGAATAAATGTTGGAGTTGGTAAGTTAATGTGGACACAACGATTATTTTTGGCCATTGGTTTTTCGCAGACTCTTTTAACTTTTACTTTTACTTTCTCGATTTCACAGCACTAAATGTCCATAACTTCCTATCTTTCGCTCTATAATCTACAACTCTCTATGATCTACACTTTCTGCCTGTTATCCCGCCTTTTTTTGTATCTATTGTGTTTTGAGAATAATGTAATTTAAATTATTTTTTAAACCCAGAGACTTTAGATATTAAATCTATAATCTCTAAACAAACTCTCTTAAAATCTCACCTAGTGATAGCTGAACCTGCTAAAGCACACCACACAAGGTCACAGACTATAGTAGAACATAAATCAATTATTGTTCCCAGGCTACAAGTTAATTAAAATTCAATTTTGAACAGGCCACAATAAAGTAGAACAATGGTAGCTTTGTCACGGTTTTAATGAAATATAAGGGAAATTTTGATAATCCATTTGAAACCTGAAGCGTAAAGAATTGTTCTGTGTACGACTAGGAATAAATTACTGGCATGAAAGCAAAGCCTAGACTAAGTGGCCGTGGGTATTTTTTTTTCATCTTTTTTATGTTCATAAATATTAATGAGCTAGGCCCCTTGTGGTCCTATTAAGTTTGCAAGAACAAGATACTATACGCAGAAGTAGGGATGGTGGATAGATAGATAGATAGATAGATAGATAGATAGATAGATAGATAGATAGATAGATAGATAGATAGATAGATAGATAGATAGATAGATAGATAGATAGGTAGATAGATAGATAGATAGATAGATAGATAGATAGATAGATAGATAGATAGATAGATAGATAGATAGATAGATAGATAGATAGATAGATAGATAGATAGATAGATAGATAGATAGATAGATAGATAGATAGATAGATAGATAGACAGACAGACAGACAGACAGAAAGAGATTATGAAAACCAGTCTGAGCTAACGTATAGAATGGCATATAACATAAAATTGAGATCTTAGATACCACTTGTATTGTGACGCTACATGGAATGAAGTTCAAATAGTCATTAGGCCTACTCTCCTATATAAAACTTTATTACGATTTCAAGAACGCATACATCTTTATATCACCATATAGTAACCACGCTTGTGAGGCACTATATAGTAAGATCAAGGGACTTATCTCCAATGTTTATTGCCATATGCCCTGTCTCTATGTGTTTACAAAGCACTCTACAACCCCGCAATACTATCGAAGGCTTATACCATAGGCTAAGTTGGCAAACAGAGCTTCGGCTATAGCTAGATCTAAGTGCTAAAATAAACGATTACAATTGATTTTCGTAAAATTATGGGTTATATGGTTGTTTTTAACCATTTTTTTTATCAAGGTTCTCGTTTAACGCACACTTTCTGCACATTATGATTGTTGCTGTGGACTTCTCTATTTTAAGCATTAATGTTCATTTTTTTTTTCAACAAAATTGACGCTATACATCTTGTTATAATAGACTATCCTACTTTATTGAACAGTATTGAAAAGTAGAGATGGCTGCATCTATGAGTCTGCCTACGCTATAATACCGAGCTATTGTTAATGCCTTTGCTTTAATATTTAATTTGTGTAAAAAATACCGGCTTGGGGGTAAATATTGCAGTTGTTTGTGTTCGATATGCCTCGATCTATAATCATGACAAGAAAAAGATAAGTAGTGATTCATGATTTATATCAATTTTGATTTAGAACACCCCCTCTCCCCCCACCCTCCCCCCATTCCCCGTATAATTATGTTCCGCGTGAGTATGACAGATTAATATTAACGTTTCACAGGAATTCCTTAATTAGTTTTTGATTCAGTTACATTATAAGCTTATTAATATATATGAGAATTTGGTTTCATGGATGGTGCATATGTAGAACAAAAACATAATAATTACTAAGTTTGCAAGATGTTGAAGTAACAGAACCTTGGCCTATGAAAACATTTGAAAAATATTGTCGGACCGTATTTTTCCTGTGTTTATCATTATGTGTTTTTTTATTAGCATTGTTATTATTATTATTATTATTATTA
>RQTK01000170.1:380326-395776 GCA_003991915.1 Elysia chlorotica
CTCACTTCCATCTCTAACTGTATCTTTAACTTCCCTCTCTCCCCAGCCCATCCCATCTTTCTATTTCATTCTCTGTCTGTCTGTCTGTCTCTGAGGCTGGCTGTTTGGCTGTCTTTCTGTCTCCCTTTCCCTCTCTATCTCTCTCTCTTTTTGCTTTTGCTTCCCTCACCTTCTTTCTTTCTCTCTCTCTCTCTCTCTCTCTCTCTCTCTCTCTCTCTCTTTCTTCAAGAGATAAGGAAAGAAAGACAAAGATATAGATAAACAGACATGCATACATACATACAGATAGAGAGAGAGCGAGAGAGAGAGAGTGAGAGATAGGAAGAGAGAGAGAGAGAGGAAGAGAGAGAGGCAGAGAGAAAGGAAGTTAGGAAGGGAGGGAGAGAGAGACACACAACTCTGCATTTCTCCATAAAAGTACGATCACCAAGCTGGCGATCGAAGTATAAATCCAGCATATTGGTGGTAACAAAACGGACAATCTGTACTAAACAGGTGGATACTTTATTTTCAATGTTTACAACAACTTACGAGAGAAAAATTTACCTAAAATCGCTCGAGGCTTTCTTAAACAAACATTTATGTTTACTTCAAGGCCTCCCAAAAATTTTTTGTCTCGAATGAGTTGAAAAAATCTGAACTATATAATTAATAGTCGAAACTGGTAGGTCAACTTACATTGTTGTTGTGTACGCTGAGAAGGCTTAAAAATACTCTCTTAGTACAATGTGTTCTAACTAGAGTAATAGATCAAAAGAGTTATATCATTGCTATATTTAATACGCAGAGATGTGTTAACTGCAATCAGTTCTGTGACTTATACCGCCTTTGACCTTTGATTAAGAAGGCCTCGTCTGGGCACAAAAAGGACATGTTATTATTGTTTGCGATAGGGGTAGTGGGCGGGACAATGTTCTAAATGGTACATTGTACTTTAAATCTTTTCATGTACCACGATACAGTATAGAGACACGGCAGGTGGTTGGATGGTTTAACGTCCAACAGCAGCACTATATAGGCTATATTGTGGACGGATCCCAAGACTGACGTCTGACTATTTTAGGTGCTGCCACACATGAAACAGGGTGGGAATACGATGACTCCTGTCTCAGCCGGTCACATTATACTGACACCGAACGCAACAACCAGGATTCGAACTCGGAAGCTTTTGCGTCGGAAGCCGATGTTCTACCCCTGGACCACCGCGCCCCCCAGACTCGGCAGACCTTAACATGCCCAGATATTTCCCCATATACATAATCAAGTTAGGGGCCCTACATAGAGCCACCGAACCTATTTCGCCGTGTAGTTGACATGATTCTTTTGTCGTCGAACACACCAATGGTTATACACAGAGCAGCGCATTAACAATTTTCTCTGGTGTTTGATCGCCATTAACGAAAAAAAACACTGATTCTAGCAAAGACATGCACGCATTCATTCACACCAATAAGGAGACAAGGCGCACCTCAATCTCACACAGGCCCACCAAGAAAAGAACAGTATTCTTATTTTTTTTAATACTTCAAAAAATGAAATTCTGCTATCCGTGCACCGTTTTTGCGTAACAGCATAAAAAGATGCATTGTCGCAGTGTAGACAGGAAAACAGATAAAATAGCGCAACAACAACAAAATTGTTTGCTTTTTTCCGGTAATATCACGACAATGCCAATCCTGTCTTGATAGTTAATGGGTCAAAAGCTAAGAAAGATAGAGATAATTAATGTTGATAGCGAGGGAAATACTAATCCATTGTTTTCTAAAAAAAAACATTACACATGGTTTTTAAGTCTTTAAAAAAGTCCTTAATTGGGATGTATTTTGAAGTTAAAACAAAAACGAAACAAATCAAAACAACACGTTATTGGTGTTTCGGTCCTATCTTGGTAGACAAAATATGACAGTGTCAGTCCTAAATTTTAATAGATAAGGAGTGATCTTTCCAAAAATAGCAAGCAAAGTCAACGAAGTAGACAAACATTTTGTATTTCCAGTCCAAGGGAATAATACGATAAAAAATTGAAACCGTTAGATCATTTTTCATTGTTGCTATGTAGGCTGAGTAGACTGACAAAAATTACTCTCTGAGCATCAGTTTGAACTAACTCCCGTAATGTTTTATGAGATATAGATTACTATTACACTTATCATGCTATAATGTGTTCAAGCTGATCATTCCGGCGACATGGTCTGTTCTAAAGGGACCTCGATAGCAAGGTAAACATATTTAAAAAAAAACAACTCCCACCTTGACCACAACTTTCGTTTATTGCTGACTTAGAGGAGTAAAAACAACAAACAATAACAAAGCCCAACTCATCGGTGATACTGAAAAAGACCAGTCACACACAGAGTTTAATCTTGCAACCAAAGCGACTCTAAGAACACTGATCATTAAATAAGGTGCTACAAATTATGGCGATGCTGCCCTAACAGCAACATTGAAGGTATGGACAATAAAAATAACAACAAATTGAGTAAAGAAACTCCTTGATACCACCTATGTGGATAAAGCAACAGGTCCCTGTAATATACTGATTATTGAGATAATTAAGCAATTGTGGTCAAAGGGATATAACCATTGATATGCATGAAGTATGAAAGAATTACTAGAGTTGTCCCACATGAAATGTGAAGAACTCTCCATGTAAAAGATTGTAAGGAGGTAAACATGGAAGCTGAAGCTCATTCTTGTATTTTCATGTATTGATAGACAGAATCTTTACAGTCCCGACGATAATAACAGCACAACTGCTCAGACTTCGTTCTCTTGAAATAGCACCAGTACTGACATTAATTTTTAAAATTTCAATTTTTCAAGGAAAAGTGCAACACGACTGGAAATAAACATAACACCAATCTACAAAAAAAGGTGACAAGCCATGCGCCGAAAATTACAGACGCGTGTTAAAAATAACGAGTAAGCAGAAAACCAACCCATCAACGTATAAAATCCACGGCAATACCTTAGAAGAAGTGAAAAAGGCAAAGTATCGTGGAGTGCCCATCAACAATAAACTGACTTGGAAAGAACATAATTATGAAAAACATAATTAGGCCTATGTATATGTGGGAAAGCAAACTCAATAGGCCCTACAAGCTTTTCTACGGAGAAATTAATTTTTATACTGCACCGACAGGGAAATTAGAATCAAATGCTATGAAACATTTGTCAGACCAGTATTTTAATACAGCAGTGCAGTTTCGGACCCTAATCACAATAATGAAATTAACGAAATAGAAAAAATACAACTTCGAGCGTCAACATTTTTCAAACCAATTTTTTAATACATGTACCAACACACAAACAAGAGAATATCCATGTGAACTAAAACCTTTACTGAGCAGGAGAAAAGATAATAAATTGCTTATGTTCTCCAAAGGCCTAAATGATATGGCGAAATTACCCCCGGATGGCATCAAACCAATTGAAAGGAAACCTTCGAAATTCACTCTACCCCCGTCAAGAGTATACCCACATTTACATTCATTTATTAGGCCTACATCGGTGCTAAGACAATGTAACACGCTCCCTAGTCCCACAAAGGACTCGAAAGACCTGGAGACTTTTAAAAACTGTAAAAAAGCTGATGAGTCTTCGAGCCTGAAATTTCATTTTCTTAGAAAAATAATTATAGCATCATTGGGAACAAGGGAGATCGCTGCGAATAAATATTTTCCTTCAACGATCACGGTGTCAGTCAGATTGGACGTCACGTGATAATAACAAGACAAGATGGCAGCTGAAATCAAGGAAAACGAAGACAAGCTAGCAAATGTTAGAAAGCCAGTTTTGCTTAACAAGATAGAAGGTATACCTGATATTGTGAATCAAGCCTTGATTATTCCCAAAGAAGATGGTGTGATAAGCGTCAGCGACGACAGGTAAACCCCATTATCCATTTTAGCTGTTATTCAGTCAGCTGTTTCCACCCCCAAGAAGTAGGCGGAGTCTTTGTTGTCTGGTGCAGTGACGAGTAATGAGTAATCATGATTTCGATCTTATACTAAATCTAAAATTTAGCTTAGTTCCAGAGTCTAGATATAGAAATACACAAAAATCAGACCATTAGACTCAACACATTTTTAAACGTGGGTCTAGATTACAGAGTGATACAAACTTGATAATGTTCTAAATCTAGATTCTAAGTTACAAGTCATCATGATAGAGATTTATTATAGATCTAGATCTAGATCTAAAATGGTTTCAATACTGAAACTGAAACTAGAGAAGAACAATTTTGCTTCAATTATTCTAGTGGCAACCTGATTTTTTTAAAACAGGATTGGTAGGACCATTGTAAAATCCCAGTTATTTGGATTCCAAGACCTTATTGAGATCCCTGTAAAACCTGGGATCGCATGATAATCTAGCATCTAGAGGTAATGTGGTGTTTCCGTTCTGTCTCGTGTGTGGCAGCACATAAAATTGTCAGACCTCAGTCTTGAGATCCGTCCACAATATAGCCTATATAGTGGACGTTAAATCAACTCAACTCTAGCCTTGGTAATGAAGGGTTGGTAGGCTACGTTGTTGATTTACATCCCTTGAGAGAATGAAATTGGGACAGCTTTTTATTGCGCATAGATCTCATCCAACTTTGGTCAGCATTATCCATAAGCCTATGTTTTTGTTTTGTTTTTATTTACAGTGGACAAGGTAGTTAGAACTCCCTTGCTGTATTAGTTTACGAGTGCTAGTACACTTTTCAAAAATAAATAAAACAGTAAAAATATAATTGTCCAATGTGACTACTGATCACTGCCACCTTTTAAAGAATATCAAACTTTAATCTGTCTTCCAGGATATGGAACTAGATTATATTTTTATCTCTCAAGGTCATATATTATATAGGTCTAGATGTATTGTAGCTCTTCAGTCGGTAGACTGTTGCATTGACATGTCTGGTTTAAAACCACTGACCAGGACATTCAATTTCCTTTTCATATTTTAGATAATACAATACTGCAAAGGAACAGGAGAAAATCAATGCACGCTCACAGGTACCATAGCTGATAGTGGCGACATGTTTACTTAGTTCTCAGTGTACTATATGATAATAGATTTTGACTAGACCAAAACCATACTGTCGTACACATTCTATCATGTTCAGGTGTTGAAGAAAGTGAGGCCTATAGTCAATATATAAAAATAATGATGATAATAATAATACAGATGCATTTCATATTGAAATTCTACCAAGGTATTAAAAGCGAGTTTTTTATTAATACATTTTTCTTTCTTTTCGTCCTTACAGAACTCTCAGAATATGGCTAAAGAGAGACTCTGGGCAATACTGGCCAAGCATTTGCCATAGTTTACCAAGTGAGTATTCTTCTTCTTCTTCTTCTTCTTCTTCTTCTTCTTCTTCTTCTTCTTCTTCAGTCCGCATTTTCTTTGACTAATTTTTTTTATGGAGAATATCTCTCTCTCTCTCTCTCTCTCTCTCTCTCTCTCTCTTTCTCTCTTTCTCTCATTCACCTCTCTCTCTCTCTTTCTCTCATTCACCTCTCTATCTGTCAGTTTCTTTCTTTCCTTTTGACACAATTTTTTGCATTTTGTCTGTCTTTCATCTTCTAGTCATTTTCCTTCGTACTCTATCCCTCAAATTCATTTTTTTATCTCTCGATCTCGATTTAGCTCACATTCTTTCTATATATATATATAAAAACAAAGTTCACTCATTACCACTCCTGTCCTCTGTAATACAGAACAGCTCTTGAAGAAAGACACTGCTTGTGCTTTGTGGCCCAACCCACAGAAAAGGGAGACAATGTCCATATTTTGTGGCCCGACCATTCTTCCCACCCATACCCCTCTTTTACTTTCTTTGGTTACTCGGAACTTTACCATTACACAATTGACACAACGTCAGTGTCTACAGTACATGTACAAGTACCTATTTCTCCCTCCCTACTCTCTCCTCCCTTTGTTAAGTACACACTAAGGCTTATTTAGGCAAATTTTATTTGCTAACAAAAAGGTGGTCGCGTTGGACAGGATTTTATTTGATTTGGTTGGATCAAAAGCTGCCAGCAGTCGCATTGAGCAGGTTGTCGCCATGATGAGCAACAAGAAAAACGCTACAGAGTCGATGGAAAGTGGCCACTATTTCAGGTTATCGGCAGGGCAGGTTTGACTGCACTTTAATAATTAACAAGTCAACTCCTTTAAAAGAGGGCTTAAGTGTTGTGAAGGTCTTTTTTTTATTACTAATCAACTGTTCATATTGTCATGATGGTATCAACATTTCTAATGTATTATATTTTACTAATCTTCCACAGGTGCTGTATCCTGTCTGGATTACAACCCTCAAACTAGACGGCTATTTGTGGGACAAGAAAGTGGAACTATATCGGTGCTTATTTATTAATTTTTAACACATTGAAAAATAGCCCTTGCACTAAGATAAAATTGCTTGTGAAATGTTGAGGCCTTTTCATTTGCATTATATCAAACATGAATGGCAACTATGGTCTTAAAAGATTGAAACCTACAAAATTCTTTGCCAGAAGAATTTTGAATTCTCTAAAAGAATGGAAATATCGAAGAGGTCAAAGGAATTAATCAGCATAGTGGCCCAGGGGCCAGGCAGTAAGAGATTGTGCTGGTTCTATTTGAAGGGCTTTCCTTTTTCAAAAGTTCTGAAAAAGGAAATATGGTATAGACATTTTTAATTAACTTTATCCCCTCCATTGAAGATGTTTTTTTTAAACTGTTTTGATGCAAGATATGAAGGGTAAAAATACCAAACTGAATTCTTTTTTTTTTTAATCCTTATCTCTTTTAAAACATAGAACATTTAATTTATGTTAGAATTTATCTCACAACTTTTGGAAAAAAAGGTTGTCTGTGAAATGTAAAGACAAGTTGTCAAGATTATTTATTTATCAATCTATAAATATCTGAGACAAAAATTGAAAGCAATGGAAAGCTATCATGTTTCTCTGGTACTCTGAAGTTTGTTGGCTTTCATTACTGATTTCAACTGCTTTGTTTATTTTATTTTTTTTTCCCGTCAGGAATTTGACATCACAGAAGACTACAACCGGCTCATCCATCAAAAAGATTATCTTGGTAAGCTTAAAAAAATATTTTCTTAAACTGTTAACACGGCACACTTAACAATTGATTGGTGTCATATTTAATGGCAATGACTATTGGTTTCTTTATGAAAAATAATTTTAAATACGTTTTGAATCGAAAGTTTTTTCTCAAACTTAAATCCACCATAATTATGTTTGCAAACAATTGTTTCGAAAACATGCTTGAAAAATATTTTCTTTAACTGTTAACACGACACACTTATACGTGTCATATTTAATGGCAATGACTATTGGTTTCTCTATGAAAAATAATTTTGAATATATCTTTTGAATCTAAAGTTTCTTCTCAAACTTGAATGCACCATAATTATGTTTGCAAACAATTGTTTCGAAAACATGCTTCTCAAATACCTTTGATTGATAATGTGACCGGCTGAGACAGGAGTCATGGTATCCCCGCCCTGTCTCGTGTGTGGCAGCACATACAATTGACAGACGTCCGTCTTGGGGCCCGTCCACAATATAGCTTATATAGTGCTGATGTCATGTTGGACGTTAAAACCAAACCAAACTAAACCAAACCACTAACAATTTACTTTTTTTTTCTTTTCGTATCCAGCCCATCAATCGAGGGTCACGGCGGTAAAGTTTTCGCTGCGGTGCGAGTGGGTCTTGAGCTGCAGCAAGGACAAGTATTTCATGTGGCACTGCTCGGAGACCGGTCGAAGACTCAGTGGTTACCAGGCCAACGCAGCATGTCTATGCCTCGAGTATCCTTAACCTTCTAGCTTTCTTTAGACCTAGGAAACGTTAATTCATCATCATCATCATCATCATCATCGGTATTTTGATTAACGTGCAGGTACTGGGGCAACATCCACATCAGTGGACCCCCTTCCAGGTAGCTGGCTTGCTGCACGCATGGCTGATCTCACACCAGATCTCCAGGTGTTTCTGTCATGAGGGTCAGTTGTTGAGAGTTTCCAGTCTTTCCGATCCCTCTCTGTCACCTGCTTCCATGTCATTCTGGGTCTCCCTTTTCCACGACTTCCTGTTACTTGCATGTCCAATGCTGTCTTGATAGCTCCGCTTGACCGTTCCACGTTAATTATTTAATTTGGTAATGGTTTCCAGTTTGTTATTCTTGTCTAATACTCCTTTTGTGATCCTTCGGTTTATAAAAGTAATGGATGAATAATTGTTTATTAATTTATTTTGCGTGAGTCTAAAACTATTGCATCACAAAAGTTTTAGTCATTGAATTTAAATAACTTATAAATCGCAAAGTGACTCACTGTAAGAGAAATAAGTATGAAGGGTATTAAAAAGGTCAAAAGCCTTTTGACATTGTGTTATCATTTTTATCTTCATTTATCTTTACACCTATCAACCAGGGTTAGGCCAAGGGCAGCTTCAGATAAGAACTTGTATTTGAGCTCAGCATACAGTGATAAGTATTAAGAGACTAGGAAATTTTTTTTGGGTCATTGTGGGGGTTGGGGTGGGGCAGAGATATAGTCGGATAACCCGTCAATAGTTTGTGCTGTTGACCTTGTTTTCTTGTCGTTTTTAAAGTACTTATAACAAGTGTAACAACATTATTACGTATAGAAGGGTCATGTGGACAATTCAGGCTGTCCATTTGATTTTAAGTTTGCTGAGATTTGTCATTGTCTTGTTATCTGTCATAACTTGTAACAAAAATTAACTGTCTGTGTCAGTTTTTATCTCTTACATTTTCCCAATGGCATTGTCTTAAGTCCACCTATCCATAAAGTGACAGAGATTAAAGTGTTGCCATTGAAAAGAGGAGCTTTTTATACTAGCATCACTGTAAAATTTCTTGTAAGCGCATGCCTTTTTTTATTTTGCTTTTCAAGATATAAAACCATACACAAGTTATGAGTTGTCTCAATTTGTCAGACCTCAAACAATTTCGAATATTTCTTCGTTCTTCTACTAGTCCGCCCTGTCCTGTGTGTGGCAGAACATACAATTGTCAGACGTCAGTCTTGGGGCCCGTCCACAATATAGCCTATATACTGCTGGTGTTGGACGTTAAATTAACTAAACTCAACTCAACTCTTCTACTAGTAGCTCAGTTGATAGAGCACTTGACTTCTAATGGGGAAGTCGCAGGTTTGAGTCCCAAAACCCCCCTGGGAGTTCTAGTATCCCCATTCTATCTCTATGTGATACCACACTTCTAATGGGGAAGTCACAGGTTTGAATCCCAAAAAGTCCCCTGAGAATCCAAATATCCCCATTCTATCTCTATGTGATAGCACATATATTTGTCAGACGCAAGTCTTGGACATTGTCTATAAATAGGCCTAATTGATGAAGTTGGATGTTAACGCAACAGTTACATCTTACATCTAAGCGGTGAAATTGACATTTTTTTACAAGATAAAAGAGCTAAATTTTCCAAACCTCAAAAATGTTACTTTTAATTCTATCTTTTTTGGTTTCAAAGGAAAGAAATTTTGGAAAAACCCTTAAAAACAGTGCGATTTCATAAGCATTGCTGGAAAAACTACTGTGAGTTTAAAAAACCAGCAAACAAACCTTACATCTTAGTAATAATTCGTCAAGTTAGCAACCCAGAATACGTTGTTGCAAGACTTTTGCTCCTTAACCGACCACCTCTCTCAGATTTGACGAGGAGTCCAAGTACGCCTTTATTGGGGACTATTCGGGTCAGATTGCCGTGCTCAAGTTGAAAGACAACAGCTTCGACTTCATCGCACCGCTCAAGGGTCATTCAGGTTGGTTTTTGAGATTTCTTGTCTCCTTAAAATTGTCAGATGTCAGTCTTGGTATTCATCCATAATATAGCCTATATAGTGCTGGTGTTGGACGTTGAACAAACTCAACAACTACTGCTGTCTCCAAGCCCTCTCCTCGCCTTGTCTCGTGTGTGGCAGCACATAAAATTGTCAGAAGTCAGTCTTGGGCTCATCCACAATATAGCCTATATAGTGCCGATGTTGGACATTAAACCAAGTCAACAACAACAACAACTTGTCTCCTTTTTAACTTGTACATGATATTGAAACAGATCTCACTTGTCAACCTCTCCCTCACCCCTACTGCTGTCTCCGAGCCCTCTCCCCGCCTTGTCTCTTTATGTGTGGCAGCACATAAAATTGTTAGACGTCAGTGTTGGGGCCCGTCCACAATATAGCCTATATAGTGCTGATGTTGGACGTTAAACCAACTCAAATCAACTTAACCCCCCTCTCAATTCTAACTTGTCAATCAATGTATGGACTTCACAAATTATTCTGTCTGAGCTTTCTTGTCTCCCTTTAACCAGTAGATGACATGGAAACAATTCTCATTTGCTACTCCCTCCTGCTCCTCCTCCTCCTCCTCCTCTTCTTCCTCCTCACCCCTCCCCCCCCCTTTCCCTCCCCACCAATTACCTCGAGGCTTAAGCCCTCTCAGTTCTAAGGTGTCAATCAAAATATGAATCATTTAAATTATTTTGTCTTTGAACATTATCTAACCCTTTGAGAAATTTTAGAGTGTGTTTTAACCATCTACCTAAACCTAATTGTGTATCAGTTTGTTCAGTGGCATGTCAAGCTAATAATGCAAAGTTTCAACTAATTACATTGTTATTGATTTCAATTTTCCATCAATTTAAGAGCTTTTCAGTAAAAAAAAAAATAAAGTAATGTCGACTGGTGATAGTTTAGTAAAGTTATTTATGTCATAGGGTTATGTTTAATAGTCCTAGATACTGTGCTGCTATACATGATGGGTTTATTAAAAAAAAAAAGATCCAGTTGGCATCTTTGCATCCTTTCCTACTGTACTAATTTCCCCATGCATGGTTGAAACATTTTGTGTGTGTGTCTGTGTGTTTTTGTTTTGTTCATTGTTGTTGTTTCATTTTTGGGGTGTTTTTTTTTGTGGGGAGGGGGGTCTTATATTTAAGGTTGCACTTTCCCTTTCATAGATTAGCCAATGAAGTTTTATTTTTTGGGTGAATAGATTTGAATTTGAAGGCGTTGTTTTTGTGGGAAGGGGTGTCTTATCTGATTAATTTAAAGTTGCACTTTCCCTTTCATTGATTAGCCAAGAAAGTTTTGTTTTTTGGGAGAATAGATTTGAATTTGAAGGTGTTGTTTGGGCTTTTTTGTTGTTGTTTTTTTGTGTGGGGAGGGTGGTCTTGTCTGATTGATTTGTGGTTGCACTTTCCCCACAATAGCTAATGAAGTTTTGTTTTTTGGGTGAATATATTTGAATTTGATGGTGTTGTTTTTGGAGTTTGATGGTGTTTATGTTTTGTTTTCTTTAATTTGCCTGTGCCATAATATAAAAAATGTTTCCTGCTTGTGTGTTTGTGACGGTGTTGCCCAGCCTTGAGACAGATAAATCACTAAGAAATATTTGTACGACTGATTTCTTCATTTATGATCTTTAGGGAAGAACAAAAAAATCAAATTGGTGTTGAAGAAAATTTAATTTATAGCTTAGATTATCCAAAGAAAAATAATAATTTGATAGGCATATTTTATTCTAAACACTATTACTAACCTTTTCAAATTTCAGTAAGCTAACCTGCTTTAATTCTCGATAATTCCTGACATTATTGACATTTCAATTTTAAGTTGTCTTTTAAATTCACTGTATGAATAGTTCATGTAAAATGAATTACAAATGGGTTGTTTCGAGAATTCCACATCACTACTTATGTCAATCTGAATATAGACTTTCAGCCATACTAAATCTCCTCTCCCCTTTTCAAACAAAACGATAAATAGTTTTACCCTCCATTTTCTGCTTGGTCTGAAACATAAAGTTAAAAAAAACTAACAGTAGTGTGTTGTTTTTTGCATTGAATTTACTCAAAGCCTTCTTTCGCACCTCAAATTAAGGTTGGAGTTGTCACTTGAGCTTCAGTTTCAGCTTCTAGTCAGATGGGCCCAGTCCTTGTTAAGGCAGCTTTGTTCCTTACTAATTAAATGTGAATGTTGTAGTAGAGCTACACTATACCTATTTTTGTATTTTTTTGGTGCCTTGCATTTTGCTCCTTACTAGTTGGGTTTATTTATTAATGCTACCTGCTGAGACAGAAGATGTGTTACTGTTGATCTGTCTGTGTGTGGCAGTTTTGAAATTTGTCTGACAGTATTTTTGGGATCTGTCTGCAAGATAGTCTGGGTACTGGTGGTGGAGCAACCAACTAAGCAATGCCTAGCTGTTGACGATGAATATTAATAAATCAACCAACAAATATTTATAGCGTTAAATGAGGTTCAAAATTTGTGTGTGTGTGGGTTGTTTTTTTTTTCTGTCAGTGATTAAAAGATAGGCAAGGAGTTGACGGCACTCAAAAGCATGCACTACTGACGGTGTCGTATTAATACACTCTTCTTCTTCTTCTTTGTCTTCGTTTACTTGAAAATGACTACACAGAAAGTCCCGAATCTAGTATATAGCCCACAGTGTTTTGAAGTTCAACCAAGTCCAATGGTCCATATAGTTTTCTTTCCACGGTATGTTCTTCTGACCAATATTTGTTTCTTGTCTCCTGAAGTTGTCTGCATTCTTGTAGAACATGTTCTGTTGTTTGGTGTCCATGTCCACAGCCACAGTTAGCAGAGTTTCCTATTTTGAATTAGTTGTACATGTGATAATACACTTAAATGTCCAGTATTTTTTTTGTTGTATTGTTTGCTTTGCAGTGAGGCTTCTCCATTTTCGAAGGGACTTGTCCAAATTTCCCTCAAATGGATTCTCTGCGTTGAGAATGGCACTCGGACCGGGTAAAATTTTACTCAATGCCACCAAATGTCTTCTAGCAGTTCTGATGTAAAAATCGAAGAAATGAAAAGTTTATCTCTCCGCGTTGGGTGCCCATCTACCATTAGTAAATACCATCCTTGAATTGTTGAGAGGGGTCATCGGATGTTATCAATTTAAAAAAAAAAAACTATGAGTAGCATTTACTGTTTAAGAGGAGCACTGCTTCAAGTAATATTAAATGTTCTTTAAATAAATGTCTTTCTTGCAATTGTCTAAGTGTTTCCCCGAAAGTATTTGGTTTTATAAATTATTTCAAATTCCTATCTCCAAATCTGTTTAAAAGTTGCACCACTATGCAGTTTGGAGTTTTAAAAAAAAACATGTGAAAATATTTTAAAGTTTGTGATACAAAATATCGTTAATTGCGACAGTTGTCATTTAATCCTCCTGACATAAAAAAAAAATTATATTTCTTTCGATAATCAGGGCACCTAATTTGTTTTAATCAACTTTGTAAATTTTAATTTTATACGCCATTTTGAATTTCCTGCAAATTTCCTTAATGTGGTGGTGGTTCTTTCACATCTGATGTCAACAAGTTTTCGAACTTATCCATCTTTATTTATACTTCACCCTACCTGTTGTTAAGTAACACAAATTAAATTTCTCTTAATTTAATAACGACTTTTAATAAGACAGTTACATAGACTGAGGAAACGTCCGAAACGCGCTGTCGAAATCTTTTTTTTAATGTTTTTATTTATAGCGTATTGGGTATGAATCTTTCACTGCCAAGGATAATCTTATTATCTCAGTTGAGTTTCTCGTGTTATTTCGTAAATGTTTTTGAAGACAAATTGTTCTGAAGCAATGGTTGACCTTTTTTCATCACACTGCGGCACGCATGGAATAGGCCGTGAATCATGCAATCTTTAAAGGCCAACATTAGCTTTTCAGTGAAGTCACAAATGCTAAGCGCATTGATATGTCATTGTGCCAGTATATCTTTAAATCAAACTGCACACTTTTCTTTTAAAAGTTATAGATATCATAGCTTTAAGCATTGATCAGTTAAAAAATAAATACCCCAAAATACACTTGTACACTAGAAAAATAGGCCTGAAATTGATTGATGTGAAAAGGCAAATTTAATGAATTGAACTAGAGTAGGATAAAATTTGTGTGCTTTGCTTACATAAAAATTGGGCAAACTTAAGTTTTGCTTAGACGTTTCACAAAAAAAAAAAAGAGAAAGTGGTTTGGGCTTCATCGCTTTTCCCATCCTTTGCATCTTTTATTTTCTGAATTGGCTGCATCTTCTCACCTTACATGTTGTAATCTTTGTACCATAAATTAATACTGCTTTTGTTTTGTTATCTTTGGGGAGGTCGGTTTTGTTGTTTTTCCACCTCCCCCCTCCTCTCTCTCTCTATTCTTTAAAAAAAATCTGAGTCAAATGTGATATTAACACATTTTATAAGCTTTACGTTAGATACATTTTTTTACATGACAGAAAAAACAAAACAAAACTCTAACCAGAAACTATTCTAGTTGCTGCATGCTAGATACTGGAGAGTAGTGAAAAGCTAAAGGAGACAATGTGCTCGACAGTTTGTCTTAGTTGTTACTGTTTTGCGTTGATGGCTTGTAGATATCCCAGTATCTGGTCTACTTAAGTAACTGTATGCTGAATGCGGATTTCTTCCATACGATTTACAACTCATTACTTTTTTTTGTCAATAAGGACAGTGTATGTAACAAAATCTATATATTCAGGGTAATTAACCTACTGAACAAGGTTAAAAAAAAAAAAAACAAGTGAAATGTTCAGTCTTAGTGGTTTTTGTTTGTTTGTATGTAACAATGGATATATGTAACATACTTTTCTCCAAAGCTTTTGGGTGTTTCTATGAAGGAGTTTTCCGGAATTTATTTAACTCTTTAAAACTTGACAAAATCCAAGTAGGTTGTAATTATAATCATGTGTGCCAAGCCTCTTACAATGTTTGTAAAATGGGAACGTTCAGACTATTGTTTTAGTTGCAAAATTTTTTTTTTTTTTTTTTTAAAGTTGAAATATTTCGGCCTTTTCTGTTTATGTTGAAATGAACTCAATCATTTTCTTCCATTTTTAATTATTTACACAATTAAAATCATAGCGCGCCGAATAAAAGAATAATTTTTTGTGCTCTCCTTCACTCCCCAAACTGTGGGGGCGCGGTGGTCCAGGGGTAGAACATCGGCCTCCGACGCAAAAGGTCCCGAGTTCGAATACTGACTGTTGCGTTCCCTACTGGTTGGGTCGGTGTCAGTATAATGTGACCGGCTCAGACAGGAGTCATGGTATCCCCGCCCTGTCTCGTGTGTGGCAGCACACAAAATTTTCAGACGTCCATCTTGGGCCCCGTCCACAATATAGCCTATATAGTGCTGCTGTTGGACGTTAAACCAACCCAACTCCAACTACTCTCCCCAAACTGTTTCTTATGTGGCAGCACATAAAATTGACAAATATTAGTCTTGGTGCCCGTCCACAATATAGTGCTGTGGAGTTAAAACAATAAACAACCCCCACCCCCCCCCCCCCCCTCTCTCTCTCTCTCTCTCTCTCTTTCTCTCTCTCTCTCTCTCTCTCTTTCTC
>RQTK01000170.1:396890-424953 GCA_003991915.1 Elysia chlorotica
TTGAATTTGGGGGGTGGGGGCAAGAAAGGGGTTAACTCAAACAAAAGACATCTTCTAATAATCTGTAAATTACAGCATCAACTCTGACTTCGGAAAAAAATTCATAATATTTGAAGTAAATCAATCTGTGACTGATTGGGAGGGCTCTGATGTACTTTGTTACCAAACCAAGCCTTCTACTTGATCCACAGAGACAAAGTACAAGGTATCGCCCACGCTCGTCTTTCTCAGCAGCTGATCACAGGGGCGGACGACAGTATCCTGGGTATCTGGGACATGCAAGTCAAGCGGCTAGAAGTAAGAATAGTTCTTCACTTTGCTCGCTTAATAGTCTGTCTTAAAATCCTTAGTTTCACAAAAAATGCTCACATTATGGTCTATCTTAAAGTTAAAATCAGTATTTGCACAAAAAAAATGAAGAAACTGACGGGCGTACGACAGTATCCTCGGTATATGGGACATGCAAGTAAAGCGGTTAGAAGTAAGAATAGTTCTTCACTTTGCTCGCGTAATGGTCTATCTTAAAGTTAAAATCAGTAGTTTCACAAAAAATTAAGAAAGTGACGTGCGGATGACAGTATCCTCGGTATCTGGGACATGCAAGTCAAGCGGTTAGAAGTAAGAATAGTTCTTCATTTTGCTCATGTATTGGTCTATCTTTAAATCGGTAGTTTCACAAAAAATGGAGAAACTGATGGGACATGCAAGTCAAGCGGTTAGAAGTAAGAACAGTTCTTCACTTTGCTCGCGTAATGGTCTATTTTAAGTTAAAATCAGTAGTTTTACAAAAAATGAAGAAACTGACGGACAACATTCTAGATATATGGGACATGCAAGTCAAGCGGTTAGAAGTAAGAACAGTTCTTCACTTTGCTCGCGTAATGTTCTATCTTAAAATCAGTATGTTGATCTACGAGCATCTGACAAAACTGTTTAACTGCAATGGGTAGTTTTGGAATGCCAAGAAGATAAATTGATAAAAGATATTTGAATTTGTTTGTTTAAAAAATCATTTGAAAATAAAAAACCAACCATTAGGGCTCATGACTTTCAACTATGTGATCGGTTTTTTAATTGCTTTACTTTTTTATGCAGGCAAAAACACAATGCTCATGGTATGCGTAAGCGTAATGGGGAATGGCGAAATAGGTGGGGCTGTAAAATGTACATGAGCTAGGCATCTTTTCACGAAAAATCAAAAGTACGACGTACTTTGTATGTCAACAAAGGGGTTAAAAACTACTAATGTCAGGTTCGAATCTCACTTGGTGCCCCCGTCTTCTAACAGAAGTCTATGCGTTATCCGTGGGATATAAAACTGCTCAAAGATTTACTTTTTTTAGATGCTCTTACTGCCCTGCTCTTGATTAATAATTTTTGATCTGTTTGTTTTGTATCCTTTTCCAATATTTTCCAGACACCAGACTGGGTCGAGAGTGACGTCTGCCAAAAGTGTGATGCTCCGTTTTTCTGGAACTTCAGGAAAATGTGGGAAGACAAAAAAGTCGGAATGAGACAAGTAAACAAATGTCGTGTTCATATTCATATTGCAACATTAATACTGACAAAAAGGTACATAGTTATACTCTTTACAAAGATTTGTTTTGGTCGATTCTACCACGTTCTCATGAAAGTGTTGTGGATTATGAATATGCAATGCCTTGTTGGGATTTCTTCAGGGTTCACAATCTATTCTCACTTACACATGCATAAGTCTGTGAACCCTGAAAAAATGTAAATGAGCTCTTATTAAGAGGGGGTAAACTGGCTCAAGTATTAGAGTGTTGGTCTCCCAATTGGGAGTTCCGAGGTTCAAAACCTATGATTGGTCGAAAAATGCATTTGTCTGATTTTCTCCTTTACTGGTTGGGTTGATGTCAGTATAATGTGACCAGCTGAAACAAAACTCTGGGTCTCCCCTGTTGGGCAGCATATAAAGTTTCAGATGTCGGTTTTGGGGGCCGTCCACAATATAGCATATGTAGTGCTGATGTTGGATATTACTAGCTCATCCACAATATAGCATATGTAGTGCTGATGTGGGATATTACTAGCTCATCCACAATATAGCATATGTAGTGCTGATGTTGGATGTTGTTAAGCAACAAAACAAACAAACCCATGCATAGGAAAGAGCCTCAGTTTTTAAGTCCAATCCCCATTCTTTAGCAATAACATGATCACATTGATATGATACGATATGATATTTTATTTTTCAGCATTATTAGGCCTTATGGCCTTTTGCTGGGGGATGCGGTGGCCCAGGGGTAGAACATTGGCTTCCGACGCAAAAGGTCCCGAATTCGAATCCTGGCTGTTGCATTCCCTACTAGTTGGGTCGGTGTCAGTATAATGTGACCGGCTGAGACAGGAGTCATGGTATCTCCGCCCTGTCTCGTGTGTGGCAGCACATTAAATTGTCAGACGTCCATCTTGGGGCCCGTCCACAATATAGCCTATATAGTGCTGATGTTGGACGTTAAACCAACCCCAACCAATCATTAGGCATTTTGGCCTTTTGCTGATTTTTTTATTCACAATCTTTTGTTGTTGTTGTTGTTGTTTCCATCACCAACATCATTAGGCATTTTGGCCTTTTGCTGATCTTTTTATATCACAGTCTTTTGTTGATCTTTTTATACACTATCACATTGTTGTGGCTTTTTCCATCACCAGCATTATTAAGCCTTTTGACCTCTTGCTGATCTTTTTATTAAAATTCACATTGTTGTTGTTGTTGTTTCTATCGCCAGCATCACTGTCGGCGGTGTGGCAAGGCGCTATGCCACGTGTGTTGCAGTAAAACCTCCACGCTCCCCATCATGGGCTTCGAATATCCGGTCAGGGTGTGTGACGCTTGCTTTGACGAAATCACACCAGAGGAGTAAGTTGACGAAATAGCACTAAGCAGTAGAAAATCACTATGAAGCTTGTTTTGTAGAAATTACATCAGTGGAGTAAGTTGTACTTATTGCAAATAGCGGTAGCAAAGCTCTATAATGCTTGCTTTGTAGAAATTACACAAGCGGAGTAAGTTGTACTTCTAGTACTAAGGAGTAGAAAATGTCTATGAAGCATGCCATTCACTAAATTAAACCAATGGAGTTAGTTGTACTTCTTGCACTAAGCAGTAGAAAATCACTATGACGCTTGCTTTGACGAATCTTCATCAGAGGAGTAAGTTGTACTTATTGTGCTAAGCAGCAGAAAATCTCTCTCTCTCTCTCTTTCCCTCTTTCCCTCTCTCTCTCTCTCTCTCTCTCTCTCTCTCTCTCTCTCTCTCTCTCTCTCTCTCTGGTTTCATGCCCTTTATAGAGTGTTGGAGAACCAAGAGTTTGGTTCTTAGTTGTACTATGCAAATATCATTTGTGAGGTAGGATGCCATAACTGTCCTTGCCGCACTGCACTCAAGAACCTCAGCTTATATGTTTATAATTATGTGCTGTATTTGCAATGCTGTGAGACAAGATAATAAGCCTGTAATTCCTTAGAAGTGATTTTTTTTTATTATATGCTTAAGAAGACAGGGCCTATTAATAAATTAAAAAATAGATACAAATTTACACTATAGACAGGAAAATGTGTGTGTGTGTGCTGTATTTGCAATTATGTGAGTAAGAAAATATAATACTCCTGCAATCCCTCAGAAGTGTTTTTTTTATTATATGCTTAAGAAGACAGAACTTATCATAAAATAAAAAAATTAATAGATACAAATTTACACTATAGACAGGAAAGAAGATGTATATATATTCTCTTTGGTCCCATGCCCTTTATATGTAACTACTGTTTCTCCCGTCTACAGTAAAGCCCCACATGCAACTTTCCACGACCTGAAGCACAGTATAGTCCACATGCATCTCGACGAGCCTCGGAAAATCCTGCTCACGACCGGCAAAGACAGGGTTATGAAGGTAACTAATCAAACTGAACTTTTAGTTTTAGCAACGATGATGTAGGTAAAAATGATTATTACCTCTTGAATTCAAGGGGAGATCAAATAGTTATGTGCACTTTATAATCAGTTTGTAAGCTGTTATATATAGTTATATGGGGGAAGGGAGGGGGATGGGGGGTTGGCTCAAGTGGCTGGCGCAAGTGGTAGAGCTTTGGTGTTAACCGATCTGGAGGTCCGCAGTTTGAAACACATGATCAGTTCAAAATGTATTTGTCAGGCTTCATCCTCTATTGGTTGGGTTGGTGTCAGTGTAATGTAACCTAATGAGACAGTAAAAGACATGATTAGTTCAAAATGTATTTGTCAAATTTCATCCCCTGTTGTTTGGGTTGGTGTCAGTTTAATGTAACCAAATGAGACAGGGGTCCAGTTCTACCCGCCGTGTCTCGTGTGTGGCAGTCTTGGGGCCCATCAACAATATAGACTATATAGTTCTGGCCCTGGGCGTTAGCAACCAACTCAACTCAACTGTAGTTATGTATGTCACCGGCTGAGGCAGGAGTCATGGCATCCCCAATTTGTCTCGTGTGTGGCAGCACATAAAATTGTCAGACATTAGTCTTTGGGCCCGTCCACAATATAGCCTATATAGTGCTGATGTTGGACGTTAAACCAACTCAACAACAACAACTGTAGTTATGTACACTCTATAATCAGCTGGTAACCTGCCTTGCTCGAAATCAGATCTATCGCTTCTCCCAGTCTAACCTATAGATCTAAGTGTGCAGCTAAATATCTCTAGAAGTCTTAGCTTGAGAACCTTTGACTGAGATCTAAAGAGCAAAATCTAGAATTTGACTCAGCTCAAGAACTAGATGTAGGCAGGTGCACCACTACTAAAAGGCTTCAAGAGCCTAGGTAGCTGATGGTATATGCCTCTTTCAGTTTCACTTGATAAAAATTTTATTTTTAGCAACAAAGTGTAATGTGGAAAAGAATGAAACAAACAATATGTAGAGCAACCAGGTTGAATCCGGCACAGGTTGAAAATTTTTAGACTTTTTGATTCATTTATAGTGTGTTTAAAAAGCATCAAAGACACTTTAAGATGCGGAGGAAATTATAAATCTATCATTTGTAGAACCACGTGATGACCATCTTAATTTAAACATGAAACCGTAAAAAGTAATTGTGTTTTTTTTTACTAGTTTTAAAGGGCTCTAACTTGAAGCTTATATTAGCGACTTGTGCTTACTCAAGCAAACTCAACTTTTGCTTGATTCGACCTAGTCACCTCATCATTTATAATGGGTTAAAAAGCATTAAAGACATTTTAAGAGGCGTAGAAAATTATAATTCTATTATTTGTAGAACTAGGGATGCTCAACTTAATTTGAACATGAAAACGTAAATATTAATAGTGTTTTTTTACTATGTTTAGAGGGCTCTAATTTGAAACTTATATTATGATATTAGGGGCTTGTGCTTATTCATCCTAGTTGCGGGGGCGCGGTGGCCCAGGGGTAGAACATCGGCTTCCGGCGCAAAAGGTCCAGGTTCGAGCTCCTGGCAATTGCGCTCCCTACCGGTTGGGTCGGTGTCAGTTTAATGTGAGTGGCTGAGACAGGAGTCATGGCATCCCCGCCTGTCTCGTGTGTGGCAGCACACAAAATTGTAAGACGTCAGTATTGGGGCCCATCGACTATATAGTGTATATAGTGCTAATGTTAAACGTTAAATCAACTCAACTCAACTCAGCTCATCCTAGTTGCCTCTTATTTCCTTTTATTTTTCCACAGCTTTGGGACATGAGAGACGTGTTGGCCTAGATAGAACCAGCTCAAGATTTGTTGAAGTTGAAGTGCTCCGTTCGTCACAGGGATAGAGAAAGTTGATGTACAGATTGTTCCAGATTGTTCCAGTTTCACCACCAGGTCATCGGTAGCTGTTACGGTCAGCATACAGTTGTAACATCTGGGTCAGGTATAGCCATTTTAGTTTTGTTTTTTTTTAATTTTCTTTAATTTTCTTTAGTTTCATTATTTTTTTTAATCCATTGAGTAGACATCTGTAGCATATTTTCAACCTTATCAATTCTTAATTTTCAATTGCTTATTATTGTGTTCTGTTTTTTTTTTCATTGTAAAATTTGATGATTTGAATTGCTTGGGTTGCTAAAGTTATTATGGATCATTATAGGAAGAGATTTTTTCTTTATTATGTATCTTTTCTTGCCAATTGATATATAAGGGTTTGGCACATGAGCAAAGCCGACAGTTGAGCTCTGTGTGTTATAAATTTTTTTAAAGTTCATGTAAAATTTCCTTTTTAAAAAATTCTTATGTGCATGTACGAGTGTGTTTAAGGCAGGGGTTGGGGAGGGGGGGTTGTTCAAATGGTGATGCAACAAAAAATTATTTTTTTTCACTTTTTTTCACTTTGTTGGAGAAAAAGACATTTGATTGTGAAGTTCTGAATCATTTTCTTATGAAAGAATGTAAGGAATGCTGGAAGCCCAGCTCACTTGTGTCTTAAAGATGATCAGAGCCATGTTTGTTCTGTTTCTGTGTGTTAGAATCCAGAAAGAAACGGGTATCAGTTAGTTCTCATGTTAAAAAGGTGTCAATTTAAAATACAAAGGGAAGACACTGCTAAAGCAGGCTGTGTAGGGGAATTAAATTTAAAAGTGAAGGTGGGCCTGAAAGCAGCCATGTTTGATTGTGTATCCCGACCTGTTCTCTAACTTAAAAAAAAAAAAAGTACTTTAAGGATTGGAATAATAATTCGACTGTTTTCTTCAGTTATCAGAAGCAAGTTTTGTTATCTATAATCTTTTTTTATTTAAAATACTTATCTGCTTTATTGAGACCAGGATAAAATCAAAGTAGGAACAAATTATTTTTTTTACACGTTAACGGTTAAGAAAAATTTCTAACAAAAGAATATTTTTGGTTTAAAATTGAGAAATAAAGTTAGTTGTTAGTTTTGTTGTTATTCATCTAAGTTATTGATTTAGATCTTTGCTTTTCTTTTTAAAGTTTTTTTGATGCCTAGTTTATATGATACCCAACTATCTCATGATGCATGTTAACACTTTCATAAGAAAATTTTCTTATCACATAATGAACAGTGAAACAGAGAGATTTGAGCTTAATTTGTCTGTGCTATATATATATAAACACTTAAATCTAAGTACAATCCATTCTCGACTTTATTTTTTTTTTTAAATAAAATCATCATTGTGCCAGAAATGTTAACTTTGTGTCTTCTTTGAAATGCTTGAAATTATAATTATGCATGCATCTTCTTATTATGTTGACATATTAAGTGAACCACATGTCACATATCATGGTCTCTGTCTAAAAGCCTGTCTGAAAGTCTTGAAATAGAATGAATATCCCAAAAAAAAAGGAAAAAGGAAGCTCTTTTCACCTCTTTCATAATTACCTAGGGATAGCTCAAAATGTTTTAAAAACAGCTGTATGACTTTTGCTCCCAATTGTTTTTATGTTAAGATGTCAATTCAACATATTTTCTACAGCATTTGCTTTTCATAGTTGAATATCTTTTGCCTAAAAAATACAATGAAATATTATTAGAAAATTTTTAGAGTTTAATTATTTTTGAAAGAGTAGAACTGTTTCAGTTAAAATTGAGACCTCTCTGTTGATTTCAGTCGAAATGTAAAGTGTAATAGAACTTGACTTGTTATTTAAACAAATTCTCAAGAAGTTTTTTTTTATTAACATAATTATGTGAAAAGCTATATATTTTTTCTCTGCATGTATTTCATAATTTCCAACTAAGGCTATTATTACCAAACATTGTTGATCCCAAAACTTTACTTATTGTATTTCTATGTACTGATTTTATTTATGCATGTCTAAATTGAACTGTTGTAGTGGTTTTTTTCCTACTTTAAATTGAAGAATGCAGCAAACTGACCATTTCCAACCGATGTAAATCAAATTTGATCTTAGTTTTTTTTTGTAATGTGAGCTGAAAGTTCTATACCAGTTCTCTTTACAATGGGTATGAGATTTTTGTTGTCGTAAGGCGTATGTTTCATCGTGGATAGTTTTGAATGGAGCTAGAGTGAGCTGAAAATTTGAAATGGAATTGCCTGCCTGGCATAGAAGCATGAAGCCCTACTTTTTTAATTTGTTTTTTTTTCTGTATGTTTGTGTTGCGAAGATAGTGCATTCACCATTCTGATATTTCTTACACTGTAATACTCCTGTCTAATTTCATTGTGATTTATACTTCCCCCCATGTAGCAGATATCTACATTCTTCAAATTTTATGACTGTTTTGAAAAAAAAATCCACTCTTATTCATTTTTTCCTTTTTGTTTTTGTTTACTTAATTTTTCTTTATTGCTTTCAATTCCTCACATGAAAATAGGACATCAAGCTCATTATTAAATACTTTATCAATTTGTGTTTCATATAAAACTGTCAGGGATGCTAATGTATGATTGTGCTTATTGGTACTAGACGGATCAAAATATCAAACCTCAGTATACTTTATTACTAAGGGATAGGGGGGTGCGGTGGTCCTGGGGCAGAACATCCGCTTCCGACGCAAAAGGTCCGGGTTCGAGCCCTGGCAATTGCGCTGGTTGGTCGGGTGTCAGTTTAATGTGACCGGCTGAGACAGGAGTCATGGGATCACCGCCCTGTCTCGTGTGTGGCAGTACATAAAAGAGACTATAGTCTTGGGGTCCGTCCACAATATAGCCTATATAGTGCTGATGTTGGACGTTATCCAACTCAACAACAACAACTAAGGGATAGGGTAGTAGGAGCTCAACTATTCATTTGACCTTGTTTTTTATGTAACAGTTACACATGTTAAATTGACATATGTTTTTTGTCAACGTTATGAATTTTCTCTTCAGAGTGCAATCCTTTACTTTTTAATGAATTTCTGTAAAACATTATTATTTTCACTTAAATGTTGTTTTTCTTTTTAATAAACCCAAATTGTTTATGTCTTTCATCATGAGCCTATGCTAAAAAAAAAAAATGGAACAAGTTTGGCCATGTAAAAATATTCCAATGCTTTTATGTTTTTTTTTATAGCTTATAAATTTTTGTTTCATATGAAACTGTCAAGGATGCTAATGTATGATTGTGCTTGTGGGTACTAGATGGACCAAAATATCAAATCTCAGTAATCTTTATTACTAAGGGAAATGGGGCGCGGTGGTCCTGGGGTAGAACATCGGCTTCCGACGCAAAAGGTCCGTGTTCGAGCTCTGGCAATTGCGCTCCCTACTGGCTGGGTCGGTCTCAGTATAAAGCGACTGGCTGAGGCAGGAGTCATGGCATCCTCGCCCTGTCTCGTGTGTGGCAGCACGTAAAATTGTCAGCCGTTAGTCTTGGGGTCCGTCCACAATATAGCCTATGTAGTGCTGATGTTGGACTTTAAACCAACTCAACAACATTATTATTATTATTATTACCATTATTATTATTATAATTCTTATGATTATTTATTTTTTTTATTTTCATGTTAACTCTTTATACCTGACTAGTCTGCCAGTTTAAGATGGAAAGAGTATTTGTCATTGTGTACACTTGTGAGTGAAACTGCCTATTATTAGTCAATCTTTTTCATAATATTCATGAGAACTATGATTTCCTAACGAAAGGTGTATCGGGTTATGGGTGCAAGCTTTCAAAGGGTAATGAAAGAAAAAGATGTAGTCTGAGCGCTGGTGATGTATCCCCCAAGTCAGAAAGTGGTATAATGTTTAGTCCATCAGATGGAGGTAAGAGGACTGCAATTTTTGTTCATTGTTACATCGTCTACTGAAAGGTGTTTTTTCCAACACTAGGGGAGGGGTGAACTTCCTCAAGTGGTAGAGTGTTGGTCTCCAGATCGGGAGGTCCGCGGTTCGAATCCCACGACCAGAGGATTTATTTGTCCGATTTAGTCCCCTGTGACTGGTTGGGTCGGTGTCAGTATAATGTCATTGACTGTGGCATGAGTCATGGTATCCTCGCCCTGTCGTGTGTGGCTAAACATAATATTGTCAGATGTCAGTCTTGGGACCCATCCACAATATAGCCTATTTAGTGCTGACGTTGGAGTTAAACCAACAGAGCAAGGTACAATTATTGCTTATCTTTTGAGGAATCAAAGTATCCCTCCTCTCTCAACCATGGTTTTATTTCAATCTAGGTGTAAATGAACACAAAAAAAAAAAAACAACTCATACACCAAATTGTATGAAATTCGATCAAAACTTTGACTTCAGAATATTTGATTCAAAGAAGGGAATATATAACCCAATTTTCTAATTTTTTCTATTACAGATACAGAAAAATGAATGAAATCTGACCATTTCCCCATCACAAATTTAAGCATTCCAAAAAGCTTTGTCTGGACATAATTCTATGCTATGTGTTTTTTCTGGTCAGTTCAAATAAGGCAAAGCCTTTCTTCAAGAAATCACTTCTCTTTCTCTACTCAATCTTCAAAATATTTCTCAAGACCATTTATTGTACTGTCAATAACATACATGCACAAGTGGTTACCAACATTTCATAGATACATCTATATGTTTTAAAAGAGACCCTTTATGTTTTATCTGTGATGGTCATATGAAATGTGTGAACAATTCCTTGTTTCTCAGTAGGCTTGGAAAGTTAAAGCACAAATGTTGCATAATGTGGAATTGATAATATGTTTTGTTTCTGTTCGATTTTTTGTCTATTGGTATGTGTACAGTTTCTGTTGAAAGAAATGTTACCTTTTCCAGTAAAAACTCTGGCTAATTTACCAATCAAACTATTTTTTTCTTTTCATGTAAATGCATTGTTGTTTTGTTTCAGAGAATAATTGATTACTTATGTTGATATTTTTCAAACAAGTATGACTTAATGATGGTGTAATATTGTTATTTCCAGTGCAAAATGGAGTACGACTTTTTTGTTTTTGACATTTTTTTTTCCTATGCATCATTCTTGTATACAAAGTTGATGCCGTTGTTTTTAATTTGAATTTGAAAGCACTATAAATGATTTGGAAACCTTTGAAAAATAAAAGAAATTATGGATATCAAATTTTCTCACATTGTATTATTTGCTCTCTCTCTCTCTCTCTCTCTCTCTCTCTCTCTCTCTCTCTCTCTCTCTCTCTCTCTCTCCCTCCCCCCCCCCCCCTCTCCCCCCCCCCCCCCCTCATGTATGTGATACATCATAACATTGTGTAAAAAGAGTAAACAACTTAAATGGGTCTTCCTTCGTTACAGTGCACAGCAAATAATCATGCAGAGCATATACATGTATAATTCTGAGCTACCATTTAAAGTAAAAAAAATATTTCTTTTCCAGTTTTATTCAAGAGCATTGCTCGAATACATTTATCATATTATGAATTATTATGTTTGCATTTTTTTGGGGGGTGGACATTAATGGGAAGTTTTTTTAAACTCTGGATGGAAAGGAAATGATTACTCGGGTTCAAAGCTTTACTACTAAATGCCTTTCATTCTGTCCAGATATCACTGTTGGAGAATATTAGACCACATGTAGAAAAAGTTTGCATTTGAATAATAAGTTATTGCAACAAAAAAAAAAAGTCCAATTTCATGCTTTGAAAGACTGCAGGCCATACACGCTTTAATAATTATACAACCTTTTTTTTTCTTCAATTTGTGCATTAATGTATCAAGCAGTGCTCCTATTTTCTTAAATGGATTTTAAAAAAAAATAATAATAATAACCAATATGATATATTTCAAGATGTTTTAATATACCATAGGTTTAGAATTACAACAAAGGAATTAACAAGTTTTTTCTGAATAAGTGTTTTTTTTTTTTAATCACAGCATAATATAAAGGTACAAGTCGCTGATAAAGATTTTGAGCTAGAGCCCTCTTAACAATGACATTTAAAAATTTCATTTTCAAAATAAGTTGAATACCTCTAGTTCTAGAAATATTCTCCTTAGGAATAATTTAAAACTTACAGTCTCTTCTAGAATTGCTGAAGATGACATATATAGACAAAAGGATTTACAACGACAACAACCCTCACAATCAGAAAAGTCGCCTTCTCAGTAATACGGAGAACTGAAATCACTGACCCAGAAGAAAGAAGAAATTGTGATTCTTGAGGGTTATGCACTCGGAGATTATTATCCTTCTTTAAAACCAGGCACAGAAACTAGAAAACAACCAGGACAAGGTGGAGACACTCACACCCCGCTCTGGACCCAAACTGCCTTATCACAGATCAAGACAAGTTATAATATTGATTCACACTTTCAGACATACACTATGTACAGGCAATTTTTGAAAAACAAGATCATCCCAAAGCAACATATTATGAGAAAGTCATTGTCTCCGATTCATCCAATATAGTGCTGATGTTGGACGTTAAATCAACTCAACTCCCATTCATCCAACACAAGAAAGAGGACGGGCTTGCTCTGTGATCAGGGGGAGAACTTATCCACTCCACATAGCAAAAATCGAGAAGCGACTGCTAGATCCGACAAGCAGGACAGGAAGCTGGAAAAACAGTCGGTTGGAATCTCATCTGGCTTAGGTATGAGCTTTAGCTTTCCTCTTGACGACACAAGGAGATTCTGTGTGATTATCATTTAGCAACTAGAGCGTATTGACTCTTATGGAATAATGCTAGTCAAGGGTGCAGCCAAAATTTATCTGAGACTTGTTGGGTCACTCCGCATTTGGGGCGTGTCGGATAGAACATGGTCGACGAAGTCCGGATCGAGCTGGGTCACTCCCTCGGAGCGGTTCATATTCTTGGTTGATCTCCGTCTCGTGTGAGCAGCACATAAAATTTCAGACGCAGTCTGGTGCCCGTCCACAACATAGCCTATATAGTGCTGATGTTGGTGGTTAAACCAACTCAACAACTACTACCGTCAAGAGGACAAAAAGCTAAAAACAATCTTGGAATGTCATCCACTTCAAGTTGCACCTTCTTACACAAATACATTCCCGCTACATATGTACTAAGCGAAGGAAAATATTACAAGACTAGTGGTTAAGTAACTTCTCTCTGTGCTCTTTATGTAAATAGAACGCAACTAGAAATCTGCTAGTTGTATTAATACTATTATAGACCTCTATAGAAATTAAACATTTATTTTATGTGATCTAATTGAAATCGTGAATGATTTAAGGTTCTAAACATTTTCTGTTACTGGATGTTAGTGATACCGTTACTACTGTTAGACCAAATAAAAAGATGACAACGATTACTGGTGCAAGAACTGGGCCAACGGATGTCAAAAAATTAATTTAATTATATGGGATATATATAAGATATAAATTACTGCCCCGCTTCGCGCCTCTCGTAAGTGTTATATTAATGAAATTAATACGTTAGGCACTTAAGGCTTTCCTTTAAACGATACCATTCAATTAAAAAAATTTTGTCATGAACATAATGCTTTTGTTGTTATAAAAATACAACAATGACATGTGAATTGCTTTACTTAAAGGGGTGTATGAAATTCCCTCTCTTTTGTTAAAAACGACTTCTTTTTAGTTGAAATATATATGTTTGTAAAATGCCTCGCTTTGAGAAACAGAAAGAAAAAAAAGTTTTAGAAAGAAAATGTGTTCGTGCCATTTATTGGGAATTTTTTTTTTTGTATCTATGTTTACACTTCACGTATTTCTGGGTCACGCTGATCTACTCTCAAACTGCAACTTGCCTGGCGGTTAAACTTGTGACCTGGCACGCCTCGTCATGCTCTGCGCCTGTTCAGTGTTATGCACTGAACTAAAATACAAGTTTCTAACAGCTTTGTGTGAGAGTTTTTACTAGAAAAGGTAACATTTCTTTTAACAGAAACTGCACACATACCAATAGACAAAAAAATCGAACAGAAACTAAAACTGTTATCAATTCCACATTGTGCAACATATATGCTTTAGTTTTCCAAGCCTATTGAGAAGCTAGGAGAGTTTGAAAAAAAATGTTGACTTTATCATTTCTAGAACTAGAGGTATTCAACATTTTCAAAATAAGTTCAATACCTCTAGTTCTAGAAATGATAAAGTCAACATTTTTTTTAGAATCTCCTTGTGTCTCATAGACTTGGAAAGCTAAAGCACATACCTAAAGGAGATGAGATTCCAAGACTGTTTTTAGCTTTTTGTCTGCTTGTCGGATGCTAGCAGTCCGCTTCTCGATTTTTGCTATCGTGGAGTGGATAAGTTCTCCTCCCTGATCACAGAGCAAGCCCAGT
The DNA here is from genome assembly GCA_003991915.1 of Elysia chlorotica. Classification (NCBI taxonomy): domain Eukaryota; kingdom Metazoa; phylum Mollusca; class Gastropoda; family Plakobranchidae; genus Elysia; species Elysia chlorotica. Next base: position 411,029 of record RQTK01000170.1, read on the forward strand.
CCTTCTTTCTTGTGTTGGATGAATGGGAGTTGAGTTGATTTAACGTCCAACATCAGCACTATATTGGATGAATCGGAGACAATGACTTTCTAACATAATTATGTTGCCTTGGGATGATCTTGTTTTTCAAAAATTGCCTGTAACATAGTGTATGTCTGAAAGTGTGAATCAATATTATAACTTGTCTTGATCTGTGATAAGGCAGTTTGGGTCCAGAGCGGGGTGTGAGTGTCTCCACCTCGTCCTGTGTTCTTTCTAGTTTCTGTGCCTTGGTTTTAAAGAAGGATAATAATCTCCGAGTGCAATATATCCCTCAAGAAACACTATTTCTTCTTTCTCCTGGGTCAGTGATTTACAGTTGCTCCTGTAATTACTGAGAAGGCGACTTTTCTGATCTGTGAGGGTTGTTGTCGTTGTAAATCCTTTTGTCTATATATGTCATCTTCAGGCAATTCTAGAAGACTGTAACGTTTTTAAATTAATCCTAAGGAGAATGTGCAGGTATGGAGGGCTGATTTTATCTATTGGTATGTTGTGTAGAGGAGCGTGGATGTAGTTGTTGTATATGTATTGAGAAGTCTGTCGTATATCTTCCAATGCTTGAGCTGTTACCTGCAGCCTGCAAGGCGGTCATATTTTTAAATTAAATTATTCCCAAGTGAATGTGAAGGTGGGGAGGGCTGATTTTATCTATCGGTATGTTTAGTAAAGGAGCGTGGATGCGGTTGTATTGAGAAGCCTGTCATTTATCTTCGAATGCTTGCATTTTAAAGTTGTCAAAGTCTCAAAGTCGCCCCTCAACAGATCGAGTGTGCTTTGCGTTGAGTCTGTTGGGTGTTGAATCCCTTTCTTGGTTGTCAGGCACATGTTGTTGTTGTTGTTGAGTTGGTTTAAAGTCAAACATCAGGCTATATTGTGGACGGGCCCCAAGACTGAGGTCCGACAATTGTATGTGCTGCCACACATGACTCCTGTCTCAGCTGATCACATTAAATTGACACCGACCCAACCAGTAGGGAGCAAAATTAACAGGGAATGAACTCGGACCTTTTGCGTTGGAAGCCGATGTTCTACCCAGGGCCACCGCACCCGCCTTGTAAGGCACAAGAGACAAGGATATGTCAACTGAAGCATATGGTCTGCAGTGGATTTATCTGTCTATACTAAATTCTTTGTTTTCTGTTCTAATAATTTTGGAGACAACTTGTTTGACGTATTTCCTTTTTCTTTGTTCATGAGGGAGGGTCAACCCAGAGTCTTTCAAAAACTTTCTCTGGATGCGCGGCTGACTCCATGTAAGGCGATCAGATTCTTTCATGGCCAGTGTGGCCTCTGTGATCATTGAGACCCTTTCTTTTATTCCAGCTTTTGAAGTTACATTACGTCGAGCTGTCATAGGTAACAACTTGAGCTCAGTAACTTGCTGAGTGGATGTAGAGGCTTGTGATGGGCCTGCTATCTGCTGTCTGACGTTACGAAGAAGCTGTTCTCTTTTCTTTTTTGTCGGTGTTCTTACTATCTCATTTTCTTTTCTAGGGATGACGATTTTCTTTCAAACGGTGGATTGACCATTTGTTTTACTTGTAACTATCTCAGTATCTGTTGTGAGTTTTGGTAAAGCGTTCGTTTTACAAATTTTGAGTAAATGGTTTATCTTGTCTTTTTTCATATGAATAGGCTGGAAATGAAAAAAATTGTTTGTCCATGGGTGATGTTATGCATAATTGACCGTATTTTAAAAATACATTTGGAGCAAATTGTGTTATATCATTAAGTTCCTTCAATCTTTACATAAGGAAATAATTAATGGGTACTCGGCTCTTAAATACATCTTTCCAAACAACTCCATAAAAAATCTGTTGGCCCTGCTTTTGGATACGAATTTACATTGGCTAAACGGGAAATAAAGACACAATAACATTCATAGAATGTTTCTTTTGTTTTTCACAGGAAAATAGAACTGCTACACATATCATTTGAACTAATTGAAGCATTAACCATTCCATCAATCGCTCCACTCACAATTAAAATATGATAATGTTGAAAATGATAAAAAAATGAAAAAGGAAAAAAAATTGAGGTAAATATCATAGGGCAATGATCCTAGAACTTTTGCGACATCTCGTGGAGAATATCCATGAGTTAAATTATGACAATGTTGAAAATAATAAAATATGAAAAACATAATTGAGGTAAATATCATAGTGCAAAGATCTTTCCTAGAACTTTTGCGTCATCTCGCGGAGAATATCCATCAGTTAAAATATGACAATGATGAAAATAATACAAAATAATAATTAAATTAATTCAGGTAAATATCATAGTGCAAGGATCCTTCCTAGAACTTTTGCGACATCTCTTGGAGAATATCCATCAGTTTCTGGTCTTCTGCAGGGCTAGACTTTGTCCACGCCAGAGGGAGGTGGGTGGATACTGGTTCTCGGTCTGAAGAGTGAGAAATCATTAGGACAAAATTAATACACTCTCGATACCAGTACTAAATACAAACGCCTCTCAAACAGGGCTCGGAGTTGGTGAGAAAAATTGATACATTTTAACTACCAATGATTATTTCATTGCTAAATTGCAGCCTGATTATCAAATTCATCTTTCTTTTAAAATTATCACCAAACAGGTTAAGGCTATGGGTGTTTGGCATGTAACATGTGTCATACACAGAAATTATAAAGGCATTAATATATGAATGGTAATTACTTTGATACAAAAGCGCTTATTATTCATTTCATAGGCGTTACCGTAAAATAATTTACATATTTAATTACACGTAATCAAATATTAAACCCCGAGAATAATGCAGAGTTTGAGAAACAGATTGTATAATTACAAACGATACAATTTATTGAATTCTTCTGAGATCGGAATCAATATTAAAAACATTTTTACTATACATGTACCAAAAAAATAATGAATGCTGAATTTATAAAACAATTTGAAGTGAACGCTCATTCCCTCTCAATACTCTTTTTCTGGTTAACTTATTTCATTTTGAGACGTTGCTTCCAGAATCATTCCTTAAAAACAGAGGGTAATTTTCAGTTGGTCTCCTGCCTGCATTATTTTTGTTTCAAGCCAGTCTTGTAGATCTATGCCCTGTTCCCATCTTCTGATTGGTCTACTCTTAATTCCTCTTTTTCAGCCTCAGGAAAGTGCTTCTGAAGTGCGTCATGGCATTTTACACAGAAGGTTTGAGTCGAGTTGAGTTAGTTGCTTAGCTTCCAATGTCAGCTCTATATTATCTATGTTGCGGATGGACCCCAAGACTAACGTCTGACAATTACCCCCACCCCCTGCCCTGCCATTGACCAAACTTAATGCGTTTTTTATCAATTGCGCAATTTGAACCATGGACCTTCCAATTGGGAGACCAACGCTCTACCTCTACCACCAAAGCCATAGTTTTTGCCCCCCCTTCCCTGACACCTGACACAGAAGAACAACCAACGCCCTAACCTTGGAAGAACAGTCCACTGGGCTCTACCACCAAAGCCAGTTTCAGTTTTTTGCCCCACCCCTCCCTGACACAGAAGACAAACCCCCTAACCTTGGAAGAACAGTCCACTAGGCTGCTTGGACACAGACGGAGCCACCGCCAGCCACAGCATCACGTCAGCGCCCTGCTCCTCTGTCCTCAGCCTGTCTGCACTATATTAGCTATGTTGTGGACTGACCCCAAGACTAACGTCTGACAATTTTATGAGACAGGCGTGAAGACCTGAACACCTGTCTCAGCTGATCACATTATACTGGCACCGACCCAACCAGTAGGAGACTAAATCAACAAAACTAATCATGTAATGCCTTTTTTTAAAACCAATTGCATAATTCAAATCGTGGACCTTCCAATTGGGAGACGCTTTACCACCAAAGCCACAGTTTTTTGCCCCCCCCCCCCCCCCCCCCCCCCCCCCCCCGACCCACCCTCCCCTCCAATCCCTGACACAGAAGAACAACAAGCGCCTAACCTTGGAAGAACAGTCCACTGGGCTGCTTGGAAGCAGATGGAGCCACCGCCAGCCACAGCATCACGTCAGCGCCCTGCTCCTCTGTCCTCAGCCTGTCTTTCATTTTGGCCTCTACCGGTACCACCTAAGCCAGTTTTTGCCCCCCTCCTCCCCTCCCCTCCCTGACATACAAGCCAAGCCTGGAGACCTGGACTCCTATCTCAGTCGGTCACATTATACTGAGACGGACCCAACCAGTAGGGAACAAAATCAAACAAAATTGATGCGTTTTTTACCAATTGCATGATTCGAACCGTGGACCTTCCAATTAGGAGTCCGGCGCTCTACCTCTTCCCCTCCCTGACACAGAAGAACAACTAAAGAACAACGAGCGCCTAACCTTGGAAAAACAGCCCGCTGGGATGCTTGGAGGCAGACGGTGCCACCGCTAGCCACAGCATCACGTCAGCGCCCTGCTCCTCCGTCCTCAGCCTGTCTTTCATTTTGGCCTCTACTGGTACCACCTAAGCCAGTGTTTGCCCCCCTCCTCCCCTCCCCTCCCTGACATACAAGCCAAGCCTGGAGACCTGGACTCCTATCTCAGTCGGTCACATTATACTGACACCGACCCAACCAGTAGAATACAAAATCAACAAAACTAATGCCTCTTTTTTAAACCAGTGGCATAATTCAAACCGTGGACCTTCAAATTGGGAGACCAACGCTTTACCACTGAAGCCAGTTCTTTACTCCCCACCCCCCCCTAATCCCTCCCTGACACACTGACACAGAAGAACAACTAACATCTAACCTTGGAAGAACAGTCCACTGGGCTGCTTGGAGGCAGACGGCGCCACCGCCAGCCACAGCATCACGTCAGCGCCTTGCTCCTCAGTCCTCAGCCTGTCTTTCATTTTGGCGTGGAAGTCGGGCAGGGAGGAGCGAACACCTGATGATGGACACGGAAAAAAAAAAATTGGCTGTAACTTTTTAACGGAATTCATTTGTTGTTTAGCTTTCAATATCAGCACTAGATGGCAATAATAAATAATAAATAGGCAAAGGTAAATATGTAGCTCAAGTCTGCTTACAAAAAAAAACAAAAAAAAACATAAAGAAATAATATTTGTGTACAGATCATTAACTTGATGAATACATGTTAATTTAAGACACAAGCAGACTATTAGTGGAAATTCCTTTTGTTGCTTTTTTTACCTTCAGTCATAACCTCCACAACTTCTTCAGATAAGCAAAAAAAAAAACGTTCAGAATGTAGATTGAAAGAATATCCACAAAATCAGACAAAATAAATGCATTGTTTTTTACCAATTGCCTTATTCAAAGCGTGGACCTTCTATGTGGAGACCAATGATCTACCACCAAAGCCACTTTTAAACTAAAGTACCGCATCAGGGAGAAAAGTTCCACCATAATCCGTCGAGAAAAGAGAACATACTGACTTTCACCAGTTTTAATGTTTGTTTTTGAAGAACGAAGTCTCTCTCCTAGGTTCTCAAAGACAGTCACAAGGCCTTTAAGTAACGCTACAGTAGTTTACGCACTGTGACACTTGCTGCTGTTGTTGTTGAGTTGGTTTAACGCCCAACATCAGCATTATATAGGCTTAGTTGTGGAAAGGCCCCAGGACTAACGTCTGACAATTTTATGTGCTGCTACACATGAGACAGGGCGGGGAGACCATGACTCTTGTCTCAGCCGGTCACATTGTACTGACACCGACACAACCAATAGGGAGTGCAATCGCCAGGACTCGAATCCGGACCTCTTGCGTCAGAAGCCGATGTTCTACCCCACGACCCCCTCCCCCCCGCACTGTGACAACACAAAGCCAGAGGAGGGATACAATCACTTCTCTTCTGGTCAATCACATTATGCTGACATCGACACAACCAGCAAATTTCAAACAAATTAAGACACAAACTATAAGACAGTGCATACCACATACCGGCAGTGTCAGCCCAGCCCGGGTGGCATGTAGAGAAGTGCACCTTGGGATACTCCTTAGCGTACATGGTTGTCATGACAACTTCCTGGCGCTTGGTCTGAGAGTAGGCCATGGTGCCGTCAAACTTGCGCATCTTCTCGAACTGTAAGTCACTCAGGTCCAGTTTCTGTACCAGCATCCCTCCTGACGTCACAATGATCTGAGAAAAGTGGGTATAATGTCATAATGTTTTGAGAAAAATAGGTTTAATGTCACAATGTTTTGAGAAAAATAGGTATAATGTCACTATGATCTGAGAAAAATAGGTATACTATAATGTCACAATGATCTGAGGAAAATAGTTATAATGTCACAATGATCTGAGGAAAATAGTTATAATGTCACAATGATCTGAGGAAAATAGGTATAATGTCACAATGATCTGAGAAAAAATAGGTATAATGTCACAATGATCTCAGAAAAATAGGTATAATGTCACAATGATCTGAGAAAAAGAGGTATAATGTCACAATGATCTGAGAAAAATAGATATTATGTCACAATGTCACAATGATCTGAGAAATATAGGTATAATGTCACAATGATCTGAGAAAAATAGGTATAATGTCACAATGATCTGAGAAAAATAGGTATAATGTCACAATGATCTGAGAAATATAGGTATAATGTCACAATGATCTGAGAAAAATAGGTATAATGTCACAATGATCTGAGAAAAATAGGTATAATGTCACAATGATCTGAGAAAAATAGGTATAATGTCACAATGATCTGAGAAATATAGGTATAATGTCACAATGATCTGAGAAAAATAGGTATTATGTCACAATGATCTGAGAAAAACAGGTATAATGTCACAATGATCTGAGAAAAATAGGTAAAAGGTCACAATGATCTGAGAAAAATAGGCATAATGTCACAATGATCTGAGAAAAATAGGTATAATGTCACAATGATCTGAGAAAAATAGTAAAAAAAAACACAAACAAAAAAAACAGTACATGGAATGTCCTATTGATAAAAAAAATGAAGAAACTGAATTTTTTGTAAAAAGTTATCATCACACATGAACTAAATATGTGTGAGAATAAAGCCTGATCAGTTTTTCTTACCCAAGATTAAAATCCTTATGTACACAGATAGGACCACATATGATTTGAACCACAGACTCCCAACTCACTAGTCTTACCCTTACACAGTGACGCCAACTGGATCCTTTTTTTTTTTACTGAACTTTTAAACGAACTGGTACAGCGGCGTACCGGATTACGAGTATGAAAACACTCCCCCAATTAATATCGGTAGTATAATAAAGAATACGACTTGTCCCCTTTAGAACGTAGTAATTATTGTCTTAAAACCTTCACAGACATTGAAAATCTGAAAAAGATCGCAGAACAGAGGGATCAGTGGAGAATTCTATGCACAAGAATACAAAAGGAAGCCGAGGTGTTGCAGTCTGACGACTATGATGCGAAACGGCGATAAGTCGGACAGTATAATAAAGCAAAAAAAAGAATGATGTCCTTCTTAATCAAATTAAGTTTATTTGTATGTTATATCTTTAATGTATTGAAAGAGTTTTTATATTGTATAGCAAACCTGGAGCAAAATGGGGGTGATTAGCAGATCTGGCTGACTTTCAAGGCTTTACAAGCACTGATGTGATATTTCAGATCTGGCTGACTTTCAAGGCTTTACAAGCACTGATGTGATATTTCATTTTACTCTTAGCATCACAAGCACTGATGTGATATTTCATCTTACTCTTAGCATCACAAGCACTGATGTGATATTTCATCTTACTCTTAGCATCACAAGCACTGATGTGATATTTCATCTTACTCTTAGCATCACAAGCACTGATGTGATATTTCATCTTACTCTTAGCATCTTTTTTTTTTTACTGAACCTTTTCGCGAACCGGTACAGTGTACTAATGCCAATTTTCACTCCTTTATCAATTTCTTTAACGTATAGTGGACCAACACCATCAACAAATTCCATCACGGACCAAACTTTATTTCTAGATTCTAAATCCAGATCTATTTCAAATCAATAAATCGTGAAAGTCTAGCCTAGGTCTACATGAAGTCCTTAGATCTAGATACTCCTCCTACTGCCCTAGTTTACACCGTAGATTTATATGCAGTGGCACTTTGAATCACACAAAATAAATCCAACTAAATTGATGTCATTGATCAAGATAATGAGATTAGTTGTCACCAAAATTCGAAATTCCGAACCCAAATCGAATGGTCGGATGTTGTTACTTTATTAGTGAGTATCGCATGCTTTGCCATGTTCCAACTTTTTCCGGTTCCATTATTCGGTTAAATTGTTTTTCCCATTTCCGTAAGTCTGCACGAAGACTGACAGAGTACTTTGACGGACATTCACAGAACTCCGGCTGGTGATATTTTTTAATGGAACTTTGACGGACCATTTTTTTTTCTTTTACGCAATTCCTTAAATTTACCGAAAATTGGCATCACCATTTACAGTCGTAAGTGCTAACCTTCATAAATAATTGCGAACCCTGAGAGTACAAATAATTGTTTTAGACTTTTACTGCAAGTAAAATTTTAATGTTTGTCTCATACAGTGTTCAATTAAACAGATAAAATATTTTCTTTCGTATTTCAAGAGACTATAGATTTAGCAAGACTTTACACAAAAAGAGTTTGTATTGCTATTGATACAAGGACCCAGAGTGACAGGTGCTCTATCTATATCTTTATAGAAATTACTGCGGTGGACCAATCTTTAGAAAGAGTTCCTAGTTTTTATTTAAGTTTGAAAACGGAATCCTCCTTGTCAAATCTCTCACTATGTAACACTCTCTGATATTCCTTATAATAAGCAGAGGCGGGGGATTGGGGTTTGAGTTTGTTTAACAGACAACATCAGCACTATATCGACTATATTGTAGATACGCCCCAAGACTGAGATCTGACAATTTTATGTGCTGCCACACACGAGACAGGGCGGGGATACCATGACTCCTGTCTCAGCCGGTCACATTAAATTGACACCGACCCAACCCGTAGGGAATGAAATCTCCAGGGCTCGAGCCCCGACCTTTTGTACCGGAAGCCGATGTTCTACCCGAGAGCCACCACACATCCTAAGCGCACTGAGCATGATTGTTCATGTAAGTGTGCTATATAAATGCAATATATTATTATTTATCATTATCCTAATAAGCAGGGGCAGTGGATATTGACTTCACCACTCACCACTCGAGGATCTTCTGAATTCTCCAACACGGGGACGAGTCCCGTGGTCAGGATATGAACGCCCAGTGTGTTGGTGGCGAACGTCGTCTCCAGGCCGTCCTCTGTGAGGGTGCGCTGATCTCCCGACACCAGAACTCCTGCATTGTTAATCTAGACACGAGATATATATATATATATATATAGGATGAAAGGAAAAGAAATAACACCTGAGGTTGAGACTTGACTTAAACACCACAGCCTGAAGTGGAAGGGATGGTAACAAATAAGTTAGGATTAAGAACATATTTACATGACTGTGTATTTCCTAATAACGAAATGTCTTTCAAACAAAACGAGGGTAGATTTTCGTATGTATGCGATTGGAAATACTTCTGTCGCAAAGAGAGAAAAAGATAGGTCATTAGTGCTGCCAATGCCAGAGGTAACTGATGATTTTGTTAGAATGTTCAATTCAGTAATTTATTTAATTTTACCCTGTCTCTAATTAAAGCATAAATTTGAAAGTTTTCTTGCTCTAAATTTCATGGCGCTTTATCATCCTGTTATAAAACAGTAGTTGAGTAGTTGAGTTGGTTTAACGTCCAACATAAGCACTATACAGGCTATATTGTGGATGAGCCTTAAGACTGACGTCTGACAATTTTATATGCTGCCACACAGGAGACAGGGCAGGGATACCATGACTCCTGTCTCATCCAGTCGCATAAGACTGACACCGACCCATCCAATAGGGAATGAAATCGTCACGGCTCGAACCACAGACCTACTGCATTGGAAGCCAATGCTTAGCTTTAAAACTGATTAGGGACTTAGCTCTGGGTTTTAATTTGAATACAAACCAAAACATTGAGAGGCGTTCCATTGCTGCGGAATTTCTCGACAAACTCTCTGATAGCTTTGGGCCTGGACAAATCCACGAGATGCAGGTGAATGTTCTAGTCAAACGGAAGAATGTCAAGATTTATAACAATAACAATAATAATATTAATAATAATAATAATAATAATAATAATAATAATAATAATAATAATAATAATAATAACAATAATAATAATAATAATATTTATTTATTGAGCGCTTTCCCTTCGCAAAGCTCAAAGCTCTTGACAACATTTTAAGCACATTCACCAAAGCGTTCAACATTATATATCTTTACAAAGATAGACATATTATGAAAGACTCTCAGTGTTATACACACATAATTGTAATAAACACTTGTTATTAAAACTTAAGAAATAAGGATATTTGAAATACATTGATCTTCTTAAACATTTATATAGATCTATCACAGAGGGTCAGAAATGGTTGAAACATATATTGATGCGATAAGGAAATTTGTCATACATAAAGTTTATATAATCTCAAAACAACATTAGCAGTAAGATGTAGAGCTACTTATCAATTTTAAAACTCACTACCTGTACAAACATAATGTTAAACAAATGATTTTTATTAAATGATCTCCCCTCCTTCTTTAAACATTTTCAAAATAATATAAAAAAAAACTGTTTGTTTTCATTTAATTTGTGTTGCTTGTTTCCAGGAATTCATCATCACTTGTGGAAGTGCGGGTGGCACAGAAATTATAATCCGTCCAATACAATTTCATGATTGACATTATAATCTTTAATAATTATTCTATAACGAAACCTGCAACATTTTTTTCAATGCCAAAAAAAACAAAAACAAATTAAAGTCAACAGAATTTAAGTGAGCCTGGGAACTACCAGCAAGTTATCGTTTTCTCCCATAGAAGTGATTGTCATTGTTCCACTGCACCTATAGAGCTAGAACTGTTAGGATGAAATATATTTAGTATTCTCCAATGAATGCCCACTTTTAAACTTCTTTACTCTTTTACTCTTACAAATTTCAAACCACTAAAATTGGTTCATCCATGCAGATAACCTAGATCTAATCAAAGTTTTTTGGTCTCACTATTGGATTCTGGTGTTTTCCATTTTTCTCAATTAAAAATTTGATTTATAACTGTTTTTTTTTTAGATTCCTAAAAATCAAATCAAATACCCCAGTTTCATTCCAATAATTTCTTACACTTCTCATCTCAGCCCTTTTCCGCAACAATACTAAACATATATGCCTCTAAGGTAGCCACACAGTGATTCTTTTTTACGAATAACATAGAGCGCAGAAAGGAACGCGACAGAAGAGTCATAACTTCTAGCTGCTATTATAGGGTAAAGGGGCTCTGCTTGCCATTTACTACATTTATTTTTTGTTTACCGTGTTGCCAGATTTCTCTTGCAGATCCTTCAGGGCTTCTTCTCCGCGCTCTTTGCTCCTGCAAACCATGTGAACAGTGCCACCTATTTAATATTTAGAGAAAAAAAATATTGAAATACACCTCAAATTATTTCAATTCTCAAAATTATTTCAGTGTTCAATAGCTTTCATAAGTAACACATGTACTACATAAAATGAAACTAATGATGAAAAGACGCTCAGTAAATAAGAGTCCTTTCTTCATTTAATCTATAGATGCATATATATGGTGAATCCAATCTTTAACCACACCAGCCAGTGACAAATATTAATTTTTCTTCCAATAAAAATAGATGATTTGAGATTAATTCTTACAGCTAATTTCGAATTTTAAAATTTAAAAATAAATATATATATTCCAAACCTTTTTTTGCAATCGCAAGAGCAGTGCACCTTCCCACCCCACTGTTTGCGCCAGTGATCATGAAGCTTCGGTTTGACACAGAGACGTCAAGATCTGCCGGGTTAAACTTCTTTGCTGCAGCTTCATAGCCACCTCTGTATCGAGGAACATTCAAGACAATAATAACGATAACAAAAATTACCACCAACATGTTGAACATTGACAAGACCTGAAAAAGGGCTAAGGTGAAACAGCAAGCATACTTTTGCATAAGTGGGTGTATTAGTGACTAATACGGTTAGTTAGAGTGTAAGGCTTTTTATAGGAAGGCTGTTGGTGCAAACTCCGGTAGTCACAGCCTGTTCCCTCTTGGTTTAGTCAGAGTAGGAATTGTAATAGTTCAGTGAATCCCTGAGGTTCAGTTGTCAAACAGTATCTCTTTTTAGAACTAGGGGATGTGTGTAAACAGACCAAAGACTTACTTTTACCTAACTGTCTCTTGTGATAGAAAAAGGTCCGTGGTTTGAGTCCTGGTGATTTTGCTCCCTACTGATTGGGTCGGCATCAGTTTAATGTGACCGGCTGAGACAGGAGTCATGTTAATTTGTTATCCCCGCCCTGTCTCGTGTGTGGCAGCACATAAAATTGTCAAACGTCAGTCTTGGAACCCGTCCACAATATAGCCTATATAGTGCTGACATTGGACGTTAAACCAACTCAACAACTTGTGGCAAATATTTAAGATTTGTCGGGACGGGAGAGCATTGAGACCTTTGCCAACAGAATCCTCTTTGGGAATTTCAGAGATAGGTGTACAGTGAAAATGGAGTTAAACTTAGCTATACATACATGTAGACTAATAGCAAAGATAAAGGAGATGACTGGAAAGAGGCTGGCTAGACTGTGGAGGGACCAGGATTAGGATGGAGCCAAGAGAACCAGGGCTGTATCCTAATCTGGCTGAAGATTGGTCCAAGACAGAGGGCTTATACAATGAAACTGCAAAGCTTAGGGGGAGTGAGTTGGTTTTGGATCTTGGAAACCAGCCCAAGTCCACCATCATCAAAAATTTGTAAATAATAATTATGTTTTATCTTAGCTGTAGAGTTCTATCTATAAAATGACATCTATAGGGCCTAGGGCTGCAGTTAGAAAATATTGTAAACACATTTTCAGGGGACACTACGTATACATCTAGATCTATATAGGCATCAGATCTGCATTCTCCTGCCTACTGACAAATCTGTAATTTTAAAATACAATATTAAAATTATTATACATAATTTATGAAAAATCATCAACACTTTAAAGAAAACAGAAACTTACTTTGTGTACTCTTTCAATCCTTTCAGAAACCAAGTTATATTCCGAAATAATGACATGGTGATCTATAGATATAGATCTATATTCAATCTGAGGAACAAATTGACAATTTCTAGATCTAGCCCCAATCTGTATTTTGCCTAAATTCTAAACTGTAACAAAGTGCGATTATTATTCTAAGATCTAGATCTAAATGTCATCGTTATCGTTGATAAGAAGTAAAGCTCACTTTAACTGAACCTTATAAGGTTCTTTATGTATGGATACAATCTTGATCTTGATTTAGATTTCTAGTTATCTTTCAACTTATGTAATAAAGGCTGAACACTGGAGGCCTTGACTTTCCCATTCTCTATCTGTGTACATGTATTGAGTACAGTGAGCTGGACTTAGTAGACTAGACTATGTTATGTAAACATAGACCTCAATGGTTCGTTTTCGTTTCATTTTCGATGTATTTTTTTACTCATATGTCATAAAAGAGCTCGTTTAAGCTGAACATCACGAACGTACAAATATTAGATCTAGATTATGATGGTGTATAGATGGGTGGATTTTAGTGCCGATAACCGCGATTGAAACTTAGACCCCAGATTAACGGTGGGTTTTATAATTAACATTTCTATAATCACACTTATATCTATATCGATCACTTCCAAAATTAACTCTGAATTGTGTATTCCGGAATAGGCCTACTTCACGTGGAAATGGTGTAGGAAGCGTAATGCTGATGGCGTTGGGTGCCATTCTCTCTCAAACTCTCTCTCTCTCTCTCTCTCTCTCTCTCTCTCTCTCTCTCTCTCTCTCTC
>RQTK01000170.1:424984-451381 GCA_003991915.1 Elysia chlorotica
TATCTATCTATCTATCTATCTATCTATCTATCTATCTATCTATCTATCTATCTATCTATCTATCTATCTATCTATCTATCTATCTATCTATCTATCTATCATTCTATATTTTTGTATTGTACTACCTTGAGTTTACGGCCATTCCATGCGACACATGTGTTTCGAGCGGTTTCAGCAACCGCTCTCTTCGGGCGTCTGGCGTATCTATCATTCTATCTATCTATCTATCTATCTATCTATCTATCTATCTATCTATCTATCTATCTATCTATCTATCTATCTATCTATCTATCTATCTATCTATCTATCTATCTATCTCTCTCTCTCTCTGGGTGGGCTAAAACACTATTTCCTACCACGCCAGCGTTTACCATCTTTCTTTTCTTGTCTAAATTTTAAACTGTATAGTGTTTACTCATCTTTTTTTTGTGTCCATGTACAATAGACCCAGTGTTAAGTGTATTTTATGCCAATTTAATCATAATTTCTAAGCACGTGGTATTTAATAACAGTATTATTGCAAAGAAAACTAAGTCTTGGTCAGTTGTTTTACTGCAACTATGAAATATTCTTGTCGAAATTGCACAAGTTCGCAATTGTCCGCTTCTATCGTCCATATTAGTATGTGAACTTTGCTTTGGTTAACTTTCGTCTTGAGATTACACGCAACGTTTATGGCCTGGTTGTATTGTAGGCCTATTTGGTATCAATCAAATCAGAGTTTAATGCCCTTTCATATGAGTTTAAATTTTAAACTATATCGCGATTACTCATCATTTTTTTTAATATTAGTACAATAACCCCAATTTAATAATATTTTCTTATCACATGATATTTAATAATGTGGCAGCACATACAATTGTCAGACGTCAGTCTTGGGGCTCGTCCGCAATGTGTTCTAAACAGTGCTGACGTTTGACGTTTAAACCAACTCAACCCCCGTGGTAAGGCGACGGGACACGTCTGTCTTGTTGACATAGCGCATGGCGAGTTACAATTGGTCACTAAACAGTAACTATTAATCCACAGTTTCAGACACCTCAATTACATTTCAACAGACGTGAAACGTCCCAGGAAACAGTTGTGGGCTCTTTTCAACAGTACGCGCTGACAAATGTCACTATGGTGATTAAAGATCACTTGCCTAATAGAGCTAAACTCATACTAAGCATTATGCAATTTATTTCAGCTAGATCTAGTTTTTTTATTGCAAAGTTTCGTTCTTTTGTTAAGCTCCAATTCTAGATTTTACTCTTCCTCAGAGGCGGAGGGCGCGGTGGCCCTGGGGTAGAACACCGGCTTCCGACGCAAAAGGTTCGTGGTTCAAGCCCTGGCGATTACGTTTCCTACTGGTTGGGTTGGTGTCAGTTTAATATGATCGGCTGAGACAGGAGTCATGGCATCCCCGCCATACAATTGTCAGACGTCAGACTTGGGGCCCGTCCAAATTATGCCCATGATATCCTAGACAGTTAATACCGTACACTTTCCGGTGATTTCTCTGATTGGTGTGGTTTGGGTTAAGTGGTAGATATTTGGTCTTCTATGTTTGGGTCCCCGGTTCGATATCACGTTTGGGAAATTAAATCAATTTTGGTCGGATTTCTACCTGTACTGTTTGGGTCGGTGTCAGTTTAATGTGACTGGCTGAGACAGGAGTCATGGTATCTCCGCCCTGTTTCGTGTGTGGCAGCACATAAAATTGTCAGACGTCCGCCTTGGGTCCCGTCCACAATATAGCCGATATAGTGCTGCTGTTGGACGTTAAACCAACCCATCAACAAAAAGAGACAGAAGTCCAGGTCTCCACGCACTGTCTTTGTCTTGAAGCACGTAAAAATCTTAAACTTAAGTCTTGAGACCCTCACTCGGTATCGCCTCAAGATTCAAGATTCAATGTTTATTCAGTCAATATATATATATTAAGAACATACATATCGAAAATTATTTTGTCAAGCACAGGCTTAGCAAGATGAATACACATAAACAGTTATGCAAATATACAACACAATTAACAAAAAGTTTTACTTAAACATAGTTGTATCTAACTAGTACACATTAATTAGGGAGAAGAAAGAAATTAAGAACTTATCATACATTCCTTATCAATATGGAAAACTGATTGCGCATTGCATTAAAAAGTTCCAATAATGTGATTAAATAAAGTACATATAACAATGACTGCAAAATGCACTATAAATGTGTTAATTAAGTTTGATTTTAAATTACTCTAAATTATTAATAAAGGCATAGAATGTAAGAGTTCACCTTGTAGTAGCATTATAAATTTTTAAGTTCTCTTGAGCCATTGAAATGTTTGACTGCTTGTGGGTAAAAGCTCTTAACGAAGCGGCTGAGGTTGGAGATTAAGATAACAATAACACGGAAAACAAAGACATGTACTATAAGCCTGTGTTCATAGAGGCCACAGATGCAGGCCACAAAAATCTAGGCACCATAAGTTATAGAAACCAATCTATATAATTTTTGCAAACATTCGGGTAGACGGCTTAGTCTCAGAGTCGTTAAGCCCTCTAAGCGACAAAATAATTTATGGAAATGAAATCTTCATTGCCACTTGCCGAATTCGCCAGTTATATTCCGAAATAATGACATGGTGATTTAGAGATCTAGGTCTAGATCTATATATTATATATTCAATCCGAAGTAAATGGACAAGTTCTACACCTAGATCTACAAAATCTATCCCCAATCTTGATTTCAGAATTGTAGATCTATATAGATTTCTATATATATCTAGAGAGATCTCTGTATTTTGTCTTAGCCTAGATTCTAACAATTACAAAGGCAGCAGTAAGTGCGATTATTATTCTAAGATAAGAAGAATATTCTGGGGCTATATCTAGGTGTATATTTCATGTTTATCGTTGATAAGAAGTAAAATCTAGATCTAGTTATCTCTCAACTTATGTAACAAGGGCTAAACCCTGGAGGCCTTGACTTTCCCATGAGTGCAGTGAGCTCGACTTAGTAGACAAGACTATGTTATGTAAACATAATGCCTGAGGGTTTGTTTTGGTTTCACTTTTCGCTGTCTTTTTTACTCCTATATAAGAAAAGAGCTCGTTGAAACTGAACACCACGAACGTACAAATAATACATCTGGATGTTAATAGTTTATAGATTCGTAGATTTTTAGTGCGATGACGGTGCTTTAAACTTAGACCCCGGTTTAACGGTGGATTTTATGGGTAGAATTTCAATGATCAAACTGATATCGATCCCTTCCAAAATTAACTCTGAATAGTGTAAGCATGTAGGCCCTACCGAGATACTTCAAGTGGAAATCTATCTCTCTATCTATCTATCTATCTATCTATCTACGGTATCTATCTATCTATCTATCTATCTATCTATCTATCTATCTCTCTCTTTCTCTCTCTCTCTCTCTCTCTCTCTCTCTCTCTCTCTCTCTCTCTCTCTCTGGATGTGCTTACCCACTTTTTTTTCACTTTTATACGACGCCCGCGTTTACCATCTTTCTTTTCTTGCGCGAGGGGATAAACATGTCAAAATTTCGAGCTATGTCGCCTTCCATATTCTATAGTTATTGGAGTATGTGTAGGCCCTACCATGCTTTGGGTTCACTTTTCTCTTGAGTTTACACGACAAGTTTATGGCCCGGTAGTATTGTAGTTGGTATCAATCAAATCAGAGTTTAATGCCCTTTTAAGTGAGTCTCAATTTTAAAGTCTATCGTCTTTACTCATTATTTTTTTTATCCATGTACAATAAACCTTGTGTTTAGAGTAATTTATGCCAACTTCGTTATATTTTCTAATCTCATGGTATTTAATAACAGTTTTTGTGCAAAGAAAAGTAAGCATAACCCTGTTTAGTCAGTAGTTTTACTGTATCTCTGAAAGAAGTGAGCGGCTGAGATAGAAAGTCATGGTATCCCTGCCCTGTCTCGTGTGTTTCAGTTTAATTTATGATCGGCTGAGACATGAGTCATGGTATCCCCACCCTGTCTCGTGTGTGGCAGCACATAATATTGTTAGATGTCAGTCTTGGGGTCTGTCCACAATATAGCCTAAACAGTGCTGACGTGGAACGTTAAACCAACTCAACTCATCCCCCATGGTAAGGGGACTGGACACGTCTGTTTTGTTGACATAGCGCATGGCGAGTTAAAATTGGTCACTAAATAGTTGTTATTATTAATCCACAGTTTGAGACTCCTCAATTACAATTCAACAGACGGAAAACGTCGCTGTTGTAGTTGAGTTTGTTTAAAGTCCAACATCAGCATTATAAAGGCTATATCGTGGACGGGCCCCAAGACTCACGTCTGACAATTTTATGTGCTGCCACACACGAGACAGGGCTCAAATGGTAGAACCTTGGTCTCTAGATCTGGAGTTCCGAGGTTCAAATCACACGATCGGCAGATTTTATTTGTCCAATTTCGTCCCCTTTAACTGGTTGGGTCGGTGTCAGTTTAATATGACCGGCTGAGACAGGAGTCATGGTATCCCCGCCCTGTCTCGTGTGTGGCAGCACATAAAATTGTCAGACGTCAGTCTTGGGGTCCGTCCACAATATAGCCTATATAGTGCTGACGTTGGACGTTAAACCAACTCAACTCAACCCCCATGGTAAGGGGACTGGACACGTCTGTTTTGTTGACATAGCGCATGGCGAGTTAAAATTGGTCACTAAATAGTTGTTATTATTAATCCACAGTTTGAGACTCCTCAATTACAATTCAACAGACGGAAAACGTCCCATAAAGCAATAGAGCTCTCTTTTCAACAATACACGCTTGCATTTTCATTAGGGCGATTAAAGCTCACTTGCCGAAAAGATCTAAACCCATACTAAGCATTATGCAATTCAATTCAGCTAGATCTAGTTTTTTTATTGCAAAGTTTCGTTCTTTTGTTAAGCTCCAATTCTAGATTTTACTCTTCCTCAGAGGCGGAGGGCGCGGTGGCCCTGGGGTAGAACACCGGCTTCCGACGCAAAAGGTACGTGGTTCGAGCCCTGGCGATTTCGCTCCCTACTGGTTGGGTCGGTGTCAGTTTAATGTGACCGGCTGAGACAGGAGTCATGGTATCCCCACTCTGTCTCGTGTGTGGCAGCACATAAAATTGTCAGACGTCAGTCTTGGGCCCCGTCCAAAATATGCCCATGATATCCTAGACAGTTAATACAGTACACTTAAGGGTGATTTCTCTGCTTAGTGTGGGGTGGGTTAAGTGGTAGATAGCTGGGTTTCTATGTGTGGATCCCCGGTTCAATACCACGGCTTGGGAAATTTATTAATTTTTGTCATATTTCTATCCGTGCTGGTTGGGTCGGTGTCAGTATAATGTGACTGGCTGAGACAGAAGTCCAGGTCTCCACGCATTGTCTTTGTCTTGCAGCACGTAAAAATCTTGAACTGAAATCTTGAAAGCCACCCTTGGTTGGTTGGTTGGGTTGGTTTTTAACGTCAAACAGCAGCACTATATAGGCTATATTGTGGACGGGCCCCAAGACGGACGTCTGACAATTTTATGTGCTGCCACACACGAGACATCGCGGGAATATCATGACTCCTGTCTCAGCCGGTCACATTATACTGACGACCCACCCTCGGTATCGCCTTGTTGCTGATTAAGAAAACTATCTTACGGAAAAGAGCATCATGTACTATAAGCCTGTGTTCGTAGAGGCCACAAATGCATGTCACCAAAAATCTAGGCACCGTAAGTTATAGAAACCAATCTATATAATTTTTGCAAGCATTCAGGTAGACTGCTTAATCTCTGGCTGTTATACTCTAGGTGACAAAATAATTTATAGGATTGAAATTTTCATTCCCACTCGCCGATTTCGCCTGGTCGCTGAGTGAGTGAACTCATTATGTTTGGACTGGTCAAATTTTCACTTACCATTTTCTCATCGAGGAAGCATGGTAGGAAAAAAAATCTGATTTGCTTTATAAGAAATCAGCGATAAATCTTTTAAGTGTTTTCATCAAGCTAAGTTTCGATTTGTGACAATTCTTTTTTTTTTAATGCATATTTTTTTGTTCTCGACGGGTCTGTGTGGAATCGAGGAGTGCTCTGTCTCCTTGCTAGTGTGTATGAATGTTGTTGTTGTTGTTGTTGTTGTTGTTGTTGTTGTTGTTGTTGTTGTTGTTGTTGTTGTTGTTGTTGTTGTTGCTGTTGTTGTTGCTGTTGTTTTTCGTTATTCGTTATTGGCGATCAAACACCACAGAAAATGCGCGCCTCTGTGAACAGCCATCAGTATGTTCGGCGACAGAAGAATCATGTCACCTACACGCCGAAATAATTAAGTCCGGTGGCTCTCTTTAGGGGCCCTGCCTTGATTTAGATCTAGTTTATGATGCCTATCACTTATATAGGTGAAAACATCTCGGACTGTTACGCTCTGCGGTGCCTCTTGCATATACATGTAAACGATTTAAAATACTATTTTACACACTTTTCGCCCAACCAGCCTCATCGCAAACAATAATAACCTGTCCTTATGTGCCCAGACGAGGCATTATTAAAGAAGTCATAGAATTGACCTTAGTCAACACATCGCGGCGTAATAAATTTAACAATGCTCTAACACTATCAAATTAATACTATCGTTAAAACAAATTGTATTGGGAAAGTATTTTTGCTAAGCCTACTCAGCGTAACAACAACAGTGTAAGCTGACCTAAATGTGTCTACTATTAAGTGATAATACAATGCATGATTATTCAACTAAACCGAGTTGTTCATAAGAACAGACCAAGTCACCGAAATGATTAGAATGCTTGACTGTCTATGTTGATGCCTTCTTATTCCATGAGCCATGCCTTCTAGGGCTATTTAAGATATGCTAACGACACAGCATTGCTCTCTACAACAGCCTGAGGGCTTGGTATGTTTGTCTAAACAGTTCAAGAACACAGTAAAAAGAAGAGAATTTAAATAAACATGAAAACTAAATTTGTTAAGAAATAGAGAGACCGCCGTAGAAGGTAGAGAGAAGGTAGAGAGAAGGAGAAGACAAGGCGAGGATAATAGAAAGAGGGAGAAAAAATAGTAATAGGAGAAAGACAGATTGAAAATGAGAGGAAAGCGAAAGGGAAAAAAGGGAAGAGAGAGAGAGAGAGAGAGAGAAAGATGAGAGGGAAGCGAAAGGAAAAGAGAGAGAGAGAGAGAGAGAGAGAGAGAGAGAGAGAGAGAGAGGTAGAGAGAGAGAGAGAGAGAGAGAGAGAGAGAGAGAGAGAGAGAGGAGCGGAAGGGAAGCGAAAATAAAAAGGGAGAGAAAGAGAGAGAAAACATGGTCAGAGACAGACAAACAAAGACAAAGATAGAGATAGATGAGATTGGGGAGAGAGGGAAATTAAAAAGACAGGTAGAGAGGAAAGTGAGAGAGATGAAGGGAAAAAAGAAGAGAGGTCAAAAGATAGAAAATAATGATAACCACGAACACAACATTACAAGTTAGAATGAGTAATGGAGGATAATAAATAAAAAGTGAAAAGTTGTAGTATATATAAAAGGGTTATGTCCTTCGATGTTCAAAGGGAAATAACTCTGTATAAAGGGAGATAATCCAAAAAACAAGCAGGGGGTGCAGCTTACCGCCCATGATACTCGCCACGCATATATAGAGATATACAGGCCCTCTCATGGTCGCGCGAACCACCACACCACATTGACGAAGTACCTAACGCCTGTACCTCTGAGGACTGTGCGCTTATCACACACCTTCCGACAAAGCTTCCCTGCCAGCTTTCGATCACCAATGTGAGCCGGTGTTTTATGGGAGGAACCACATCAGACCCAAGGCATAATTACGATGAAGCGCGTACCGTAAAGCATGTGGACCTTGGCCGTTTTACGGGCCTTAACACCGTTAGGGATCGGAGCCAGTTCAAGGCGAACTTGCGTTGCCAAGCGACCTTGAACTAACTTGAGTCTTATAAGTACCCCGGTCAAACATGGATCTTTCTCAATGCGGTTTACATGCTGTGAATTATATTATACTTTTGTTATTAAAACAAATTTCTACAGTTCAGGATCTACTGGATTCTCTGTTACAATGACACTTTTTATTTATTTCTGTTTAATAAAATATTCTTTACAATATAATATAAACCATATTTTTATTTTAAAATTTTAAAAAATAGAATAGAAATTTTGCAAATTACCTTTTCATAGAAAGATTTGTAACTCTAGACAATAGATGATTGAATTAAATAGTTTCCCTTTTGTTTACATTATCCAACGTAGTGAGAAATCAGTGAGCACAACTTGTATTTTTCTCTCAGACCTTGTCTGCCTCTCGCCTGGGCAGTCTCAACAACTAGTCACTGGTAAACCTGAGAGGTTTTGCCTTAGGCGTTATTATTATTTTGTACATATTTTTAAACCTGTAATGGTTTTTTTTTTCAACTTTTATATAAAAGTAACAATTATATAGTCCTTAAACAACACCCAATCAGGCTGCATTCAAACAAAGACCTAGCCGAGATCACAAACCTAGCACAGGATCGGAAACGTTGGAGGGAATTAACATCACAGACCGAGAAGGCTGCCGAAGCGACACAGACGAAGAACTGGGACGCGACACGGCAATAAGTCAAGTCAAGTAAACAATTGTTTTTAATTTTGTGAAAGATGTGTAAGAGATATCGGCGATCACGGCATTCATTTCTCACTGTTCAGACTGTCTTTCTATGTTTACGCAATCTGTCTGTCTGTCTGTCTGTCTGTCTGTCTGTCTGTCTGTCTGTCTGCTGTCTGTCTGTCTGTCTCTCTCTCTCTCTCTCTCTCTCTCTCTCTCTCTCTCTCTCTCTCTCTCTCTCTCTCCCCCTTAAGGTCAGGCAAAGTCGGCCAATAAGAAAGTCGGGAAGTCGACTCGATGTTTTCGTCAAACTCCAAAAGTCAACTGTGACTGTGACTTTAACCATTCTTTTATAAGCCCTTCGACTTTCAGCTTCGGATAACAAACGTTCTTGGGTTATTAGTAGTTGTAGATCAGTTCCTAACATAATTATTTAGAGTTCAGATTAAAAACGTAATTAGAAATATTTACTCGCTTGGCTTTCATGTGTCTAAAATAGTTGATAAAGAGATGGAAACCGCAACACAGAGACTAGTATATTCACCATTCACAAACGATTTACTCATTTTCTTAATCACAATAATGAGCCGCACCAGTTTACAAAATTCCGAAGCATCTTTTTTAGAAGAGCAAAAAGAAATAAGCCCAGAGTTACGCCTTTGAAGGCTTATGTTAAAAGTGAGGGCCAACACAAATTTCCAAACGTTAAAATTAGGCAGGGATACCATGACTCATGTCTCAGCCGTTCAGATTAAACTGACACCGACCCAACTAGTGGGGAGTGCAATCACCAGGACTCGAATCAGGACTTTTTGCGTTGGAAGCCAATGTTCTACCCTAGGGCCACCGCGCCCCTCTCTGCCTCTCCGTACCAAATAAGCCAGAGGCATGTCGTCACCTGGGTCTGACTCGATTATCTCTGGACTCAGTCAGACGTGGCTGCAGACCTTGTTCAGTTACTATCATTCACTTCCCCGTTAGGACATTGGTGTATATAATAAAATTTAACAGTGATAATCCTACACATGGATCTTTTAAACTACTGTATATACCCTTTACTTTTAACCAACCTTTTTACGAACAAAATTTATGCTTTTACTACTCATAGAGATAAAGGAGTCACCGCTGCTACTACTAGTACTAGTAGAATGATTGTATTAACTCCCTTAGGACATTGGGCACAACATAGCCGTTACCACGTTGACGTGCCGTAAAAACAATCTCATTCACTCGCTCACTCCACGGATAGAAGCGGTAAACTATGTCTAAACCTAGACGCAACGGCATTTTTAGAACGTAACCCACTGTCTGTTGTCAGAGTCGACCGATGACAGATCAGTTACGGCTAATAGTAATTTTCTTACTGTATTAGAACTTTCAACCAGCTTAGACAATCCGCGAAACAACATAAGGTAATTATTAGTTGAAAACCACCTTAAAGAAACCATAATTCCAAACAACAGACAAAAAATTGGACATCCCCCGTTTTTTCTTGGATACTTCGATTATCATAATTATGGACCCTTAGAATCAATATCTTTTTTTTTACACCATGAAGCACAAGATTTGAACAGGCGTCGCCACAAAAGATAATGGGAGTCGCTAGCTGCATGCGGCATTATATTGTAGGCCGCTCTATGTAGGGTAAGTGTGGTTAATTATTGATTTAAAACTTTCCTTACTTCGATTTTATAATTGTCAATAAATGAGGTAATGTTTATTGCGAAAATGAGTTTTTGAAAGGAGGGAATTTGCGGTGAATGATATTAAGTATGCTACTTTTTGGGAATACCTAGATCTCTAGATCTTGCTCTTGATCAAGCTTGCTTCTTCACTTAGTCTCTTGTTCGGTGTTTTGGTTGTTTCTGCGTTTTATTCACATGTTTGTACTTGTAGATCGAGATCTAAGTATTTTCGTTATTTATTTTCAGTTACTTAATTTTCTTTTATATTATTGAAATAAATAATTAAGGAAAACAACAAAATATTATAACTTTCCAATGGAACTCTCAGAAATTTTGATGTTTTTAGAAAGCGTTCGAAGCCAAGAGATCCACACTTTAGTTAGATATGATCTAGATATAGATCTAGAATTAAGCTTAAAGAATAGAAGGCAAAGCTACCGAATTGAACAAAGGGAACAGAAGTTGTTTTGCACATCAAGGGTACCATTCGTCCATTTCTATTAAATTTTAAGCACAGAATGCCCCTAAACTAAAAGACATAGCCTATTCTAGCTGGCGTTTTTTTTTTCAATTTATTTTTCTGCACAACAATAATGTAAACTTTCGCAACTTTACCTAATAGTCCAATGGTATATTATAATTTTTTCTCGTGCTTTAAATTCATGTCTACTTGGGTGACTTTGCCTTCTTTTTTTAAGCTTCAATCTAGATTGGTCAACAATTTTAGTATTAGTAAATGCCATAGTTTACAGTCGTGCTTTAGTACGAAAAAGTAAACCCACTGACTACAAAAAAGCGCCGGTAATTTGAGCACTCGAACTTGCATTACAATAGAAAGAAACACAACAAAATGTTACATCTTCAAATTTGACCAAGCAAGGCAAAGATATTATGTTTCGATTGTCCAAACACGCGTACATATTATACATTCATGTATTAAAATTAATACTCGAGATTATTATTTTCAATTCAGATCGAAAATTATCTATCCTTAACAAAAATGCTGAAAATCTAAAATGTTCAAAACTGAAAAAAAAAGTTTGTAAGCTCTGGCCATACTTAGTCGCATTTGCGTGCAATTTGTTTCTATTCACTAAACCAAAAATTTAATGTTTGAACCTTTTATCTTCACGCAATGAAGACTATGATCCAAAAGTGGTAAGCTACATTTTATACTGACAATCTACGCAATGACTGAATGCATACACCAATGACACAATTATTGAGTGTGTCGTTTAGTGTTTGTCGTACATCGAAAGAAACTTGTTTCAAAGATAAAGCCGCTTAGCGTTTATTTTGTTACCTTTGAGTTTGACCCCCATCTACATGTGACACAGGGAACTTTCAGGATATCGATCTGGCTCCATCAAAGAAATCAATCGACAGGTAATAATGCAACTGCCAAGTGTATAGTCCGTGTGCTCATTTTACCGAAGTGCTTAAGTTGCTTGTTCTTTCCCTAGATATATATATTAAATTAAGACAGCAGGTTGTTTTTTTTTTTTAAATAATTTCCGTATAGATTATTCATTTTAACTTTAAGACATGCCTCGACCATAAAAGAAAGAAGAACAAAACTGGTGGTGGCAGCGATAACTCAATATTAAAATTACTGCTCTTCTTAATAATAGTATCGCGCTTTTCTTTTCAACCGTTACGCTTATAACTGTATGCCTTCTTAAAATTATACCGATTTCCCCTCACTCCCTGTGCCACTATACCATCTCAATTCTCATCATCACCTGCTTTTCATCTTCCTCTAGAGCACCTCATTGTTCCAGTCCCACCATGGTGTTTTCCAAGGCCAGCGTCTGGTACGAGAGCGTTGTGAAGCCTTTGAGGCGGCTCACGGCTGCTACAAACAATGCCTTCCTGACAAACCAGAGACCTTCGCCTAGGGCCACGTCACCGCACAGGTACAGACCAAGCGAGGACCGAGGGCTCAGAGCCGATAGCTCGCCACTGCAGGACTGCGCTTATGCTGGACATCCGAGGCAGCAGCAGTTTAATCAGCAGCAGCAGCAGCATCAGCATCATCAGCATCAGCATCAGCAGCAGTCGAGTCAGCAGCAGCAGCAGCAACACCACCATACGTGGAGGGACCTCCTGCAGAACCCGCTTGACGTCATGTTCAGCGACTCTAGCGCGGCCCCCGATCACCCCGTACACTTGATCTCCCAGAGGTTCCACAAGCCTTTCTCCACCAGCGTGGTGGATCAAGCCAGGCGAGGCCAGCCCGAGAATCAAACCCCGCACACCGTCAACGAGAGGGCTTCGCGCCGCCCCACGGGCACCACAACACAGGTGCCTAGGTCTACTCCCAAGCAGAAGGAGTTCGGCTCAAAGAAGTACAGGAAGCACTTCCACGACAGGATCATACGCAAAGGTCCTAATTTTAACATACGGCGACGGAACAGGCTGTGTATGCAGTCGTACAACGAAGGAGTTTCGAAGTCTTCTATTGAATACCGCGAGCACTTGGATACAAACACTCTTGCCCACCCATTGTTAAATAAAGGATTTGCCACGCCACTGAAACCATCTGCCAAGGAAGGAACATTTAAAGACGGTAAAGAGTCTGGAATCGGTAAAGAAGATTCGAGACCAACAGGAAGTGCAACCAAAGGAATTTTCGGTTTACCTTACTATGCCCAGGTTAAAGCGCAAGGAAGAGATGCTGCAAATACGCTTGTCTCCAGTCCTACCAAACCAGGGATCTCTTTGAGTAGTAGAACCATGCCACTAACAGAGGCATCGCTCGGGTCCTGTTGCGAGAAAACGAAAACCAAGACCAAACCTAGCACGGACGCACAGCGGGTACTTCGTAGCGAAAGTGGCAGGAAATCAGCCCTGGAGGCGATGCGGGAGAGCTTGGAGGAAGCGGCCTTAGATTTCAAGTGCAGTCTGTGGAAGAGGGCGGTTATCGGCGAGGCATCGCTCCGGGCGGGGGACTGTGCGTCGGGTCGACCTACCGCATCCTGCTGTTCTTATCCGCCGTGCTGTGCCGCCGCAAAGCCATTCTGATGGCGAAAAAACAGCTCTAGGAAACCTAAACCTCTACAGCTTTTGGTTTTATAAAATACTTTTTGTTTTTTTTTATAAATAAGCGTTACTCAATTCGTTGTTTAAGCAATTCACTAAGGTTGCACAGATAGGAGGGTTAAATTCGTTAACATTTGCTTTTTTTTCTTCTTTTTTTTGTGGGGGGGGGGGCGCTGTTGTTGTTTTTGTTTTTTCAGCTACAATGCCCGTATCTCTGCATTCAAACATAAATATTTATTTCGGTCTTGTGATACCGGTACTCCAAACATTCTTCGAACAAAACGCAGACTCTTTCACTACAGTACGTTTAAAGTTATAATTATTATCCCGAAACAAACTCTTATTTGTAGCACGGAGTGAAGATACATTTCGTTGTTTCTCTACTGCATTTTTATTCTAATCAAACTGAAGTCAAAACCATTTGCGGTTTGAAAACATATTGTTAAATATCGCTGTGTATTTAAATTAAATCATATACAAATATGTATTTGCCTAACCTTCAAAAATAAGTTAGGACTTTTATTATTAGTAAAACTGCATAATTATTATTTCGACTTTTGAAAAAAATAATCTGAAAAATGGGAATAAAAGATCTCAGGCTCAAACTCAACATTAAGCACATGTGTTTTCTCAAAATTTTCTACAAACATTCTTCAATAAAATTGTGTCTTAAGTAAACATTCCACTCTTTTTACGCACTTTTATAAAAATGCCTTTTTTTATTCAGTTAGTAATAATATTAAAAATAATAAGCAATTTAACCATATCTCTTCCTGCACGAATAAATTATATCTAATGTATGAGCAACCTGTGAGGCCTTTGTAGACTTGTTTTTTTTTTGTTTTTTTTGTCTTGTTTTGTTTCGTTCATTGTTTGTTTTTTCTTTGAGTTTTCGTTGGGTTTCTTGTTAAACACAGCAGGATAAAAAATTAGTTTGAAGTATATTTTTCCATTGCATGATTGTTGCTTTACTTTTATTATGCAAATTAAAATGTGGGCTTTAAGGGATTTTTTTCTGTGGTTACAATGCTATGTTCAGTATAGTTGTGTTCAAAGCATTATCATAAAAGCTTGTTAGCCATAATTTTCATTGTTCTCTTAATTATTTTTCTCTTTTATTTTAATTTTCTTTTCATATAAATATTTGAGTGCTGATATTTGTTTACATTGCAAAAAATTATAGTTCCACTTCAATTTTAATTTGCCTTTTATTCTCTTCTTTTTCTTTTCTGGTTTTATTCTTGAACTATTTAGCATATATTTCTTAGGGTGAAAATGTATAAATTGTACAGTGGAAATAATGGATGTGATGAACACACAAAAGAGCTAATTATAATTATCGATGGCGACATCGTATGTCTTGCGACTGATGAGAAAGAATGCAGTTCAATTACCGACTCAGTACAAAAAAATCCCTGTTTTATTACTATCCACATAAGCACAAAACTTGGTTGTACTTCTAGGGGGGGACGCGGTGGCCCTGGGGTAGAACATCGGCTTCCGACGCAAAAGGTCCGAGTTCGAGCCCTGGCGATTTCGCTTCCCACTGGTTGGATATTAGCATATATTTCTCAGGGTGAATATTTATAAATTGTACAGTAGAAATAATGGAGATGATGTATACACAACAAATTTATCAATGGCGACACCGTGTGTCTTGCGACTGATTAGAAAGATTGCAGTTCAAATACCGACTGAGTACAAAAATCCCTATGTTATTACTATCCAAAGAAGCACAAAATTTAGTCTTTAAGCATGACTGTCGGGGGCGCGGTGGCCCTGGGGTAGAACATCGGCTTCCGACGCAAAAGGTCCGAGTTCGAGCCCTGGCGATTTCGCTCCCTACTGGTTGGGTCAGTTTAATGTGACCGGCTGAGACAGGAGTCATGGTATCCCCGCCCTGTCTCGTGTGTGGCAGCACATAAAATTGTCAGACGTCAGTCTTGGGGCCCGTCCACAATATAGCCTATATAGTGCTGTTAAACGTTAAACCAACTCAACTCAATTCTGTACTTGTAGCGAGAAATAATCTCGTCTGTTGTTTTTTTCTCCAGATCTGAAACAGGGCGCTCCAACCGCGTGGTAACCATGACAACAGTAGGCGTTGACTCCGAGAAGCCAAACCGCGTCGATTCCTTACACTTCCAGAGCTACAACTACTCGTACCCGGCCTTCAAGAGGAAGCAGCTTCGCGACTTGATCAGTGAGGAGACGCGATGTCCGGCGCCAAAGTTCCGCAGAGTCGCGGTGGAGCGGAGTAGGCAGTAAGTGTTCGGATGATAGCGCAAGAGACAGTAAGTGTTTACATACCACAAGAGACAGTAAGTGTTTGGATACCTTAACAAGAGACAGTAAGTGTTTGGATGATACCACAAGAGACAGTAAGTGTTTGGATGATACCACATGAGACAGTAAGTGTTTGGATGATACCACATGAGACAGTAAGTGTTTGGATACCACATGAGACAGTAAGTGTTTGGATACGCAGAGTCGCGGTGGAGCGGAGTAGGCAGTAAGTGTTCGGTTGATAGCGCAAGAGAGAATGTTTGGATACATGTTTTGATATCTTAAAAGAGACAATAAGTTAGTGTTCTGCAGAGTCGCAGAGGAGCGGAGTAGGCAGTAAGTGTTCAAATATACCGCAAGAGACAGTGAGTGTTCGGATACCTCAAGAGGGAGAAAGTGTTCGGATGATACCGCAAGGAACAGTAAGTGTTCGAATAGTGCAATTGACAATGACTTGAAAATTCATGAAAAAAAAAAAATCCAACAAAACTGTGGGGTATTGGAAACACTTACTATAATAGCAATATTGTTATTGTTGTTAAAACGTAACTCATTTCTTCCTACCTAGTCGTACAACCTTTTGTACAACTCTTTGTAAAACCTCATTTTATAAATGATTGTCTACAATTCAATACTTTTATACAAAGTCGTGATAGACTGTATTATTGTTGCTTTCAGAGCGAGCGAATGTCGCAAAGTGGAGATCGCTGCTGTACCTGGAACTGTGTACCAAGATTCCTTCTCGCGCTGCTGTCATTGTGAGTTCTAACATCAGGCTCTTGTGCAACTTTTGGTTTTGTATATATTGTTATATGCATTACAGGACATCTGCTGTAGTTGAGGGAGAGAGAGAGAGAGAGAGAGAGAGAGAGAGAGAGAGAGAGAGAGAAAGAGAGAGAGAGAGAGAGAGAGAGAAAGAAGGGCAGAGGGAGTGGGCGAGAGAGCGGGAGAGGGAGAGGAAGAGAGGGAGGGAAAGAGGGAGAGAGGGAAGGAAATGCAGAGAGGGAGAGATACAGAGCCGCTGTCCCGGGAACTGTGTACCAAGATTCCTTCTCGCGCTGCTGCCATTGTGAGTTCTAAAAACAGGCTCTTGTATTTTAATTTTGGTTTTGTGTATATTATTATATACGTTATAGTAAATCTGCTGTAGTGGCGAGAGAGAGAGAGAGAGAGAGAGAGAGAGAGAGGGAAAGAGAGAGAGGGAGAGAGAGGGGAAGAGAGAGAGAGAGTGATGAGGGGGAGGGAGAGAGAGGGAGGGAAAGACAGAGAAAGAGGGTGAGAGAGCACAGAGAAAGAGACAGAGAGAGCCAGATGGAGAGGGAGGCAGAGAAACAACGCTGCTGTTCCGGAAACTGTGTACCAAGATTCCTTCTCGCGCTGCTGCCATTGTGAGTTCTAACATCAGGCTCTTGCATTTTAATTTTGATTTGGTATATATTAATATAGTTATAGACATTATAGTGCATCTGCTATAGATGAGAGAGAGAAAGAGAGAGAGAGAGAGAGAGAGAGAGGGACAGAGAGAGAGAGAGGAAGAGAGATAGAGGAAGAGAGAGATAGAGGGAGATATACAGAAAGAAGAGGGGAAGAGAAAGAGAGACGGAGAGGGAGGGGGGAAGAGAGAGACGGGGAGAGAGTGATGAAGGAGATAGGAAGAGGGAGACAGAGAGAGAGAGAGAGAGAGAGAGAGGATAGAGAGACACAGAAAGAAATAAAGAGAGAACGCACTTATCCTTTATCTACTTATTCCTTTCCCTCACCTCCCCAGATCTACCTCCTGCTAAGCCCGCCCCATGCACGCCGGATCTAGTCGTCCGCGCGAGAATCAAACCCTCGCACTGTCAGAGGTGGCGCCACGACTCTACCCCTGTGGTCACCACGGGAACCAGATATCGATGGGCAGACTTCTTGGACAAGTGTCCGGAGCGATATGACATTGTCCTGCCGCTGGAAACACAAGGGCCTGGACAGTGCACTGTGAGTAGTGGTCTAGTGGACCGGTCACTCTTTGTTTGTTTGGTGTTGATGTGGAAGGGCTCCAAAGTTGATGTCAGATAAATAATTTCATGTGCTGTTACACACGAGACAAGGCGGGGAGACATGGACTATTGTATCAGTTGGTCACATTAAAGTTTTAAACTGACACCGATCCAACCAAATTATTTAACCGATCGTAGGATTTGAATCGTGGACCTCCAAATTTGGAGACCAACGCTCTACCACTTGAGCCAGACCCCCCCCCCCCCCCCAACTTTACCTCTGTAATTGAGTGGTGATACTACACTAGACACCTTGCCGTAATCGGGCACATAGAAAAACGAAAACGATAAATAAGGAAATATATACCGGCGTCCAATCATAGCCCTATCCTAAACTTAAGGAGCCAATGAGCTGCCAGAAATCTTCAAGTTTGAGGGTTCGGGATCATGTCATATGTTGTCGTGGTATGGATCGCCAGGTCTATATTGAGAGGTTGACCGGAGCCTAAGGATGAGCTCCCTTAGAGCAGTACTAGTAATGTGTCTTTTGTGCATGTATGAAAGTAGTGGTAGTTGAGTTGGGGATGGGTTGGTTTAACGTCCAACATCAGCACTATTAAGGCTATATTGTAGACGGGCATCAAGACAAGTGTATATGCTGCCACACACGGGCGGGGATGCCATGGCTCTTGTCTCAGCCGTTCACATTATACTGACACCGACCCAACCAGTAGGGAGCGAAATCGAGCCGATGTTCTACCCCAGAGATACTGCTCCCCCCCCCCCCCCCCACATGTATGAAAGTGTGTCTTATATGAATTTATAGAACTAAGTGGATTTAGCCTAAGGCTTTTTCGTAGAGGTTTCTTCGTATTAAATTACTACTACTACTACTACTACTACTACTACTACTACTACTACTACTACTACTACTACTACTACTACTACTACTACTACTACTACTACTACTACTACTACTACTACTACTACTACTACTACTACTACTACTACTCGATACACAACTCCTTTAAAGGTATTATCTGACCTTCCATTGTTTTGTTCCTCTACAGCCCTACTTTGACGGGGGTTACGCCCTGCGCTACCTAAGACCTTTTTGCACTCGTGGTCAGGGAATGGAGAGCTGGAGAGAAAGACCAATACACGCCAACAAGCTTATTCCCACAGACAACAGTCCGTACAGACCTATAGTTGTGTGTCACTCGCTATTTGTGACTGATCGCAAAACTAAGCAGTAGTAATCTAGTATTCACTACTCTATTATAGGGGTATTGGCCACTGTGTAGAAAACTAACTACATGTATAATTATGTGCCACATTTGACGCCTTTGCTTTCCATGTCTCTAGTGTAGAAAAATGATATTAAGCTTAAATGGCAGCACCATTGAGAGACTTCCAAAAAGAGTGGCCCGAAATTGAAGAACTAAATTCGACGTGTAGGCTACCCCAGGGGAATCTAGGAGACGTTAATCCTGGAGAAAGTGGGAGAATTCTCTCCCTCCCTCTTTAGAGAACTGAAGAAATAAATGAACTGGGTTAGATGTATATAATATACATGTGGCAAAACTATCTCATAATAATTAGTCTGGGTTCGACTTTTGCTCGTCTATGCCCGGACCGTATCGGCTTATATGTGGCTTCTCTGTGTTATTAAAACATCATTATCGAAATCAATGTTTAACATCATTAATGTATAATATGACTTTAAATGTTATTAAAAAAACTTACACCATCTTTAACAGAAATATGTACATTGATCTCTTTCAATTTTCTCTGGTTTTAGTTTTGTTTAATTTCCGTTCAAATTTCGGTTTGGTATTGATACAGAAAACACACACACACACACACACACAAAACAACAAAAACACATACAACAACAACAACAACACAGCAACAACAACAACAACAACAACAACAACAACAACAACAACAACAACAACAACAACAACAACAACAACAACAACAACAACAACATTTAAATGTGTAGAGACCGAACCTGGATGAGACTGTGAGTAGTATTAAACTATGTTACTTCCACTATTTAAATTCTACATCAATAATACTTCTCTCAGCGCCTTGATGTTGAAATAAATTTAATGTTTGTTCATAAAAAATCCATGCTATGGAAGGAGAAAACAGTTTTGTTGACAAAAGCCAAACAGCATACAAGTAGTAGCTGTTCTTTCATCATGCCGAAAATTCAGCGAAGGCGATTCTAGCTATAACACTATTTTCGTTAATTCAATTTTCAAATAGTAAAAATGTAAAGTGTATCTAGTGTCGCATAAGGCACTATATAAAACGTATGCTGATTTGCGAGCGTTTCTGGTTTCTTTTTGCATTAAAAACCCACTATCTTCAGTGACATTAGTAGTGGGACCAGGTATAACGACTGTATCACGAATCAACAAGGATATATAACTATGTAAAATATAAAACTACTTTATAAAAAAAACAACAAGTTCATCTTAAAGAAGTACAAATTTAATGTGGTAATAACTGCACCTTACAATCTGATAGAAGATTTAGCTTACTTAGTGCTCCTATATTAGTTATTACTGGTGTTGCTACACACACACACACACACATACACACAAAAAATACAAGGCATTAAATCAGAGAATTACTCAAAGGATAACATTGATCAGCCCCCAAACCATTCTTCACAAAGCAGAGCTTACATGCACATTGCAAGGAGAAGAAGTGTACTCATCAATGGGACCCAACATAGAAAAAGGCAATTCTTTGATCTTGTTTTAATCTATTTTGTTTAGTTTTTGTTTTTGGATTATTTTTTAACATCATTTCTCCTTTCCTTTTCATATTTAATTCTTTTGTTTCGATAATTTCCTTTATAGTTTCTTTCTAAATGCGTTAAAGTATCTGTTCTGTTAAACCTAAGTTGCCCGTTTTGTCGATAAAAAATCGAACAACTGTAGCACTCCAAACTAAGATAATTGACCGGGGAGAGCTGTTAATGTTAGTACCTAAAGAACAGAAAGCATTACATCTACGTAAGATTTTTGAAATATGAGATGGTGTCGCTTTCAAAAAATATTAAAAAGTTCCAGAGCGTTTAGTGGATGAATGCATTGTGCTCCTAATCTTGAGCCTAGAGTGAGTAGTTTCGAATCCAGGTGCCACGGTAGTTTTTTCTTTTTTCAATGTACAGTGTATTTTCTTTCTTGCTTCCCTTATTTACTTTGTGTCCTGTCCTTTTTTTTTCGACTGAACACAGAGTTCGAAGTAAGTAAAACTGTTTGTCTCAAAATGCAGTTCGGAAAAACCAAAGTGTTGCTGAAGAATAAGGCAGTAAAGGACCAAATTCTTGTTAACGGACCCATTGAAGTTGTAAATTATTATATCTATCTGGGCAAAATAAATTATTATACAAAGTCCTGACATGGACCTTGCAATTTGGAAGCGAATTGGGCAGTGGGGGAAAGTCCAGTTACATTCTGATCTAGGAAAAAAAAACAAGTTCGAAAATAAAGACTGATGGATACGTACACCATCCCTGTGGTGACATAATTATTGTTTCATGCTGCAGAAGCTTGGTCGCTCTCTGAATGTCAGTTAGATTATCTTGGGGTTGCGGTGTTCCTGGGGTATATCATTGACTTCCGACGCAAAAGGTCCGGGTTCGAGCCCTACTGGTTGGGTCGGTGTCCGTTTAATGTGATCGACTGAGACAGAAGTCATGATATCCCGGCCCTGTCTCGTGGGTGGCAGCACATAACATTGCCAGACGTCAGTCGTGGGGTCTGTCCACAAAATAGCATTTATGGTGCTGATGTTGGAAGTTAAAACCAACTTAACTCAACATTGCACAGAGAAGGATGGAAAGACAGATAACTGGTGTATCCTTGTTTAACCACAAAAACCAAGAGATAGATCAGACAGCAGACATAATTTGATGATATAAAAAATTAAAGAAGCATTTATGACATATACTGGTTGACCATGTAGAAAGCATGTCAGCCTGTTGTTGAGTTGTTGGGTTGGTTTAACGTCAAACATCAGCATTATATAAGCGATATTGTAGACGGGCCCAAGACTCACGTTTGACAATCATGTAGGCTTACTATACGCCTTAAATGACTAATAACTAATACTATTAAAACACGTTGTTTAAGGTTTGGTGGGCCTATCAAAGACTTTAGTACTCTGTCAGGCAGTAGAAAGATGCTTCAGGTCCTACAGCTCGACGGCGAACAAGTCTCCAGAAAATGCCAAGCACTTTACAAGTTTTAGACGAAGTTCAGTAGAGCAAAAGTATAAACATTTTATTAGGTTTACTGACAAAAATTAAAAGTTTTTTTTATAGTTTACAATATTTATTAAAATCTTTTGTTTGATTTTTTTTTCGTTATTGTTGTTGTTGTTGTTGTTGAAACAACAAAAACAACAACAACGAAAACAAACAATCAAAGGACCAAATCTGGAAGAGACTGTGAGTAGTATTAAACTATGTTTCTTTCATCACCTTAAATTCCAGATCAATAACACTTTCGTCAGCGCCTTGAAGTTTTAATAAAACTAAGTTTGGCAATAAAACTTTATACCACGAAAGGTTTTTTCGACAGTAGCCAAACAGCGTACAAGTATTAGCTGTCCTTTCATCATACTTTTTTATGAACATAACGAAAATTTAATGAAGTCTATTCTAGATAGTACACTATTTTCGGTCACTTAATTCGCAAATAGCAAACATGTAAAGTGTATCTGATATCGCATAATAGCATAATAAAGTTATGCTGATTCGCGAGCGTTTCTGGTTACTTGTTTTAAAAACATACTCTTCTCAGTGACAATAGTAGTGGGGCCAATTATTATGAGTATGACGATATAACCACGGAACTTTTGCGTCGGATGCTGATGTCCTACCCCAGGGCCACCACGACCCCCCCCCCTCCCACAATAGTATCAGACAATCTATGAACATTACAATCACTATGTATATGGCAACCCAGGCTATTCTAAAGAATAAGAGAGTACACGTAGTAAAGCCACAGGTGAGTGACAAAAGGTCCTGTTTAGGTTACAATAGGGATATTATTTTACAGTAAGCTCCAGAGCTTTTTGTGCACAACATTAAAGTGGTAAAGTTACGGTATTGTTTTAGCCATCTTTAGTATTGTTTCTGTAGACTAAGTTGATTTGTTTTAGGTTCGTAAGATTTTTAGAATACAATGTAATCATATCCCAAGGTTGGTGGCTTTCCGTCAAGACAAAATAATTCAATGTTGAAGTGTATTAGTCGAGGATCGAATCTTAGATCTCCTGCACGACATTCTTAAGCTTTGCCGACTCAGCTTTGTTGACACCCCCTCTCTATCTTTGTCTCTCTCTCTCTATCTCTCTCTATCTATGCATCTATGTACATAGATAGATAGATAGATAGATAGATAGATAGATAGATAGATAGATAGATAGATAGATAGATAGATAGAGAGATAGATAGATAGATAGATAGATAGATAGATAGATAGATAGATAGATAGATAGAGAGATAGATAGATAGATAGATATGGAGATGGAGAGATAGATAGATAGATATCTATCTATCTATCTATCTGTCTATCTATCTATCTCTTTATTATCATTTTAAGCTTTCAAGAGTCTATAGATGTGCATTGTAGTAATTATGAGCCGCACATTGCCTCAAATGATAAATGACTAATACTATTAAAACATGTACTTAAAGGTTCTGGTCCTATCAAAGACTTTAGTACTCTGCCAGGCAGTAGAAAGATGCTTCATGTCCAACTGGTTGACGGTGAAGAACTCTCCAGGATGTGCCAAGAACTTTGCAGAACTAGATCTAGTGGTTAAGTTTTGAGGCGAAATTCACAGCGCTCATGTATACACTTTTTCAGGTTTGAAAACAAAAATTAGAGGGTGTTTTTATATTTTATAATTGTTAAAATTTTTTGTTTGATTTGTTGTTGTTGTTGTTGTTTTTGTTGTTGTTTGTTGTTGTTTTTGTTCTTGTTACAGTTGATGTTGTTCTAGTATTTTTGTTGAAGGCCCCACTTTTATGTTGTTCTTTTCATATTTGTTTTTTATTCTTGGTAAACAATGAAATTAATGTTTGTATATCTTCTCAACAAATATTGTAACAATTTCGAGAGTTTCAACAATCTCTTTTCAAATCAGATTAATTTGTTAAGACAATTATAGTATTGGGTTGGTTTTGTTTGTTTGTTTTGTTGTTTGTTTGTTTGAGTTGTTGTTGTTGTTGTTGTTGTTGTTGTTGTTGTTGTTGTTGTTGTTGTTGTTGTTGTTATTGTTGTTGTTGTTTTTGTTTGTTATTTTGTTTGTTTGTTTGTTTGTTTGTTTGCTGTTGTTTTTTAGGGGGGGGGTGTAAAATGTGTTTCAAGGAAACCAAATTAATTAAATAACTAGATCTAAATTTTTTCCTGTGTGAAAACCCAGAACGGCACGGCAATTTTAGTGAACGCTTGCAATGAAAATAAAAAGGAAAGTGTCAAAATAAAACTATTGATAAACTGATTGCAATCTTTACATCTGATGATCTATAAAAATGGTGTGCTAATACATGTTTAGAAAAAAGCGTGGTTTAGAATCGAATCAATATGTCCATCTAGTTGCACAAATAGAATCCAGATCTAGATCTAGATCTAGTTATTCAACATTACAGATCTATCTGAAAAAAAAAAGCTGAGATGAAAAAAGAGTGTCATCGAATTGCTTTCATCATAGGTTCCATCATATCATTTTAGTATTTTGGGAGCAACATTTCATCTTCTTGGCTTGTTGTGCTTCCAGATTAAGTAAGTAGGTTTATTTTGTAGGAAGGATTTTTTAATATATAGATCTAGTATTTTACCAACAACTAATTAAGCTGTTAAAATGTTATGATGGACAAATTTGAAGGTTTATCTTGCGAAAATAAAAACTTAGTTTGGTTCCGAAATATAGATGATCCGAGTCCGACACTATAAATTGACCATTTCTTTTCATAAGAAGGTTCATAAAATAGTTGATACAATTTCATTATCTCGTCATGCATAAACTTATATGGAAAATTTGGTTACAATCACCATTTGTCTAAATGAGTATTAGCCTATAAATTAAAATCGATCTGTTGTTCCATATCGGCCTCTCAATCTAAGAACACAATTTGAACCAAGTCAGAACTGTATCTCTGAATCTGATTCTGATTAAAGAATCAACAGAGGTCCTTTCAGTGCTGTTTTAACCTTCTCAAATCATTGACATCTTTTCCACTTACAGTTTCCATCTCTTGCACCCTGAAAGCCTGACATCCCATCAAGGCCTGACATCTCACCAAGTTTCACACCTCATCAGGGTCTGGCATCCCATGATCAAAGCCTGACATCCCATTTGGGCCTCACATCTCATCAAGGCCTCAGATTACACCAAGGTTTCACATTCCATCAAAGCCTGACATCCCACCAAGGCCTAACACTCCATCAAAGCCTGACATCTCACCAAGGCCTGACATCCCACCAAGGCCTGAGATCTCACCAAGGCCTCACACCCCATTAGGGCCTCACATCTCACCAAAGTTTCACACCCCGTCAAGCTGTCACGGCCGCCGTATGCTGAGGTCTTGCCTAACGAGGACCTCCACCAGAGCCACCAAGAGAGCGGAGTTTGGGGTGAACAAGGGCAATAACTGTATCAAAATGTACCCAAGCGGAGTGACTGCCCCTAGCATGCCGCCGTTCTACCCGCCTATACAGCCCTACGGTTACTCCCCTTACCAGCAGCCCATCACGTATCAGCTCGGCCCGCACTGTAAGGAATTGTGACTTGTATGATGTAGTAGATGAGTTGTTGTTGTTTTGATGCTGTTGTTGGTGTTGTTGTTGTTGTTGTTGTTGTTGCTGTTGTTGATGATGGGGTTTTTTTCCTGCTACTGTAAGGAATTATGACACGTAGTAGATTGGCTTGTTTTTTTTTAGTGCTTTGTTACTGTAATTGCTGTTGTTGTTGTTGTTATTGTTGTTATTGTTGTTGTTGTGGTTGTTGTTGTTGTTGTTGTTGTTGTTGTTGTTGTTGTTGTTGCGTTATGTTGTTTTTCATGCTGGTGTTGTTTTTTACTGTTTTTGCACATGTTATTGTTATTGCTGTTATGTTGCTGTTGCTGTTTTTCTTGTTGTATTTGTTGCATGTTGTAGTTTAATGTTGGTGCTGCCGTTGTCATTGTAGTTGTTGTTATAATTCTTTTTATTCTTAAAAAAATGATATTTATGATATGAGCTCAAATTTACCTAACCACACTATTTTAATGTTTTACTAAGTTAAATATTGAACTGTAAGAAGACCTCAACTTGAAAATGTAAAATTAAATCGTACTTTTATAATGTGCAAGAAAATAAATAACAAAAACAACCAGACATCAATGATTTCAGCTCGACCAATCTTACCACATCAGTTTTGTAGTTAAATACTGGAATTTCAAAAAACCTGAACTTAATTGTGTCCATAAATTGTAATTTTAGTAAAAGCAAAATAACAACAACAACAACAACAACAACAACAACAACAACAACAACAACAACAACAACAACAACAACAACAACAACGGAAATCCACAATACGACCCCAAATTGACTGTACCACATAAGTCTAATATCTTTCTAAGTTTAATATTGGGCTTTAAATAGACCTAGAGTAAAATGCACAAACAAGGCGTAGCTTACGTGTCATCGTAACAATAATTAAAAAAATAAGAAGGCTTACGACGAGACGTAAGCTACTTCATGATTTGTAGCATTTACACATGAAAACTTTATTTAAAAACTCCTGAC
>RQTK01000170.1:455364-469587 GCA_003991915.1 Elysia chlorotica
TGTCTGTCTGTCTGTCTGTCTGTCTGTCTGTCTGTTTGTCTGTCTGTCTTTCTGTCTGTCTGTCCGTCTGTATGTTTGTCTGAGTGGCACATACATTTTTAAACTAGTTGATTTTTGTTTTCAAATAAGTAAAATTTGCGTGCAATTATGTACAATCAATAGCGATAAATTTGCTTCAAAACATACAACAAAGGAGGAAAAAAGAAATTGCAACAAAACCTAAAAAATATATAAAATGTGTATTCATAGAATCACAGACACCAGAAATGCGATCGTTGGTTTAAACGTACCATCACAGTCTGAAACACTGTTAAGAATATTTTTAAAAAGCTATGGATCTAGTATATACACCAGTGAAAAATAACTTCGTGAAGCTAGATGATAAAGTTGATATGAGCAGGATATAAAAATATGCATAATAGAGATTCATGAATTTAAAAATAGTTATGATTATATACAAATTTTTGTTCTTTTGTTCAATGAAACAATGAAGAATTACAGTGAGAGGGATACACCAACAAAGAGAACAAAAGACAGGAAATGCATAACCTTTCCCGTAATAAGTTCATCAACATGTTTAAAGAATAATTATATGACAACAAAATTTCCTAAATGGTAAGACACACACGCAAAACAAAAACAAAAAATTGTGTAGGTATAATTTGCAACTTAAAAAATTTAACGGAGTAAGTAAGATGCCTTGACTTAAAAAATGGTACCTGGGTTAAAGAGTAAATGCTTGTCTTTGAGTTAAACCATCCAGGGTTCAAATCCTTGTTTGCGGAAATCAAAGATAATTAAATGCATATGTTTCCCCATCCCCTACAAACATGTATTCATAACTTTATACCTATAGCGCAGTAAATTAAAATATTCTTATTTGGCGTAAAATATACCCTTTTAATATCTGCTTGTATCAATTATAATAGAACGATTTCTTTTGAAAACTCTTGCTATATTAGGCATAATTTGTATAGTTATTATACCGAAAGCGCTATTTTGTCTATAGCCTAGCCATAAACTGTTACAGTAAAATAACATATATTTGGCATAAAATATGCCTTTTTAATATCTGCTAATGTATCAATTATAATAGAACGATTTCTTTTTGAAACTCTTGCTACATTAGGCATAATTTGTATATTATATCGAAAGCGCTTTATCTATTTTGGCTATAGGCTTGCGGACAAGCTGCCACAAGCTGGTATAATATAAATCAACGTATAATTCAACGTATTAACAGACGTGACAACGTAGGCGCAAACGTGACAACGTGAACGCAGACGTGACAGTGTGAACGCAGACGTGACAACGTAGACGTAGACGTGACAATGTACGTGGTGCCATAATGAGTGGGCGCGTAGTTGGGCACTGTTAGGGCTTGAGCGTAGACGTGACAGCACAATATAATTATTATTATGCTGCCAGCAACGCGTTTACAGGTATATGTACAATGCTATAATGCGCTGTGACCAAGTGTAGACATTGAATCGTAAATGCCATGACACTGAGCGTGGATGTTGATGTGAAGGCGTGTAGTATTGTTCATTCACTGAGCAGGAATAACTCTCTATAGAGGGAGAGACATAATTCTCCCCCTCTCCTGGTTTAACGTCTCATAGGTTCCTGTGGGGGATCCTATACGGCCAACAAATGTAGGCGCGGCATTATGCCCCGCTACCAAGCGTTCTGTTGACGTAACAACGTATAATATCCTGCCACGAAGAGTGGACGTAAACGTGACAGCTAGTGGACGTGACATCGCGTATATATGCCCCGCCACAAAGCGTTTCTGTGGAAGTAACAGTGTATAATATCCTGTCACGAAGATTAGACGTACACGTGAAGGCATGTATGTATGCATGTATGCCCTGTCACGTGACAGCTAGTGGACGTGACGTGGCATCGTAAACGGCATAGATACGACAAAGTATTATTGTAAACGTGGAGACATGCATGTATGCATGTATGTATGCCCTGGCGTCGTAAACGGTGTAGACATGGCAGAGTATTATTGTAAACGTGGAGGCATGTAGGTATGCATGTATGCCATGTCAGGTGGCATCTAGTAGACGTGGCAAGTGGCGTCGTAAACGGCGTAGACATGGCATAGTATTATTGTAAACGTGGAGGCATGTATGCATGCATGTATGCCCTGTCACGTGGCAACTACTGGATCTGGCGTCGTAAAGGGCGTATATATG
This sequence comes from Elysia chlorotica, assembly GCA_003991915.1. Classification (NCBI taxonomy): domain Eukaryota; kingdom Metazoa; phylum Mollusca; class Gastropoda; family Plakobranchidae; genus Elysia; species Elysia chlorotica. The sequence continues at coordinate 457,569 of RQTK01000170.1, forward strand.
GCAGAGTATTATTACTAAACGCTGAGAGTGTGTCCAGCGTTCACGTGTGTGTGTTGACATTATTTTTTGGGTCTCTACTGTCAGACGAGTTTCCCAGTCCTGATCAGCCTGGCATCTTCCCAACGCCTGACGATAGGGTAGCAGAAGAGCATCAACCCCCCAAGGATCATTGACATAAATGACGTAATGATGATGATGTCGTAACTTCCGGTCTCGTCCCGCACCCAGCCTGGCAAAGCAGAAGAAAGAAAACGATGATCAGCATGTGTACTGAGTAGGCAGCCGTGGGGGAAACACAGGAAAATGGGGAAAAATCAAAAGACTGTCAAATGTTAAGACCAATGACACTGGAAAATGTTGATTTAAAAAAAAAACTGAAAATTTCTTAAAACGAAATACTGAAATATTTCAAAACCAAAACACAGGTATTGACTGCATTAAAAGAATGTGCAAAATTACACTGAAGCTACAACAGTTACTGTCGTCTCCTTACGGAATAAGAGAAAATTGCTAAAGATGCTTAATTATATAACCCCTTAGGCACTGACAAGGAGCCTATTTCCTTAATGAGAAGAATCACATTAAACCTAAGCAGAAGTAACTTAATCTCTTTACGGTGCATTATGGGGAAACTAGGATACAGATACTCGCCCAGGAAAATATGACGAGGTACCGATACATTAAACTCAAGCAGAAGTAACTTAATCTCTTTACGATAGGGCCTACATTTTGGAGAAACTAGGGCACATATACCCATACACTCACCCAGGAAGACCTGACGAGGTACCAATACATTAAACAAAAGACTGACATATGTTAAGACCAATGACACTGGAAAATCCTGCATTAAAATACTTCAAATTCTTAAACCGATAAGATGCCTAATTATGTAAGCCACTAGGCACCGAGGTACTCATCCAGGAAGATCTGACGAGGTAACAATACATTAAACGCATTAAACTTAAGCAGAATTAACTTAATCTCTTTACGGTTCATTTTGGGGAAACTAGGGTACATGTACCCAGATACTCATCCAGGAAGATTTGACGAGGTACCATACATTAATCTTGAGAAATTATAGTACAATTAATCTTATTACGGTATATTTTGGAGAAACTAGGGTACAGGTATACATATACTCACTCAGGAAGATGTGACGAGGCACCTATACAATAAACGCATTAAACTCTAGCAAGAGTAAATAAATCTCTTTACGGTATATTATGGAGAAACTAGTGTACATATACCCATACACCCACCCAGGAAAATTTGATAAGGTATCGATACATTAAACTTAAGCAGCATTAAATCAACTTGAGCAGAAGTAATTTAATCTTCTTACAGTGCTTTATGGAGAAACTAGGGCACATGTACCCAGATACTCACCCAGGAATACCTGACGAGGTACCGATACATTAAACTTAAGCAGAATTAACTTAATCTCTTTACGGTAGGGCCTACAGAAGAAGTAACTTAATCTCTTTACGGTAGGGCCTACATTTTGGAGAAACTAGGATACAATAACCCATATACTCACCCAGGAAAATCTGCCCCAGCGACGACCCTATACCCTGGATGAGCAGTAGTAACTTAATCTCATTACGGTACATTTCGGAGAAACTAGGGCACAATAACCCATACACTCACCCAGGAAGAAGAAACTTAATCTCTTACGAAGTACATTTTGAGAAACTAGGCTACATATACCCATACACTCACCCAGGAAAATCTGCCCCAGCGAAGACCATATACCCTGGATTAGCAGTTGTAACTTAATCTCATTACGGTAGGGCCTACATTATGGAGAAACTAGGATACAATAACCCATACACTCACCCAGAAACATCTGCCCCAGCGAAGACCCTATACCCTGGATTAGCAGTAGTAACTTAATCTCATTACGGTAGAGCCTAGATTATGGAGAAACTAGGGCACATATAACCCATACACTCACCCAGAAACATCTGCCCCAGCGAAGACCCTATACCCTGGATTAGCAGTAGTAACTTAATCTCATTACGGTAGGGCCTACATTATGGAGAAACTAGGGCACAATAACCCATACACTCACCCAGAAACATCTGCCCCAGCGACGACCCTATACCCTGGATGAGCAGAATGACGGCCAGATTTTTGCTCATCATGGCCAAGCCAACCATGTCCAACAGCACGACGCTAAGCAGGCTCACGTAGGCGCCACCGAAGAGCATCAACCCAGGAAGAAGTAACTTAATCTCTTTACGGTACATTTTGGAGAAACTAGGGCACAATAACCCATACACTCACCCAGAAACATCTGCCCCAGCGACGACCCTATACCCTGGATGAGCAGTAGTAACTTAATATCTTTACGGTACATTATGAAAAAACTAGAGTACATATACCGATACACTCACCCAGGAAGAAGTAACTTAATCTCATTACAGTACATTATGGAGAAACTAGGCTACAATAACCCATACACTCACCCAGAAACATCTGCCCCAGCGACGACCCTATACCCTGGATGAGCAGAATGACGGCCAGATTTTTGCTCATCATGGCCAAGCCAACCATATCCAACAGCACGACGCTAAGCAGGCTCACGTAGGCGCCACCGAAGTAGCCGTAGAAAAAGCAGTGCACAGCCAGCCACTCAAAGCCCCGTGCTGGCAATGTTAGCGCGATGTTAAGTCCGCATAGGATGCACGCCAGAGCAGAGATGCGGTAGCGGGGCACCAGGTTCATGTCCGCGAAGAAACCAGTGGACACGCGCGAGATGAGGTCTCCGGCACCGCACCTGTTAGGGGGAAAAGGGGGGATGTGTTGAGTTGAGTTGAGTTGAGTTGAGTTGAGGTTTAACGTCCAACGTCAGCACTTTTTATAAGCTTTATTGTGGACGGGCCCCAAGACTGACGTCTAACACCGACCCAATCAGTATTGAGCGAAATCGTAAGGGCTCGAACCCGGATCTTTTGTTTGGGCTGGGATAGCAAAATCATTGAGGTGTTGTGGATGAAGTTTTTTTTGGAATGGGGAAAACATTTAATATTGGATTGTGGTAAAATTGTAGAGTAGTATGGACAGAATTGGCTGACGTTTAGGGGTATATGGTGGAGTGGCAAGGCAAGAGATTTGAAGGGATGACAAAATTGTGGAAGGATGAGACAGGGCTGGTTTGGGAGGAAAGAGCTAAACGCTGCCGTTGACTTAAGTGAGGAGTGTCTTTTTGTGTTTGAAGGATAGAGCATTGCAAAATTTACCAAATGGGATAAGCAATAGAAGAAACACACACACAACACACAACACACACATACAAAAAACAAGGTACAGTACTAAGGCACTAAGTTTGTATAAACTCACATCGATATGAGCAGCGCTTTTTTGTAGTCGAGTATTCCTTTCTCCTGAACTATGCCTGGTAGAAACAAGATGTGGCTGAAGTAGCCGAAGAAGCAGACGAAACAGTTGATGGTGTAGAAAATCGTGATGTAGCTGCGCAAGACGCGGAAGTCGAACACGCTGTTGATTTTCAGACACAAAGCTTTGCGTTTCTCGCGCCGCAGCCGCGCGGCGGATAGAGGCAGCGGCGAAAACTCGCGCGCGTCATTATCAACGTCCCGGATATCCTGAACGGTCGGGGAAACCAGGAAAACACTTCCGGTGCTGGCAAAGAAAGCTTTCCGTTCAAGGAGCATGTCGTCGTCTGCATCATCATTGTTGTCGTCTTGAACGCCTGCTTCGCCGTCTTTGTTGTCTCGCCCTAGAAGTTCCTCTTTGTGACTCGCCTCGCTGTAGTATTGATCGTGCGTCTCAGCGGTTTGATCGGGGTTCCCCGATTTCTGGTTGTGTGGTGCGCACGATTCTGCACCAGCGTGGTGAAGCGGTTGATTTTCCTCCGCTGCTCTACCGTTCTTTAGCTCTGGGTTTGGGAAGCCTGCTTTCCCGTTCAAAGACACGGGGGATGAAGACGCAGCCGGCTCGCCGTTTTTCTGTAAGGAGTTAACGTCTCCATTTTCTGAGTCGGCCAGTTCATCTCGGATTTGGACGAAGACCTGGTGAGTAGAAATGCCAGAGCTTGAAGTTTGTGTGTAAAGGTTTATAGTGAAAAGAGGTAAGAGGTATAGTCTGTCCATAGACTACAGTTACTATTAAAATTAGATACGATTATACAAGGTTTACATGTACCCCGTTGCCTAAGTTTAAATGGTTTAGTTTGACATGTCGGTTTCTTAATGTCCTACATCAACAACGATGTTATATCGCGGTCGGGTCTTGAGATTAAAGTTCAACAGATCTGTACTGCTACATAGAGATGGAAAACAGTTAATAAAACCCAATGAGAAGCGAACAAGGAAGCTCCGGTAGGGTGTNGNCCANGNATNTCCCNATNANAANNNTNGCGCTCAATCGTTGGGTCATCTGTCCCACGTTTTTCTTAATTTACGCTATCAAATTTAATCATTTTAAAACTACTTTTTACCTTCGTCTCTCCCTCCGTTTTTTTACCAGATTCCTCCGCCTCAGCCCCCGCCAGCTTCGCTTGTGGCACTACTTCTTTGAGCGGAGGGCCGTACATCGACAAGGGGCGGAACAAGGCGCCTGAAATGGCCGCGTGCGAATAGAGGGCCGCTAGGATGAATAGCGTGCCGCTAAGGCCGTACGTCCTCAGGAGGAACTCGATGATGGGCGGCATGGCGAACTGGCCAATACTGGCACCTGCCAGACCGATTCCTGTGGCCACAGAGCGGCGCTTCTTGAAGTACTTGCCTATAGTGACCAGGCCGTTGCCATAGAAACAAGAGTTGCCGATTCCTGGGGACACACACAAAATCATGAGAATGATGATGGTTATAGATTCTAGGTTCATAAAATGTAATACTTTATTGTCCCTTTAACTTAAAGGAGTCACATCTTGTTGATCTATAATTCTTTGTAAGCGGTAAGTTTAAATATCTAATTTAAAAGATAAAAGACTGAAGTTATCAAATCTGTAACAAGTTTTATTCTATTCGTATTGGTTTAAATGATATAGATTTTGAGAAAATCATCAAAGTAGTGAGATTTTTTAAGAATGGCTGAGAAAACCCATTGCGACTCCTTTGAGTTAACTTGTGTTTCTTTTTTATTCTAAATAGAACCATAAACAAACGATGACCAGCCTGCAAAACAAAACAATACGAAAAAAAAAACAAACAAAAAAAACAGCCCATACTGTTAAAGCATAGGCCTAACAATGTTAGAACAATTCTCAGCTAGAAAATGATGAAACACTTCCTTAATAAAACAGTTTCCATAACAATATTCAATCTCTCTCTCTCTCTCTCTCTCTCTCTCTCTCTCTCTCTCTCTCTCTCTCTCTCATCGTCTCTCTCTGTCTGATTGTCTCTGTTTGTTTGCCTGACTATATATATGTTTGTCTGTTTTTGTGTGTCTGCCTGCGTGCCTCTGCCTCTTTCATACACACGCACACATACACATAAACAAACAGATGTATACAGTATCTCCCTTCCCTGTCTAAAATTGTCCTCGATAAAGTGCAACAGTTTTACATTAAGAGGCATAAAAGACTGTAGAGCATTACACTAGTCTTACAGTAAAAAGCAATCTGACGTCCAGATCTTGTGAGGTATTTGATTTAGTTGAACAGTGAACAATTAGTCAGGTGCGTCGCTTTTGATTCACAACATTTTCTTTTGACAGTTTCAAAGATACACAATTTAAATGCCTTGATGTGGTCTATTTGAACGTTGATAACTTTTTCTGCATTACTCATGACAGTATTTTTTTCTTATCTTCTTTTCTTGAATGACACCGACATAAAAATTGATAGGGTAAGTGCTTCGCTTTTGAATAACTACTTTATGAAGAGACAAAGTATACTAGTATGGGCGTAGAGTTATTTCAATTTACGTAAAGAGTAAAGATCTTCATTCAGTTTTCTCGAGACGATTTTTTTCCATGAGATTTCCAGACCAGCTGGTTGTCTATAGCAGTTTCTAATTACTTACATAAACTCACAGTTTCTACCTTTTCAGTTTTTATGTATAAGTGGGGCTATAAAGGGACCGTCTTTTTATAATATCGGTGGTTATTATGATTATCATATAATCAACATTGATAGTTATGGAAATGATAATGAACTCGGTATCGATGGTGTTGGTAATGATGATATTGTCAGCTATCGATATATACGAATTTCAAAACAATTAGGTATTGGATTTTATGCAAACAATGACGTAATCAAAATTGATTCTTACGATTATGAGGATTTTATCAATGTCAACGGTATTGAAAATCACGATTTGATAAAAACTAATATTGATGACCTTGGTAAATGTTACGTAACTATGCTTAAATTATACTACTGATGAACTCAATATCGACGGCACTGACAATGATGTGAAATCAATAAGCATACTAATGAAAATGTTTTGTTTCTAACAAACCATTTTGTCAAAGGAACTTATACTGTTATAGCTTAGTTTAAGTTGATGTTGTTTTACTTATCATCAGCCTAGTAACGGCTATATTGTGCTCAGGGTGTCTTAAGCAGTTAATAGCTTACTTTGGACAACAGCGTAAACTTAGGTGGTTCAGATGTTAGAGCACACGATAACTCACCATACCAGACCCCGAAGAAGAGGACGACGAACTCCATGCTAATCAGGGCGCTGCTGATGGCGATACCAATCATGCCAGCGACGGCTCCGAAGATGACCACCCATCGGGCGTTGTATTTCTCGGATATGATGAGAGCTGTAGGGGCTGGGTAGGTGGGCAATAGGGGGAATTTATATAGTGTAGGGTTAGGGTAGGGAGAAAAAAATAATGTAGTAGGGTTATGGTAGAGGGGAATTAAATAGTGTAGGTTTAGGGGAGGGGAGAAATTATATATGGTATGGGATGAGCAGAGGGTGTTAATTAAAATTAATGTGGGGTGTAAGTAGGGGAGGTATTAAATAGAGTAGGGGCCGAATAGGGGATATTAATTTAAAGTGGTGTGTAAGTAGGGGAAGAATGAAATAGATTATGGGCCGAGTAGGGGATATAAATTTATTGTGGTGTTGGAGTAGGGGAAATTTTAAAAAAGGGAAAATCGTGATGGATAAATTAAAAGGTGTAAGGTTAGAGTAGGGTACAATTAAATTATTATAAATTATTATCTCCACTACTCTGCCACTATTAGTGTGGGGTAGGTATGGGATAATTAAATAGTGTAGGAGAGTATCTTTTGATAGTCTGAATTCTAGTCAAGAGCTATATCACTGGACCAACTACGAGCCCCCACTCACCTCCAAAAGCGTACAAGATTCCAGAAAGCACGAGAGGCAGGGAGGCGAAAGCCACACTCACACCGAAGTGTTCCATGAAGGCCAGTAGGAAGAGGCCGTAGGACTTGGCGATGCCTACCATGAAAAACGCGTAGATAAACACACCTGGAAGAGGAAATTAAAAGAAGGCTTAATCACCTATTTACCTGTTTTATTGCTAGATTCTATTTGGTATCGAATTTTCATTATACATCATATAATGTTGCTACGTATATCACTTTCTGTATTATGCTATATTATGTATGTCCTGCTATTATTTGATAGGTTTGGGGGTGGAAGGGGTGGAAGTTAATGATGATAGTAGTGTTATGAGAATTGTTTACTATATGGAGGGGTAATAGTAATATTATTTTGTAGTACATACACTTTCAGAAAAATAGAACATTCTCATTGGCAGTATTTAAAATTAATACGTCTGAAAAAAGCTACCCCCCCCCCCTCAAAAAAAAAAAACTAAAAAAAATCCACAAAAAACAACAAACAAAACATAAATAAAATAAAAACAAAAAGAAACGATTTAAAAAAAACAACTAACGCTAACAGAAAAAAAGAACGTTACCATTTGAAGTAACGCAATTGAAATTAACAAGAAAATTACTTGCAATGTTTGGGACCTTTTTTACTCTCAGACATAATTTCTATAATAAAAGTTAAGAACACAAACAACCAACAAAACAAATTGAAAGACATTAACTCACCTAGCACAATCATCCAGGACCAACCCTCATCTTGGGGGAGAGGGGGGAGTTTCCTCTGCTTCTGGATCAAGATGCCGTTCTCTGTTGCCATGGTTACCCAAGCTCTGATCCAATCACGACGGGCGAAGACAGTTCTTGTGCTATTCCACTGTCCTGATTGGTTTAACAATATTGTTCCTTTGTAGACTCCAAGTTACGTCATGTTGTTTTCTTAGTTTATTTAGCTTGTTTAAAAGGCGTTGGCTACGGTAAAAAAAATCTCAGAATTTCAAATAAACTGTACGACAATCCTTGTTTTATTTTTTACATAAAAGTTTTTCTCACGAGGGGCAAAACAATTCCCGATTCCAACCGTGGTTATTGGTTTGTTGCGGTCCAATATTTCCGGAGTGTAAGAAGGCCACTCTGGTAAAATAAAACAAGAAACAAAATTAATGAATATTGAAAGCTAAAATTAAAAAAAAAAAAATTAACACACACGAAAATAGACCTATGAGAAAATAGACCCTCCCCCTCCCCCCTAAAAAAAACACAAAAAAAACACACACACAGACAAGGAAAAAGGCAAAGCAAAAACAAAATATCTTCGAAATGAATATAATTATGTTTTATGATGAAAGATAAACAACAGAAGGAAAAAAAAGGTTCAACATAAGGCAGGGGAGAGTACCAATATAACAACAATAATTACGTTAGTTTGGCACAAGTCGCTTCCCTTACTTAGTACACTACAAGCGTACCTTGAGGGCCAGGACTCAGGATATTACATAATGGTCCATAACAAAAGAAAATATTTGAAATGCAGGTGATTTTATGATTACAATTTTAAAATTTTGTCTCAGCCGATTTTCCTCTGTATAGAACAGATACATGGGGAATGATTCACAATTCTTATGGTGGATCAGTGTTATTTGGGTCAACCATATCTATGAGATAAAACCAGTATGTTAGTAAGGTGACGATATGCTATTGGATACAGTGTACCATACAGCACGCCAACACATCTCTACACACAGTCTACACATTCCTATACACCCCCAAAACACACACGCACACATGATTAAACACTCTTTCTCAGAGTGCAATAGGAGTACAATCGTTGTATTCCACTGTCCAAAGCACTGTCGTTTTCACAATCAAATAGTTATAGTATACAGTGATACGTTCAATAGAAAACAACACAAATGGAAAGTATGACATTATATCATTGCTCACGTTGGTGGAATACCAAAGCTAAATTTATCGTTTTCAAATGGGTGATATATACGGAGAGCGCAAAAAAAAATGTAAGCTTAAATAAAGAGGGATACCGTGACATGAGATGTGTTATACAGTCTGTTGTGATGCTTTGCAGCTTGACACACAATATAATTATGTGAGTGTGCGTATGTGTGTGTGTGTGTGTGTTGGGAACAGTGCTGTGCTAGATGGTGTATGAGATGAGAAATATACAGAAAGGTAGGGAGAGAAAAGAAAGGTGGAAGTGAGTGAGAGATGTAGAGCGAAAGAGGGATACAGAGAGAGAGAATAAATTATGGTAGTTAGAGAGAAAAAGAGGGAAAGACAGAGAGAGGAAAAGGGATAGATTAGAAGAAAAGAGAGAGAGGGAGAGAGAGAGAGAGATATGAGAGATATGAGATAGAGATAGAGGGAGGAGAGTTAGGAGAGAGAAAGAGAGGGAGGGAGAGGGAGGGAGGATAGATAAGAAGGGAGTGAAAGATAGAGAGAAAGAGCGGTGCAGAGAGGGAGAAGAGATAGAAAATATAGGTAGATAAAGATAAATGAAGATGGAGGAAAGGAAACTGACAGGGAGAGATAGGGAGAGAGAGGCAAAGACAGATAGAGTGCGTGATGGGGAGAGACAGAGAAGGAGAGAGAAAGGAAGAGAGAGAAAGAGAACGGGAGAAAGAAAGAGAGAGAGAAAGAAAGAAAGAAAGAAAGAAAGAAAGAAAGAGAGAAAGAAGGATAGAGAGAGACAGGAAAAAGAGATATTTGAATAAAGCACCTGTTAGAAGTTCACATAGCGTCTATGTGCGACAAAGCTCGGTTGTAGCTACATTTCTTTTCTTTATTTTTAGGTCAAATTTGTTTTGCTAAAATCAGTTGCGTTTTATTTTCTGAAGAAATTTAGGTTAATCTCTATTTTCCATCTTCATTTTTTTATCGATTAAATCCTCACACCTGTCTTTATCATTTCTAAACCCGTGTACATGAAGCTGTGTTCAACGTTAGTCAATATTCTTTTATTACGTTTTTCAGATCTACATCGGATTTTACAACGGTTCGACCTCAAATCTTTGAACTAGATCGGGAAAATCTATGAAAAGTTAACACCTATCATGGACTTGGGATGGTGGAGCGCTTCCTAATTTAACATCTACTGGTAGTATTCTCTGTCTGTCTGTCTGTCTGTATCTCTCTCTTTCTTTCTCTCTCTCTCTCTCTCTCTCTCTCTCTCTCTCTTTTTTTTCTTCAATTATCTGTTTATAATACTATCTCTTTTCTTTCACACATTCTCAACATGTCTTTCCACCGTTCATTTTCTCTTTTTTTAAATCCCTCAACCCTCTCCTTTTCCCTTCTCTCCTCTCTTCTATCTCTCTGCCTGTATCTATACCTATTTTTCGCCAGTCTGAATCTATCACAACAACCGTATTTACTTACAGAGCGACCGGTACGGAACAAGGCCTATCTTTAACAGGACAGCACAGTTTATCTTTTCTTTCACACATTCTCAACATGTCTTTCCACCGTTCATTTTCTCTTTTTTTAAATCCCTCAACCCTCTCCTTTTCCCTTCTCTCCTCTCTTCTATCTCTCTGCCTGTATCTATACCTATTTTTCGCCAGTCTGAATCTATCACAACAACCGTATTTACTTACAGAGCGACCGGTACGGAACAAGGCCTATCTTTAACAGGACAGCACAGTTTAAATGAGTCCTTGAGATCTTTCTCTCATAGTTTTACCTTAACGTCTCCTTGGTTTCCCTCAGGGATTCTATAATGAGCTCTTTCAGTCCAGGTACATATAACGACTTTTTCTTTTTTTATTCTCCTGACGGTATGGGAGTGAAAGGTTGAGAGCGAAAGGCTCGGGACACTGAGTTGAGTTGAGTTGAGTTGGTTTAAAGTCCAAAATCAGCACTATATACGCTATATTGTGGACGGGCCCCAAGTCTGACGTCTGGCAATTTCATGTGCTGCCACACATGAGACAGGGTGGGGATGCCATGACTGCTGTCTCAGTCGATCACATTAAACTGACACCGATCCAACCAGTAGAGAGCGAAATCGATAGGACTGGAACCCGAACCTTTTGCGTCCGAAACCCAGTTTCTATCCCAGGGCCACCGCGTCTGTCTGATTATATCACATCTACAGTTTTTTTTTACCTACAGGCGACCGGTACGGTACAAGGCCTATCTTTTACAGGACTCTAAGGATCGCAGTTTCAATGAGCCTCTCTCTCTCTCTCTCTCTCTCTCTCTCTCTCTCTCTCTCGGGTTTTACTTTACGTCTCCTTGGTTTCTCTTGGGGATTCTATAATGATCTTCCTCAGTCCAGGTACATGTAACGACTTTCCTATTTTTCTTCTCCAGACGGTATGGGAGTGAGAGGCTAAAAGCGAAAGACTCGAGACGCTCTCAAGACTGGCCTACTTGTTGATGGAAAAATATGCCATGTAGGTCTACCTAAACGGGCTAAAACACAGTTGAGGAAAAAGTACCGAAATACATTGTACATATTATAATGTGTGTACACGTCAAAGGAAGTCTTTACTGTAACCATTGGCTAAGGTTTGGGTGTTGCATGGAGGGATGAGAGAAAGAGAGAGAGAGAGAGAGAGAGAGAGAGGGAGAGAGAGAGGAGAGGGAGATAGAGAGAGAAAGAGAACGATGGAGAGGAAGAAAGGGAAAAAGACAAAGAAAGGTAGAGAGATAGATAAATAGATAGATAGATATATAGATAGACAGACAGACAGACAGACAGACAGACAGACAGACAGA
>RQTK01000170.1:469668-499680 GCA_003991915.1 Elysia chlorotica
TATTATTATTATTATTATTATTATTATTATTATTATTATTATTGTTATTATTATTATTATTTTAACCTGGATTGTTAGGGTGATGCACAGTTTCTGTTGTAGAGCCCAGCTATCGGTTACAAAATTATATATTGCAACGGGGCTTCAGACAGTTATCCAACGTCAACTGGCTCAAACACAAATAATAAAGTCAACTCCTTCTCGTAGAAATATTGAAGGATAACTTTATGTGAAAATGTTACAATGAAATCTCGACAGCAATCAAATTCACAACTGCAATAACAATATGTGATCAATTTCACATCTTCAAACGCAATCCGTAACTGTAACACGACAGCTTCCATTTCAGCTTCTCTAATAATGGTAATAATAAATTGAAACACGTTGAGACTCACTGACTGCTTCGCTAAAACTCTCTGACTGACTGACTACTCATTCAAACGTACAAGCTTTTTATACCGATTTGTAACCCATAAGGATCGAGTTGTTCATGAATCTAGATACATCTAGATAGTACTCAAAAGCACAGGACTACAAGGGACATTACTCCAGTTGATTAGAACCATAAGACTGTAAACAAACCGAAACTGAAAAACAAGTTGTTTACCAGATTGACAAATTTCTCGAATGAGCTTCACAGCCGGGGCAGACAAGGTAGGAAAACAAACTGACAATGCATAGACTAGATCTACATCTATCTCCAGTCTTCTCGTCTTCTCTCTATCCATCTCTATCTCACTCATCCCCCGTCCCTCTATCCCCCTTTCCCTTCCTCTATAGCTGTTGTCAAACAAGCAACCACAAACTTGTCACACATACCCCTAATTTAAGAAATGTCTAACATTTCAAAAAAACATAATAAATGACAACGTTTGTAAAGTTACAGGCATATTTGGCAAAACAATATCTTACTAAGGTGAGTCATAATAAGTTAAGTAATGTATGCAAAACAAACATATTCAAGTGCATAGTACCATTACGATATATTGCCAGACAAATAAATACAAATTGTTCATCACCTTGATGCAAAAAAAAAAAAAAATACATGATAAAAAACATCCCATATAATGTTCCATTCCAACTTACAAATGTGCACACAAAACAAATTCAAACTAAACATTGGAAAATTTCCAAATATTATAGGCTTTCCGAAGCTTTGGAACTCATCAATCAGATTGATAATACAAGAAGTAGCCTTTCAAATACCGTACCAATCAATCAGGTGTGACCACACAACCCAGAAAATCGGCACCGAGATTTTAGGAACCCTTTATGTGATCAACCTTAAAACTTTGGTTCTGTAAATACATTGCCCACCGCATGACCCTTGGACTGACAAAACTTGCTGCATTGAGATACTGGAGGGGCTGATTTCGATTTGAAGCACAAATTGTCTGCCATAGAGGTACAATTCAAATATGCGAATAGCCCAAACAATCACGAGACACTCACGTTAAATCGCCGAATAGTGAGTTTCACGACTCAGTTTCCTGCTGGCGTAGGCAATTGGGAACAACCGACCATCGGCTTCTTGTAACACTGTAGCACCCAGAGTCACTATAATAATTCAAAAATCCAAGGAATGCCCGAACTTCTTTCTTGGTTCTTGGTCTTGGGGGGTTCTCTATCTAAACAAATTTCTCCTCTTGTAATGTCACTGTCCCTCTGCTAAGCCAATGCCCAACGAACTCGATCTCGTCCGCCACAAGTACACACTTGCAGGGCCTGGCAGTAATGTTCGCCTCGCTCATGCTTTTGAGCAGTTCATCCAGTGTCGCCAGGTGCTGTTCGGACGTCTCTGTGTGGACCAACAGGTCGTCGACGTAAGCAATTACATCGTCCATTCAGTCTAGCAGGCTTTTGACAGCACGGGCGAGAGTAGCACCGGAGTTCATCATGCCGAATGGCATCCGGACAAACTCATAGTGCATGTCCATGGTGACAAATGCCGTCTTGGGAATGTCTTTAGCATGTACTGGTATCTGCCAATACCCTTTACTCAGATCGATCTTGTTGAAGAATTTGCCCTTGTAGAGACCTTGAAAAACCTCTGCGTAGCAGGATGGGGGTCGAAAACGATCACTTTGTTGAGGCGCCGGTAATCGATGCACACACGATTCGACCCATCCTTCTTCTTAACGACCACCACTGGTGCAGCATACGGGGATGAGTTCTTTCTGATGATGCCCATCTTCTCCATCGTCCGCATCTCATCACGTAGGGGCCCCCTCATGGCAAAAGGTACTTCATAAAGCTTCTGGCGAATGGGTGCCCCGCTCGTGAGGTCGATACGACAGAGCTTGGCCATCTCGTCTGTAGACTGGTCGCCGCTCTCAGGATCTTCTTCAATGATTACAACACCTGCCGAGGATATGCACAGGCAAGAGGTCAGCGGCCGTTCCTCAGCTTCGTACGACCCCGGAGGTAATAACGACGTCTCCACCGAAACTTGGCCAATGCTGTCATCTGGAAATGCGGATGCGTTCACATCGAACATCCGCATCAGGGTGCTGTTTCACAGGCTGTATTCTCTGGGGCTGACATTACAGGACTGCAGGCTGGACCATGAGTCGTCACCGCCGCATTCGACTGGGTCCTCGTAATTTCTGTTGAGGGCTCGACGGAGGGACTCACATCTATCTGTCTGCCTTGTCATCTCTTGCACACTGCGTCGAAGACGTTTCGGGTGAATCCACATCCACATCCTCCATCTCACTGTCGAGACAAGAGACGTAACGCTTTAGTAGATTGGCACAAAGCGTCTTCTCCTTCCGCCCCATGTTGACTCTATAGTCGTTGATGCCGACGACTGCAACCACCTTGTATGGTCATTACCACTTTATTAGGAGCTTGTTAGTGTCGGTAGGCAGTAGGACTAGCACATCCGTCACCCGGTTTGAATTTCCGAGCTTTGGTACCACGATCGTAGTACCTTTTTGCCCCCGTTGGGCCTTTTCCAGCTCCTTCCATGCCATCTCCCACGTCCTCTCGAGCCTCTCCCTCAGTTCAATGACGTATTGGTAGCTGAACCTGACTTCGTCCTCTTCGATGTCCTTGGTCCACAGCTGCTTCAGTATATGCATCGGTCCTCTCACCGTCCTCCCATACAGAAGTTCAAACGGGGCAAATTTCGTCGACTCCTGGGGAATTTCCCGATACGCAAACAGCAGTGGATTGATGAAACGATGTCACTATTTTGGTTGTTCAGCGCAGAATCGTCTCAGTGTTTTCTTGTCCCGTGAATCTTTCAACCAGTCCATTGCACATTGGGGTGAGATAGCGTAGTTGCTGACTGTGTAATACCTAGCAGCCTATTCACCTCCCTCATACACGCCGAAATGAACTGGGTACCCTGGTCAGTCAGGATCTCTTCTGGTACACCTAGTCGGGAGTAGATATTGACTAACGCCTCAGCCACTGTCTCTGCGTCTATGTGTTTCAGTGGTGCGGCTTCTGGATATCTTGTGGCGTAATCCACCAAGGTCAGAATGAACATTACGCCACCAAGGTTAGAATGAACCGATGCCCATCCTCGCTTGTCGGATCAATAGGTCCACCCAAGCCCACAGCAACTCTTTTGAATGGGACATCCACCACCGGATATTCTGCAGCGGGGCTCTTGGTATAGCTCCCGTGTTGATTGTCTATAGACAGACATCACAAGAACGACAATATCTTGCCACATCAACTTCCACTCCATGCCAGTAGAAGCTGGTGATAATCTTGTCCTTGGTCTTCTTGATGCCTTGAGGACCACCTGCAATCGAGTCATGCGCTACCGAGCTGACGTACTTTCGTACTTCCTGCTTGTCGTCTTTGTAGATCCTGAAGACAACACCATGTCTCCTCACGAAGGATACAGTCTTCCCTCGTCTACTCTTGGGACTCGTTGACCTTGCCGTCGCCTGTATTGCCTGGTCCTCATCTTGCAATCTGGTGAGTTCATCACGGTGAACTCACACGTGCCTTTCGATTCTTGGCACCACCAACGTATTGACCTCCTTCTCTTTCTTCATCTGTACACGGGTGGTCACTGCTCCAACCACCTTAGTAACATCAGGGTCGTCTAGACTTCTCGCTCTATCAACATTCCCAATTACTAAGTCACACATGGCTTTCGGAATACACAGTGCCTTCACTCCGCCAGATAAGAAAGGAGTCTCTCCGTTGATCCAAGCCTCTTCCGCCAGCAGCATAGTGTTGTCGACCGTACGATCAAACACGTTCTGCCAGTCAGCTGATTGTCACTGACCAGGTCACGGCGCACCACAACGCCGTCGCAGCCAGTATCTCTTAGTACTTCGACGGGCTTGTCTCCAACTAAGCCCCGCATGATGGGAAGCCTTAACTCATCAATTGGCTAACGCCGCGCCACTCACCCACCACAGTTAGTCACGACAGGGACACTCTTCCCATTGACTAACTGCAACTTCCCGTCACACACCTAAGCTCTGACATCACAATCAGGGCTAGCAGATACTTCACGACTGCATTTCTCACTTGCCGCCATTACCACGGGCAATGCTGCTCTTGTTGGCGAAGGCTTCATTGGGCATGCTTTTGCCTTATGCCCCACTTTCCTGCATTTGAAACAACGAATATCAGACCTGGCATTGATATTCGTTTTGCAGTCAGCTGCGCGATGTCCAGTTTTTAAAACGCACAAGTCTTGTGTTCACCGCCATTGCTCTTGGTTGGTTCGTTGTTGCCTTGGGTCGACAACTTTGACTTGCACATCTGTCCGTTCCTAGCCACAAGGTAGGCGTCTGCCAGCTCGTCTAGAGAACGTAGCCTTATCTATATTAGATGGATGGACAAATCCGTCGGACTTGCATTCATAAACTGCTCTCTAACGAATAAGTCACGAAGGCTATCATACGTTTGTTCTGTCTCTGAGAGCTTTACCCACCTCTCCAAGTAGGTCTTGAGCCGAACTACAAACATGCCTGGATTCTCTCCTTCCTCTGGCTTGCATTGCCGCAACATCGAACGGTAACCATCTTCCGTCAGGTTGTACCCTTTCAGTAGGGCTAACGTGATTGCGTCGTAGTTCTTGGCATCCTCCGTTGACAAGCGGCAGAAACAATCCAGTGCACGACCGGTCAATAAAGCTGATAGGTATGCAGGCCATGACTCCTTTTGCCACCGACTCGTCTCGGCAAAATGTTCGAAGCGTAGCAACCAACTGTCCAAATCGTCTTTGTAATCTACAAAATAATGACGATAATTTCGGGAGTTTGGCGTTGGAATTGGTCGTCGCCTCGGCTGGATCAGCAACACCAGGATGCTCCGTCTTAATGCGCAACACAGCCAATTCATGCTCTTTCTCTTCTCGTCGTCTTCTTTCTTCTCTTTCTAACTCGCCCAGTCGTCTTTTCTCTGCTATTTCCTCTTGTCGTCTAATTCTCTCTTCCAACTTCTGCTGCTGTCGTTTCTATTCTCGTCCTTTCCTAGGCCTTCTTTGATATAGATCTTCTTTTCAGGCCCTCTCAATTCCATGGCGTCAGCCTCTGCAGCTAATCGTGTGGCTACTTCAGACGTGATGACGTATAGTTGTAGTTATGACACTTGCTAGTTCAATAAACACTATTGTTGAAGCTCGATAGAACTACTTATTGTGAGTGTACTTTAGAAATCACAGTCCTTGAAAACAACAGTTCGAGGATTTTATTGTCCTTGGAAAGAAGACACAACCCTGGAAAACCATTATCCTTTGGAACACCACACTATTTCCGAATAAGAATGTCCGAATAATACTCGATTCCAAATAACAATGATTTCCGAATTGCGAAGTGGAACTTTCTAGTTGTTCACTGGATGAACTGTTAAGTTTTATCAACATCCGATCTGAAGATGATTCGAGAGATCCTGGACGAGCCTCCAGTGTAACGTGGATTGTTGGGGTGATGCACAGTCTCTGTTGTAGAGCCCGGCTATCGGTACTTTTAAAAGTACATACTGTAACGTGGCTTCAGACAATGATCCAACATCCACTGGCTTAAACACAAATAATATAGTAATAATAATATAGTCAACTCCTTGTAGTAATATTGAAGGATAACTGTATTGACTGTTAACACGTATAGGGTAGTGAAAATGTTACAATGATATCTCGACAGCAATCAAATCCACAACTGCAATAATAATCTGTGATCAATTCCACAACTTCAATATTAATTCGTAACTGTAACACGACAGCTTTCATTTCAGCTTCTCTAATAATGGTAATAAACGTGCTCAGACTCACTGACTGCTTCACTAAAACTCTCTGACTGACTGACTGACTACCAACTGACTACTCATTGTGTGTTCTCTGTAGGGTTTAACGTCTCCTAGGTTCCTCTAGGGACTCCTATACGGCGACGGGCCCCGTCTGACAATTTTATGTGCTGCCACACACGAGACAGGGTGGGGATACCATGACTCCTGTCTCAGCCGGTCACATTATACTGACACCGACCCAACCAGTAGGGATTGCAACAGCCAGGATTCGAACTCGGGACCTTTTGCGTCGGAAGCCGATGTTCAACCACTGGGCCACCGCGCCCCCCACTGACTACTCATTCAAACGTACAAGCCTTTTATACCGATTTGTAACCCATAAGAATTGTTCATGAATCTCGATACTTCTAGATAGTAATCAAAAGCACGGGATTACAAGGGACATTACTCCAATTGATTAGAAGCATAAGACTGTAAACATACTGAAACTGAAAAACAAGTTGTTTACCAGATTGACAGATTTCTCGAATGAGCTTCACAGCCGGGGCAGACAAGGTAGGAAAACAAACTGACAATGCATAGACTAGATCTAGATCTATCTCCAGTCTTCTCGTCTTCTCTCTATCCATATCTATCTCTCTCATCCCCCGTTCCTCTCTCTCCCTTTCTCTTCCTATATAGCTGTCGTCAAACAAACTAGCACATACTTGTCACAATTATTCTCATTTTTATTATTAGCATCATCATCATCATCATCATCATCATCATCATCATCATCATCATCATCATCATCATCATCATCATCATCATCATCATCATTATCATTATCATCTCATCATCATCGTCGTTGTCGTCGTCGTCGTTAGCGGACAAATACCACTTCCTAATTTCAAACATTTACTCTAAATATCTCTCTCTCTCTCTCTCTCTCTCTCTCTCTCTCTCTCTCTCTCTCTGTCTCTCTCATTTCTCTATCTCTCTATCTCTTTCTGTCTTCCTCTTTTCTTGTTTGAAAGCTCACCCTTCTATACATGGGGTTTATATCGCTAGGGCGATAACTAAATAAAGATTTCTGAGATAAGAATAGAAGTAAAGACATGTCCGTCCACATACCACTGCAAACACGGCAGCCAATAGCAACGCTCTGTGTTTCTTGTCGGTCACCACATCAGAGTTGACTGGCCAAACAAGAAAAGAACAGTTTTCAGCCAGGAAAGCCACGAAAATTGCAAGATTCGAAGCCACTCTCAACACACTAATTACAAAGATAGATGTCAATAGCGAGCTAGAGGACGGGAAAACCAGAGAGAGAAACAGAGACAGACGGACATACATACTCAGACTCAGAGATAAAGAGAGAGACAGAAAGAGAAAGAAAGAGAGGGAGGGAGAAAAAGATGGAGGCAGAAGAAGTGTCGGACAAATGGAGACAGAGACAGACAAAGATCCACTGAGCATTCAAATTGTATCTATGTGGGGTATCAATCAGTATGACGAATAATTTCACATCAACAGTTTTGTCTTTTAATAATAATAATAATAATAATAATAATAATAATAATAATAATAATAATAATAATAATAATAATTAAAATGTTTATAATTAACGTGCTGTGTTTGTGAAATGCCTGCCAGATATACACAGACGACAACACTGCGGCAGGAGTAATCGTGCGAGTATGGGGGGGATGCTTGGTAGAGAGCATTGGGGAAGAGGATCATTTCGTGCTCGTCTGTGAGTAGACATAATCCTTCGGAACCGTTTATACACATCATTGTCCTTGTCTGTTTCTTCTTGATCCTCCTTCATATCCTCCTCCTTGTTTTTCTTCTCCTCCTTTTCTTCTTCTATATTTTCTTTTTCTTCCTCGTCCACTTTGTATCTTTCTTTTTCTTTCTTTTCCTCCTTCTCCTCCTCCTTCTCCTCCTTTTTCTTCCTGATAATTCTCTATTTTATATAAAAGACAAAACTGTTGATGTGAAATTATTCGTCATACTGATTGATACCCCACATAGATACAATTTGAATGCTCAGTGGATCTTTGTCTGTCTCTGTCTCCATTTGTCCGACACTTCTTCTGCCTCCATCTTTTTCTCCCTCCCTCTTTTTCTTTCTCTTTCTGTCTCTCTCTTTATCTCTGAGTCTGAGTATGTATGTCCGTCTGTCTCTGTTTCTCTCTCTGGTTTTCCCTACCTCTAGCTCGCTATTGACATCTATCTTTGTAATTAGTGTGTTGAGAGTGGCTTCGAATCTTGTAATTTTCGTGGCTTTCCTGGGTGAAAACTGTTCTTTTCTTGTTTGACCAGTCAACTCTGATGTGGTGACCGACAAGAAACACAGAGCGTTGCTATTGGCTGCCGTGTTTGCAGTGGTATGTGGACAGACATGTCTTTACTTCTATTCTTATCTCAGAAATCTTTATTTAGTTATCGCCCTAGCGATATAAACCCCATGTATAGAAGGGTGAGCTTTCAAACAAGAAAAGAGAAAGACATAAAGAGATAGAGAGATAGAGAAGAGAGAGAGACAGAGAGAGAGAGAGACAGAGAGAGAGAGATATTCAGAGCAAATGTTTGAAATTAGGAAGTGGTATTTGTCCGCTAACGACGACGACGACAACGACGATGATGATGAGATGATAATGATAATGATGATGATGATGATGATGATGATGACGATGATGATGCTAATAATAAAAATGAGAATAATTGTGACAAGTATATGCTTGTTTGTTTGACGACAGCTATATAGGAAGAAAAAGGGAGAGAGAGGAACGGGGGATGAGAGAGATAGAGATGGATAGAGAGAAGACGAGAAGACTGGAGATAGATCTAGATCTAGTCTATGCATTGTCAGTTTGTTTTCCTACCTTGTCTGCCCCGGCTGTGAAGCTCATTCGAGAAATCTGTCAATCTGGTAAACAACTTGTTTTTCAGTTTCAGTATGTTTACAGTCTAATGCTTCTAATCAATTGGAGTAATGTCCCTTGTAATCCCGTGCTTTTGAATATATATATATATACCATACATTAGTCGTCTGACCGATTGATAACTTAGCTCTAACGGTCTCGTTGATTTATAGACCCAGAGCGAGAGAGACAGCGAGCCAGTCGGGCAGACCCCATGCTACTCACACTGGCACGACAGCTCCGATGATAGTACCAGGCTTGTCCTTCACGTAGATGGGGTTCGGGCAGCAGTCAAGGCAGGGCATGAGGGGCACGACGCAGCATTTGGCTTCCCGTTGGATATTTAAGGAGAAATCCTGAGCAGTTCAGTATACAAAGGACACTGCATGAGTCGATCTCTACCACGAGAACTCTGTAGTCTCTACCTAGCGATTTGATTAATGTAATACACCGGGTTGTGTATCCATTGTAATAGGTCATACGACAATTGTTCTAAATGGGGTCCTATGAAAAAGGACAAGTAGCGAGCTCATTTAAACAGACTCTAAGAAGAGTTTATGAAAGAGGCTCCCAGAAAAAAAACAGACCCCCTTAAGTGAGCATTGACAATTAGTGACTGTATTATCAGACCAGACATTACCTTCGATTTGAGTGCACCCAGCAGGAAGCGGAATCCCCGATCCGCTCCGCAAAACACCCGGAAACAGTAGATGGAATCTGGGTGTGACGAGAGAGAGAGAGAGACAAAGTGAAAGACAGACAGACAGAGACAGAGAGGGGAGGGAGACAGACAGAGAGACGGAATGGCAGGCATAGGGAGACAGGGATAGAGTTAGAGAGATAGACATAGATAGAGTTAGAGAGATGGACATGATAGAGTTGGAGAGATGGACATAAATAGAGTTAGAGAGATGGACATAGATAGAGTTAGAGAGATGGACATAGATAGTTAGAGAGATGGACATAGATAGAGTTAGAGAGATGGACATAGATAGAGTTAGAGAGATGGACATAGATAAAGTTAGAGAGATGGACATAGATAGAGTTAGAGAGATGGACATAGATAGAGTTAGAGAGATGGACATAGATAGAGTTAGAGAGATGGACATAGAGTTAGAGAGATGGACATAGAGTTAGAGAGATGGACATAGATAGAGTTAGAGAGATGGACATAGATAAAGTTAGAGAGATGGACATAGATAGAGTTAGAGAGATGGACATAGATAGAGTTAGAGAGATGGACATAGATAGAGTTAGAGAGATGGACATAGATAGAGTTAGAGAGATGGACATAGATAGAGTTAGAGAGATGGACATAGAGTTAGAGAGATGGACATAGAGTTAGAGAGATGGACATAGATAGAGTTAGAGAGATGGACATAGATAAAGTTAGAGAGATGGACATAGATAGAGTTAGAGAGATGGACATGATAGAGTTGGAGAGATGGACATGATAGAGTCGGAGAGATGGACATAGAGTTAGAGAGATGGACATAGAGTTAGAGAGATGGACATAGACAAAGTTAGAGAGATGGACATAGAGTTAGAGAGATGGACATAGATAGAGTTAGAGAGATGGACACAGATAGAGTTAGAGAGATGGGCATAAATAGAGTTAGGGAAATGGACATAGATAGAGTTAGAGAGATGGGCATAAATAGAGTTTGAGAGATACAGAGAATAAAGAGGGATGAAGGAAGATTGAGAGAGATGGAATGCAAAACGGTGGAATTGGCGAGAGATATTATAGATAGAGAGATAATGAAGAGAGATAATGAAGAAGACCAAGATTGATAGGGAGAGGGAGATGAAATGGGAGCGCGCGAGTACAGTGAGTTTGTGTGTGTGTGTGTGTATGTGTGAGAGAGAGAGAAAGAGAGAGAGAGAGAGAGAGAGAGAGAGAGAGAGAGAGAGAGAGAGAGAGATGAAGAGACAGAAAGACAGACAGAGAGTCAGAGAAAGAGAGAGACAGAGAGAGACAGAGAAAAAGAGAGACAGAGAAAGAGATAGATGAGGAGGGAGCAGTGTAAATAAAGTTTTTCGACTGAGAAATCTACAATTTTTGTAGGTACCGAAACATTTTAATGTTGCTATGAACACCAATTTTAGGGATAACAAATCTGGGCAAAAGATTAAACCAAGAACCGTATAAATGTTTAGTGGCAAATTCCTTTATTCATGATAAATATAAACGATTTATAGGTTCTTTCGTTTTAAGAACGCATTCAGGTTTTTTTTTTCAATTTTGAAAAATTAGTATGCTTCCATTAGAATATCTCGACTTTATGTTTCGGAAAGTTAGTACATCTTTCGTCAAAGTGATTTGATCGGTGTCAGTATAATGTGTTCAGCATTTTATCTGATGGCACAACGTTAGTGCAATTATTATGGTCTAACATTATGGCATAGCCAATAAAAGGCGTGGTCTAACATTATGGCATAGCCAATAAAAGGTCTGGTCTAATAATGATGGCATAGTCAATAAAAGGTCTGGTCTAATATGATGGCATAGCCAATACAAGTTCTGGTCTAATATATGGTATACCCTCTAATAAATGGTATAGCCAATACAAGTTATGGTCTAATATAATGGAATAGCCAATACAAGTTCTGGTCTAATATAATGGCATAGCCAATACAAGTTCTGGTCTAATATATGGCATAGCCAGCATAGCCAATACAAGTTCTGGTCTAATGTATGGCATAGCCAATACAAGTTCTGGTCTAATATAATGGCATAGCCAATACACGTTTTGGTCTAACATGTGGCATAGCCAATACAAGTTCTGGTCTAACACTTCTCCGTGCATGATTAAACCATTCGTCCGGAACACCTTGGCTGTGCTTACAAAGAGAAAAATAGGGGCGTGTTAGGATTGGTACTAACAGAGCTAGCGATCTGTCCTATTTGTTTTGTAATTTATAAGAGTTTTTTTTAGACAATAATTTTCGTTGAGGTAGGGGGAATCCAGACAAAAATCATGTTAGGAGAATTAGTTTCGTATATATCAAAGTTTATAAGAAAATTAATTGTGAAAGATGCACGGTTAAGGTAAAAATTGCTTAGTAAAGCGGCAAAAAATGTGCGGTAAAAAGAAATTTTTTTGTATTATTTTTCTTCGCTTGGTTTAGTGTTAAACGCTACTGCTCTTCTCCGCCCCTCCTTGGTTTCCTTTACTAGCTAATTCTGAACCTACAGAGCGAAACCACCTCAAAGATGCTTCACTTTGACAATCATTCGTGCCGCGATTGCTTGCTCGAGGCTGGTCAGTTATGATTGGCTCTACCCTAGACAGCTTTTTCTTGGCGCCTGGCAAAGTAAAACAGATACACGCATACAAAATAAAACCACAACTATCAATTATTGTGGCTTGTTGTTGTCTAAAAATGTCGTAGTTCAAAGCGTTTAAAATATATTATGCAATATAAATCTAAATTTGCGAGCACCCATGAGTTAATGAAGTATTTGAATAAAGAATTATCGCGTTTGTGTGCCTGATTAGGGCTATAGAATATTTAAGCAATGTAGAAAATCTCCTACTTTTGGGATCATTACAACCTATTGTGTTTTCCAATGTGATGGTCATTCTATGCGAAGCATCTCTTCATTTGATCCAGAGATTATGACAAACTATGTAGGGATACTGTCGATTCCAGGTTTCTTTACTGATTTGAGAACCACCTCAAAGATGCTTCACTTTGACAAACATCTGCAACTTAAAGAACTGTCTTTGGGAACATAGTTATCAGGAATAAAACTGAGAGATTATTTGTAATTATATCATACCGAGAAGTGCTCACCAACTTTAGGCGTATAAAGAGGATCACGACCTGTTAGAGTCAGCTCGATCTGTGTTTTTCCTCGCAGCCCAACAGAGGGCCGTCGTGCGACTGTCAGTAGTATCCCCAACCTTCGTTTAGAGTACTCTGGGAAACCCAGGGGACGAGGCACCAGAATTGAGGTTACTGCTAGGAGCAAATTTGTATGTTACTGTTTCAGACTACTCACCAACGGTTCTGCCCATTTTCTTGTGGATTGTCATCTTGTTATCAATGAAGAGCAAGTCGTAAAATGGGTCATCGAACATGGAGGCAGGTGATGCTGAAGAATAAGCAGTGAAAACATCATACAACGAGACATTCACTAAGAATACAGCGTTCTCCATACGAGGATGTGCATTTTCAGACATAAAAAATGTTTCACTGCCTTAATGAAAAAAATACTTGAATACATCTGGAAGTATCAAAGTATGTGCATATATCTTTAGAGTAACATGACTATCTCAACAGGTCTAGGACTACATTTTTCTAGAAAATTATGAGCAGCATTATCGATACAGATTTGTAGCATCTTTATATAACATCTTGAGAACAAAATCATGCCATTGACACCTCGATAACAACACGATTCTCCTCTAACCATAATAACAGAAATGTAAACCCCACACCTTTATAATAACAGGAATGTTTTCTCACGTTCAGAACATCATCATCATTTCTTCATTCCTTTTGAGAACATACTTTTTTCAACACGTTTTACATGTTAACGAAACCTAACGTCTTCTCATTATAGGTGGCTGACAAAAGAAAGTCTGAGCGTTTAGAAATTGATCGCTCGATCTGACCTTTGAAACTTTGAACAGCACAAACTGAGAATAAACTTCAGTTTAGGCCGTCGGGATTGAATGCTGCGTATATTGCGTATGTTATGTGACCGCCTGAGATAGAGTCATGGTATCCCCGCTCTGTCTCTGTGTGGAAGTACGTTAACTTATCAGACGTTAGTCTTGGGGCTCGTTCACAATTTAGTCTACATAGTTCTGACGCTGGGCGATAGGCGACAACAACAATGTAAGCACCTCGTCTGCTACTTTAAGTCGCCGGACCGTGATAGCCCTGTGACCCTGAGACCCCTGAGAGTCGAAATGCCCCTGTAAACCCAGTGACCTTGTTACCGTGATCAAGATAGGCGGGCACGTGTGTCTCTATGTTATACGAGACGTCAGTGACCCTTGTTACCGTGATCAAGATAGGCTGGCGAGTGTGGCTCTATGTTATACGAGACGTCAGTGACGTGCATGAACCCTGTAAACCCAGTTAACTTTGTTACCGTGAACGCTGCAATCACTGTAAACCTTGTTACCGTGAACCCTTCAATCACTGTGACCCTTGTTACCGTGAACCCTGCAATCACTGTGACCCTTGTTACCGTGAACCCTGCAATCACTGTGACCCTTGTTACCGTGAACCCTGCAATCACTGTGACCCTTGTTACCGTGAACCCTGCAATCACTGTGACCCTTGTTACCGTGAACCCTGCAATCACTGTGACCCTTGTTACCGTGAACTCTGCAATCACTGTAAACTTTGTTACCGTGAACCCTGCAGTCACTGTGACCCTCCCTTGTTACCGTGAACCCTGCAATCACTGTGACCCTCCCTTGTTACCGTGAACCCTGCAATCACTGTGACCCTTGTTACCGTAAACCCTGCAGTCACCGTGACCCTTGTTACCGTGAACCCTGCAATCACTGTGACCCTCCCTTGTTACCGTGAACCCTGCAGTCACTGCGACCCTTGTTACCGTGAACCCTGCAGTCACTGTGACCCTTGTTACCGTGAACCCTGCAATGACTGTGACACCAAAGACGCAGGTGACCTTGTGACTCCTGTGGCTTCTCTGACCCACGTGACTTCTGTCTATTGTGTTACACCTTAACCTCAATGACCTGTCGACCCCAGTAGTTCACGTGAACCACGTGATGGCGTGTAAAAGCTCTCATTGTATGACACAAAGACTTCAATGAGCTAATGGCCTCTGTGACTCTTGCACTCACAGGATGAACTGCTACTGCTGCTGCTGCTGCTGCTGCTGTCATTCGTGCCGCGATTGCTTGCTCGAGGCTGGTCAGTTATGATTGGCTCTACCCTAGACAGCTTTTTCTTGGCGCCTGGCAAAGTAAAACAGATACACGCATACAAAATAAAACCACAACTATCAATTATTGTGGCTTGTTGTTGTCTAAAAATGTCGTAGTTCAAAGCGTTTAAAATATATTATGCAATATAAATCTAAATTTGCGAGCACCCATGAGTTAATGAAGTATTTGAATAAAGAATTATCGCGTTTGTGTGCCTGATTAGGGCTATAGAATATTTAAGCAATGTAGAAAATCTCCTACTTTTGGGATCATTACAACCTATTGTGTTTTCCAATGTGATGGTCATTCTATGCGAAGCATCTCTTCATTTGATCCAGAGATTATGACAAACTATGTAGGGATACTGTCGATTCCAGGTTTCTTTACTGATTTTAGATATCTTCTTGCATTGTCTACCGCTATCATTAAAGTTGGTGTTGTATTTTTGTGGGGGCAGCTGCTCAGATGGGGTTCAGTGGGAAAAGATGTCGTCCTTCCTTCCTGATGCAAAGAGTTCCTGTCCATACTGGTTCCCTCTTGGCATGATCTCGCCCGTGTATGTGAGGATTTTGTTGCGTTTCCTTTCACAAATAGTTGCTCAGCGTTTAACATTGGAGTGTAGCAATATCAAAGCGTGGACCTGATGCCACCTGCTCTGTTCCCTTTCCACCAGGTTCTACCACAGCCGAAAAAAGTCGTAAGTAGTAGACAATCTGTAAATACTATAAAGCGTCCTTTATCTACGGTGATATCCCTGGGTTTGGGCTGGTGTGGTAGTTCTTTTGTTTTCTGTCTTTGTTTGTTTTTTATTGGGGATTGGAGGTTTGTCTCATAGATCCTTCACTGTGCAAACACATGTGTGAAATAACCTACCTTTATCCTATAGTCCTAGAACACGTTACAATACACCCCGTATCCTATGGTCCTAGAACAAGCTACAATACACCCTGTATCCTATAGTCCTAGAACAGGCTGCAGTATACACTGTATCCTATTGTCTTAAACCCCGCTACAATACACCCCGTATCCTATAGTCCTAGAACAGTTTGCAGTGTACCCTGTATCCTATAGTCCTAGAACAGGCTACAATACACCCCGTATCCTATAGTCCTAGAACACGCTACAATACACTCGGTATCCTATAGTCCCAGGAAACGCTACAATACACCCCGTATACTATAGTTCTAGAACAATTTACAGTATACCCTGTATCCTACTGTCCCAGAACAGACTACAATACACCCTGTATCCTACTGTCCCAGAACAGACTACAATACACCCTGTATCCTACTGTCCCAGAACAGACTACAATACACCCCGTATCTTACAGTGCTAGATCGGGCTACAGTGCACCCTGTATCCCACAGTGCTAGAACAGGCTATAGCAACCCCGTATCCTACTGTGCTAGAACAGGTAACAGTGCACCCCGTATCCTAATGTGCTAGAACAGGTAACAGTGCACCCCGTATCCTAATGTGCTAGAACAGGCTAAACTAACCCCGTATCCCACTGTGCTAGAACAGGCTACAGTACACCCCGTATTCCACAATATATATATATATATAGATAAATATATAAGAAGAGTACATCTCAGCTATAGAATTAGACTCCTTACTAAAGTAAAAGAGTGTATTAAACTTACTTCTGGGTCTAAATTAGTGCCAATGTTGTACTTACTACCCAAGAGGTCAATGTTACTTTCCCCGTGGCCGAGACTTACTGGTCAAGCCTGCGCTAGTCGTGGCTGGTTGTACTGTGGCTCTGGCACCATCCTTCCCGTGCTCGGCCATCGCCTGTGCTCAGTCTGTGGAGAAATTGTGTAAGGAGATGTAGATCCACTTCATTAAAATTTAACTCAGTTGTTTGAAATCGCCAGTCGAATATTTATGCGTGTTCCACAAGATTGAAGTTTATACATGTAATTTTGGCATAATTATGTAGATGTGAGTGAGTGTGTGCGTGTGCCTGAGATTGTAGTTGTTATGTAAAACCTAAGTCTTGCTTGGCTTTGCACCTTGTGAGCTTTGTTACCCATCTCCACATATCCTGGCTGTGTGTCTGTTGTTGATACTAAATTTCCACATACCTTGGCAGTGTGTCTATTGTTGATACTAACATCTCCACATACCCTGGAAGTGTGTCTGTGTTGTTGATACTAACATGTCCACAAGCACTGGCAGTGTGTCTGTGGTTGATACTAACATGTCCACATACCCTGGCAGTGTGTCTGTTGTTAATACTAACATCTCCACATACCTGCAGTCTGTCTGTTGTTGATACTAACATCTCCATATACCCTGACAGTCTGTGATTGATACTAACATCTCCACATACCCTGACAGTCTGTCCGTTGTTGATACTAACATCTCCATATACCCTGGCAGTCTGTGGTTGATACTAACATCTTAACATACCCTGGCAGTCTGTTATTGATGCTAACATCTCCACATACCTTCAGTCTGATTGTTGTTGATACTATCATCTTCACATACCCTGGCAGTCTGTCTGTTGTTGATACTAACATCTTCATATACTCTGGCCGTGTTTCTGTTGTGGGTACTAAGTATGCGATCATACCAACTCCTTTATCCTTCCCAGGAAGTCACACACGAATGCAACTATCTTTTTCTAGTTTTTGTTTTCCATTTATCGACAGCATTTGGATGTTGGCCGACGGATAACAGCTTGCTATGCGAAAACCTGTGCATTGCGACACCGATGCAAATCTTGGTCTGTATTGGTCAGTGTTGCGCAGCCGCCATTTTTTTCCGACTCTCGATTCAACACTTTAAACACATATTTAGAGTGCCTCTATAAAATAGACACAAGTAGTGTATTTAGTCTGAGAAAGTATAAAGAATGTCACAATTATAATGATTTATGAAATAATTGTGCTAAAAAATCTGTTACTCGTATTTGAACATTTAGCAATGCGCGTAACCACCGGGCACACGTGTGGCTCTATTTTATACGAGACGTCAGTAAAGTGCACGAAACCTGTAAACCCAGTTAACTTTGTTACCGTGAACCCTGCACTCACTGTGACCCTTGTTACCGTGAACCCTGCAATCACTGTGACCCTTGTTACCGTGAACCCTGCAATCACTGTGACCCTTGTTACCGTGAACCCTGCAATCACTGTGACCCTTGTTACCGTGAACCCTGCAATCACTGTGACACCAAAGACGCAGGTGACCTCGTGACTCCTGTGGCTTCTCTGACCCACGTGACTTCTGTCTATTGTGTTACACCTTAACCTCAATGACCTGTAGACCCCAGTAGTTCACGTTAACCACGTGATGGCGTGTAAAAGCTCTCATTGTATGACACAAAGACTTCAATGAGCTAATGGCCTCTGTGACTCTTGCACTCACAGGATGAACTGCTACTGCTGCTGCTGCTGTCATTCGTGCCGCGATTGCTTGCTCGAGGCTGGTCAGTTATGATTGGCTCTACCCTAGACAGCTTTTTCTTGGCGCCTGGCAAAGTAAAACAGATACACGCATACAAAATAAAACCACAGCTATCAATGTGGCTTGTTGTTGTCCAAAATGTCGTAATTCAAAGCATTTAAAATATATTATGCAATATAAATCTAAATTTTCGAGCACCCATGAGTTAATGAAGTATTTGAATAAAGAACTATCGCGTTTGTGTGCCTGATTAGGGCTATAGAATATTTAAGAAATGTAGAGAATCTCCTGCTTTTGGGATCATTACAACCTATTGTGTTTTCCAATGTGATGGTCATTCTATGCGAAGCATCTCTTCATTTGATCCAGAGATTATGACAAACTATGTAGGGATACTGTCGATTTCTTTCTTTGTTTGTTTTTTATTGGGGATTGGAGGTTTGTCTCATAGATCCTTCAATGTGCAAACACATGTGTGAAATAACCTACCTTTATCCTATAGTCCTAGAACACGTTACAATACACCCCGTATCCTATGGTCCTAGAACAAGCTACAATACACCCTGTATCCTATAGTCCTAGAACAGGCTGCAGTATACACTGTATCCTATTGTCTTAAACCCCGCTACAATACACCCCGTATCCTATAGTCCTAGAACAGTTTGCAGTGTACCCTGTATCCTATAGTCCTAGAACAGGCTACAATACACCCCGTATCCTATAGTCCTAGAACACGCTACAATACACCCCGTATCCTATAGTCCTAGAACACGCTACAATATACCCCGTATCCTATAGTCCTAGAACGTGCATTGCGACACCGATGCAAATCTTGGTCTGTATTGGTCAGTGTTGCGCAGCCGCCATTTTTTTCCGACTCTCGATTCAACACTTTAAACACATATTTAGAGTGCCTCTATAAAATAGACACAAGTAGTGTATTTAGTCT
This sequence comes from Elysia chlorotica, assembly GCA_003991915.1. Taxonomy (NCBI): domain Eukaryota; kingdom Metazoa; phylum Mollusca; class Gastropoda; family Plakobranchidae; genus Elysia; species Elysia chlorotica. Next base: position 489,084 of record RQTK01000170.1, read on the forward strand.
GAGAAAGTATAAAGAATGTCACAATTATAATGATTTATGAAATAATTGTGCTAAAAAATCTGTTACTCGTATTTGAACATTTAGCAATGCGCGTAACCACCGGGCACGCTTTGACCTAGATAGCTGGTCAAGCTAGACTCTAGCATCGCGTACTTTTTCAAAGAACAGTTCGCTGCTGACCGTTGGCCTTGATCCTGGCATCATGTGCTTCGGCCAACATCTGTGTTACCTAGGTGTTTATACCAGGACCCACAACTTTGTCATTTGTGAATGACGACCCACTATTGGGCAAGCTTGGTGTGCTTGGAGCCTAAGGGCGACCACAGGGTGAAAGCCGAAAGCTGATGAGCGCCGATCATCAAAAGAATTCCCCTATAAAAAAATCAACTAGCCCCACAGAGTCACCGCTCCTTGTGAGCGCTAATAAGTGGGCTTCGGCAGTCTCGGCTTTATAAGAATGGAGAAACAATTCTTATCCACGCTGAAAACAGACTTATTGCCTACGTTTGCTTCGGTTGTGGTTGGCAGGACCTGCGCTCTGCTTTTATCACCTGTCTGTAGTCTGTGGACAGCGGCACGGCTCCGTTAAGTCGTATTCTAATATAACGCAAGCATGTGGATCCGCCATAAAGCACGCGTTATAAAGGTTTACCAGAAGCAATTAAATAACAAGTTTATTACTGTCTGTCGTCCTGCTCTCTTCTGACCCTACAGGCACAACGTTCAACAGTTTTACGCACAACCACACAGAGACAGGGCGGAACATGTTTCTCAGGTGCATGACACAGAGATACACTTAAACAATTCGAAGTGGGTGCTCGCCGCGCAGTTCGTTGTGGGGGAGTTCGGCTTTCTCAACGCGCACCAAAGTCTACGACATCAGAGTGGACCTTCTTTGTTCTTTCACTTTCACAAAGCTTAGATCTGCAGTTGATTAGTCTCACTCTGAGTCACTCACTGCAATGCAATGCAGTCTGAGATGGCATTTAAACTCTTCGACATTCTGAACGCTGACTGTGTAGTGTCTACCAACGGCCTAAAAAATAATTACACCAAGCGCTTTTTTTTTTTGGCTCAGATTATGTTCAACTCAGGCATATGTTTTTGTGCAGTCTTATCCTATTTTATTATGCTTTTGGAGACATATGTTTGTTGGGTATTTTTGTTTTGTTTTTGTTTTTATTTTTTATTATTTTTTTTTATTACAATTTTTCTTCTTTTTTTTTTAAAAAGGCAGTCGCACAATTTTACTGTAAAATGCTCCCTATGACCTCTAAGTTTAAAATAAACAAAACAAAAAAACCCCACATGTTCTAGTTTTTCGAAATACAGAAACCTTTAGTACCAGTACTTGAAACTTTGGACATTTTACTTGGTAAAAATAGAAAGTGTAGCCTTAATACCATCATTGCGAAACTTGATATGTACCTTTAACATCGTTCACATGTTATTTTACTATAAAATGAGCAATTGAAAGATTTGAATATGTAAATTACTCTTGGGACCTTGTAACTTGCATTCGTTATTGTGTTATCGTGACCTAAACATATATCTTGTATCAAATTCAGACTCTTTGGGCACAAAGAATTGACTAATATGTTTTTATTTTTAAAGACTTTTTTTGTAAAATGCACCTTGAAATGACCTTGAAAAACACGTGTTTCAGTACTCTGATATTTTACTGTAGATGAACGCCAAGTGTCGTTTTACTGAAGATTTTTGATTTTCCGTAACCTATTTTAAAAATTTTGAAAAGTTTTGTTTCGCTATGTAAGGAGTTCTTGGCTATTTTATGTATTTAAAATTACTATTTCTGTCTTGTAATTTCTAGTCTTCAACGCCTTATTGTGATTTTTTCCTCTTAAACTAAATCTAGCTTTTAAGGGATGTAAAAATAGATGATTTTACAGTTAATCAAATACAATTAAAAAAAAATACAATCGGTGACCTCTGACCTTGATATTAAACTTCAAGTACCAGTATTGTACTCTATGAAAGAGCAAGTTTCGTTTTATTACAATTAGTGGCAAAATAAGTCCTTTTTAGAGCTAATCTAACTGGACTATAAATATCCCAATTTAACTTTCTGTCGATCTATGTGGTGGCTCCGGGGTTGGGTCGGTGTCAGTTTAATGTGACTGGCTGAGGCAGGAGTAATGGTATCCCTGCCCTGCCTCGTGTGTAACAGCATGTAAAATAGTCAGACGTCAGTCTTCGGTCCCATCCACAACATAGCCTATTATTGTTCTGACGTTGGACGTTAAAACCAGCTCACACTCTTTTGATCTATAAAAATAAAAGAAACAACAAAAAACAACAAAAAACAGCGATCGTATTAAGCGTATTAAGCCTTTGTTGGCGAAACAAAGCGTTTTAGGAGAAGATAAAATACCAATTTTTCTGTATCTTCAGGTGCAAATATAATTGTATATTCGGTACTTTTGTAACGGGTTGAGAGCAAAAGTAATGCACACAGAAGCTTCGTGTCAATTGAAGCATCCCTGCGTCTAAATTCCGTGTTACAAACAACGGAGGCTACTTTTTAACTATAGATGCCATGACAGAACAGAAGAAACATTTCGCTTTCAGTTGTAATATGTTTCACTGTACTAATAAGCTACTATATTTGTTATAATAAAGACGCACAAATGTTTAGGATATACCCAAAGTGTTAAGTGAATTTGACAAACTTGCTCGAGGTTGTACAAAAAAAGCTTACCCGCACTCGCGCGCGCGTGTGTGTTAATGTGTGTGAATGTGTGTGAATGAAAATGTGTTTGAATGTTTGTGAATGTGTGTGAATGTTTGTGAATGTTTGTGAATGATGTGTGAGGGGGCTATGACTAAAATCCTTCGCCCCTCGGGTTAATAAGGCACAGTGAGCGTAGTGATGTTGGGGCTAGAGCGTCAGTTTCTGAAGCAGGGTGTTCGAGTTCGAATCTCCCCTTGATAGACGCATTTTTTCAGTTCTACTGACACCGACCCAACCAGTAGGCTCAACCCCGGCCCTGTATGATATTGTTTGTAAAAACAATAATATTATATATTTAAATAGAGTTCTGCAGCAACGAAATATTATTGGCAGGAAACAAAACTACGGTACATGTGTTGTATTAACATTGTGTGTAACACAAAAATAAAAGGCAATTTCTATGTTAGCAATTATTGTTAATATCAGAAAAACAATACCACATGTGTTGTCTTAAGATAAAAAGTAAGGTATGCAAATATTACAGTAGATGGGTTTTTAACTTACGTTTTGTAGATTGTGGTGCTGGTCTCTTGTACAGATTTGTTTTCAAGAAATGGACTTTATGTAGACCTCGCAACGCCCCTCAAAATTAAAATAAAATGAACCTCAATTAATTCAACTACAGCGACAATTAGTCACAGTGCAGCCAGCGCGACAACCACAGCGCTAGAGCAGCAATAGGGTTGGGTTGCGTGTCCTTATAAGTCGAATGCTGACACTGGTCTGGATACCTATTTTTTGTTCATAAAAAGTAATACAGATAAGACATTTTCGTTAACCAATGAATTGAAAATTTTGACATATTATTATTGGCCTGCAGCTTGAGAAAATGACTTTTACATCTATTATTGAGCACATAATTGTAAAAAAATCTTTTGTAAGTAAAATTAATAATATTCATTTATTTTATCTTGAAGACTGGTGTTGATGCAGATCTTGTCAATTTCAAAATAAACAAATGGGATCATAAGAAATGTTAACATAATTACGAGGACATCACATTCATTAAGAAAAATATAAAATATACATGTTATCGTTTCGAAGTAGAAACTCATTTTTATACTTTTTAAAGCTGTGTGATGATTGTTTATACTTTAATTGAAGGAAATTTAACTTGCACAAATAAGTGGGACATGCACTCAGGATTTCCTCTTTATGTCTAGTAAAGCGAGGCATTTGACGCCCCGCTATGGTACCAGTAAATTACTAAGAACGCAGGCCTAGCGGAACTTACAGTGGCTATTATTACTCTTAGCGTTATGTAGATCTAGTAGGGTTTTTTCCCTTCTCATCCCCTTTTCTGGTGATTATTCGGAATAATATTCCGAATAACAGTTCCGCGGCGGAAGCAAATAGATGTGTCTAAATACCGGGTATAGCTCTTTAATTTGGCATGCATAACTCGATTCGATTTTTTAAATGAGTCTAAGTAAATAAAAAAAAAGAAATGTTTGCACAAAGTATGCATTTTTAGCCATTTCTATTGTCGTTCTTTTAATAAATTATCCAAGCGAGTATGATCGCACCTTGTATTGTGGCAAACTAGAGGCTAGAAGTAGAGCTCTAAAGTTGTATGTAGAACTAGATCTAGGTTAGATCCAGCGTGATTTGTAATGAAAAATTAAAAACTGGGTGTTATAGTAGATATCATAAAGTAAAATTAATTGAACTCAAACTTATGAAATTGTCTAACAAACGGTGTTAGATTTAATCTAGGAAAACAACGGTAAAGTGTGTAAGTGTGTGTGTAGTGTGTAGTGTTGGGGGCTTTGACTGAAGTCATGTTGGGTCAGCGGCGAATGTCCAGTTTCTAGCTTAAGCGTACACAACCGGGACCATATGGCTAGCGCGAGCCTCATAGATCCACACTCGCATAGAATCAACGACCTAAGAATAACAGTCCAGTTGTTTTTTACCTGGCGTAAGAAAAATTTAAGTTAATCGGATGAGCTCTAAGCTACTACATAATTTTACTAGTACAAATAGCAGATCTATTTTAGTGAACTGATGAATAGTGATACATGTACTGATAGGCATGTTTAAATGTGAAGTTTTAGTGAGGGTTCGTTTTGCCTCCCAGCCCCCATGGCAAGACGATAAATTTGTAGTCTCTTTTTATGTTGTTTGATCACCGTGGCTATCTAATATCTATTGGTTTCGTTAAATTACATCACAAAGGTGAACTGGCGGTGGAGAGAAAAAAAAAAAAAAAGAGAGAGAGACGATATGAAGACAAGTGAAGAGAGAGCGAGAGAAAGAAAAAGAATTGAAGACTGAGAAAGAGGGAGAAAGAAGAGACAGTGAACGAGAGGGATAACGAAATCTGACACGGATTACACATTTGAATGGTCTAACAAGGATATTATAATATTTAATAACTATAATTCTTAAACAAAGCCCCATGTGAAAAAAAGGAACTAAAAACGAATAAATCCAACTTTTAAGAGAGACAGAGAGAGAGAAAGAGAGAGTGAGAGACTAATAGGCAGACATACAGACAGAGACAGGTAGAGACAAATACATAGACAGACAGGCATATACATATACATAGAGAGAGAGAGAAATAAAGAAAGATGACAAAAGACATATAAAACATGTAGATGGATGCTAAAAAGGGAATGCGACATAGAGCAAGTGTCTAAAATTCATGATTTGGCTATCAATGCACATCACTCTGCTGCATGGCTGTAAGTCTACTTTTCACGTAAGACTTTCTAAAAGTCTTTATCACAATATACGTCTACTAAAAGGATTCATTTACACTTAATTTTAATGTTTGATTTATAGGCATACAATTATGTACAAGTTGTTTATAGAGCTATAATTTACAGCCGTAGCCAGAATTATTACAAGTTTAAAAAAATGGGACCGACATTTCTTACTCACACTGCATGCTAATCGTACGGGTTTGACCTATTTTATCTTGGCTTTGGGAGAATTAGCCACAGAACGCTAAAAATACACCCGCTTATATTGTTCCGGACAAGCTGTAGAGTTATTCGGAATACCATTCCGAATAATGGCACGCAATGCACTCAAACTTTAATAAAGGAACCGCCACTGAATACACGCCTATCTCTGACCAGTTACCTGGACTGCCTCTGTGCATTGAACTAAACAGAGCTTCACGTTTTCTTATTGTCGCCTGGTAGTTTGTTTAAAGCGCATGTTTATATTATAACATACAAACACTGTATACAGGTGTACACATGCTATTTAAAATTGGAAGATACAGTATTTGATAACCATTTCTGCAATATAGTAATAAAGTCATATTTCTGTTAACATTAAACTTTAAATTTACAGTCTATGTGAAAGGTACAACTGAAGGATTCAAGTTTGTTAGACACGCACAAACAGTAACGATTTGATCTAAAGTAGTTGTTTCTGTTTCTGCGCTGATTAAAAAGTCAATTGGTATTATACCATTAAGAATAGAATATTTGTTTTGCATGTTCCCTAAGACCATTTCTACATGTATATGTAGACGAGCAAGTTTACGAGTGTTTTCAAAAGCTAACGCAGGAAGTTGTTCTTTACGTTTAGTAAAATTTGGTATTTTTAATTCAGCACACATTAATGTCACACTGTCATGAATATCAAAGCCTCTATCTGCTAAAACAATATCGCCTATATCTAGCTTATCTCAAAAACCTGAGTTTAAAGTTATGTTTGTCTGAAGTTCTCCCACCCCAACCCTCTGATAAAAAACAAATACTTCCCTGTGGCGTAATACCAATTAAATATTTAGCAGTATTGTGACCTTTATAGTTAGAATATGTTTGTGCCCTTGCCTTAATATTTGACGGTCTCTCAATAAATATTTCAAAGCAGTCAATAATAACAGCAACCCTCTTCCCAAACTGTCTAACAAAATCTAACGGCATGGTCTTTTTTCCAGGACTGGTCTATCTGGCAAATGAATTAAACACTTTAAATTATGATGCAGTACATTCAAAACTCTGACAAATATAGATGACACAGTAGAAACAGACACATGAAACATATCAGCTAAAAGTTGGTAGGGACAGCCTAATCTCAATTTTATGAGAGTTATTGAAATTTCCTGAAAGGGGCTAAGGGAGTTTTGAGCACCTCTGGGTAGAAGAGGGGTTATAAAAATACTAAGACTGTTTGAAGTATGCCATTCAGCTAAACCGGTATAAAACTTAACATTTTTTGTATTATTCTCTGATTAAGACAAATTCATACCAGAGTCTGTTGATTTCTCTTTCAGGTTGACAATTTGACATGTCATAGCATTTAGATGTTCTGACATTATTGCTATGTCTGAACTTGTCATGTCTGTTAATGACATGCTACATCTCTATGAGTCTGGTGTCTCTCTGCAGTCAACCTCAAAGGGCTATCCTCATCTACTATAACTTGGATGTCCTGAAAAGAGGGGGGGGGGTTATCAAGACACACAGATTAGAAGTATGCATTTGATGTAAAAAGTCAAACATGTAGACATACATCCAAACAGGAGGTGCCCTAAAATTTGGTATGGTAAAATATGAAATTAAAATTATGAAGATTCGAATGCAATTATTAATCATCCTTACAATTACACTTTGCTTTGTTGTTCTTTTCTGAATAAAAACTTTTGTGTATGATCTGAGAATACTTGTTTCAGCATGCCCATGTATTATAACAACAATAGCACCCAAACACACGTGAGTGAGTGAGTTGATTTTTACGGCACGTCAGCACGGCTATGTTGTGGCTATGATGTCCTAAGACAGTTAATGCATTATGCTAGTAGCAACGGTGACTCCTTTATCTCTCTGAGTAATAAAAGCATAAAGTTGTGACTAAGAAGTTTGGTTAAAAGTAAAGTTTAAAAGATCCATTTGTGGGATTATCAGAGTTAAATTCATTATATACACCAATGTCCTTAAGGTACCGTAGTTGGCGCTGAGGACTAACATAAGTAAATATGCTCTCTAGTGGCCTCGAAGCCAGGTACAAACTTCTTTCCCGCTAAAAAGCGGACAATCAACCAGAATGTGAATAATGGACAATTGGCAGTTGCAGGTTTGACACAGTGGAGGCTCTTCACCTCTCAATAGAAAGGTGTGAGTAAGATAAGAATGTCCAAGTTGGACTCGATCGAGTACCACATGGTCTCGTCGTAAAGCCTGAGAAATTCCTGCCATGTGACCTAAATGTGGTCGGACACAGTGTTATTTGTTGGTTGTCATATTGTTCCATCGCGTTCCAGTTTTCTCTTTTAAACCCAAAAACATGTCTTTAGAACTTTGTCTGAATTCATAACAACTAAGATTAATCTTGACTATATGAAAAGCTTATTTTGTTAAACATTATGAATTAAAATTTGTTTGTACAAAATATAAAAAACAGTTGACTTGACTCATTTATTTAAGATCCATCCTGCAGTAAGTTGTAATTGAATTACAAAGTGGCAAAAGTTGCGACAAAATTGCACCTTTAAGAATCAATTAAAATAAGCCAATTTGAACCAAACCACTTTTATAATTTGTTATTGTACTTTTGCTAACAAATACATTTTTTGTGTTTCGATAAAAATTGATAATACAACAATTACTTAACCTTTACCATTGCCCCGCACAATGATAATCTGTGGGTTGATTTGCTTTTGTGCTAGCACCTTTTTGTATTGATCTGCACACTTTCCATTTCAATATAACAAATATCAAACCTTTGACCTTTTTGACCTTAACTCTGGTTAAATATTTCTAGAACCTATATAAAGAGCTAGATGAATAATAATTTGTATTTTAGACCTTATGTGAATAAAGCGTAAACAATGCGTTGGGCTTGAACTTCGATCTTAACTGATAACAGTTATACATAATAGAGGCGATATGATGAATTATAATTATCGTTGTTGTTGTTGACATTTTATTTTTTTAATTGGATATAGACACACCAAACACCTCGCAAACGAACCATCGCAGGTGAAAAGGTATACTAAAAGAAAAAAAAAATGAGGAAAGAGAGAGAGAGAGAGATTGGGTGATGACGAGCCATAGAAAAAAAATGAAAACACAAAAAGGGGAGATAGAAAGCGTGGGCACTAAGATGAAAATAATATGAACGATATGAAGACAAGTGAAGAGAGAGCGAGAGAAAGAAAAAGAATTGAAGACTGAGAAAGAGGGAGAAAGAAGAGACAGTGAACGAGAGGGATAACGAAATCTGACACGGATTACACATTTGAATGGTCTAACAAGGATATTATAATATTTAATAACTATAATTCTTAAACAAAGCCCCATGTGAAAAAAAAGGAACTAAAACGAGAGAGAGAGAGGGAGAAAGAGAATGAGAGAGACGCTTCTTCTTACCTTTGCTAATTTTTCATAACATGTGATGCTGAAAAGACAATAGATGACCCAAATTTATTCCCCAACACACTCACATGTTAGTTATTATCTTGTTATTGTTCCTCATACCGGACTCAACTTCGTGAATGGTACCGAACGATGTATTGTTTACGCGTGATTTTCCCATAAGTACAGAATGTACTGTAAATGGCACGGAACGCTATCGTAAATCAGTAGACACTACGCAATGGTACCTGACTTCTCTGGGACGCTATACGTGTAGTAATGTAATAAAAAGGCTAGTAAAGGTCGGTAAAAGATAGTGATTTAGGTTTGGTCAGGAGGGAACAAAAAAACTTCTTACTCGATGTTAAGATAAATCTAGGGAATGGAGATGCCGAGTAGACCCAACCTACTTTCTGTAACGGCATTGAAGAAGAAGAAGAAGAAGAAGAAGAAGAAGAAGAAGAAGAAGAAGAAGAAGAAGAAGAAGAAGAAGAAGAAGAAGAAAAAGAAGAAGTAAACAAAAATATAATGAAAATAAACTTTTGACCTCACGTTTTTAACATCGGCGACTATTCTTCTTCCTAACCAATCAAACATATTTTTTAACGAAAAGATATCTCAATTTTCTGAACAGAACACATTGTACACATGGATCAAAATAGATCTATGTTCTTCTACTGTATATGTGCGTATCTATAAATTTATCGAACGAGCTTGAAAGTAAGGTACATTTCAAGAAACAATGCATGCACCTCATGTGTACCCACCTTAGGAATAAACTGTTTGGCCAATACAACACCCGCAGCATAAAATTCTTCTGGAAAACGAACTGTCTTTTCTCTGTGTGTCTTTCTCTGTCTCTCTCTCACACACACACACACTCTTTCTCTCTCTCTCTCTCTCTCTTTCTCTCTCCCTCTCTCTCTCTCTCTCTCTCTCTCTCTCTCTCTCTCGCTCACTTTGTAAACCAATCTCACACAGCAGAAAATACACCTGGTGCATGATAAGATTTGCGAAATTAAGAAGCATCTCAAAATATTTATAAGCACCACCAAGAGGCATTTTCAAACATATCCAAAATATTGTTTATACTAATTTGTCAAATAATACACCCCTTAAGACAACCTGCACAGTACAACCAATCGTTACTACATATTGCCAAAGGACTCCTTGTAGATGCATGACCAACATTTTGATAAGTAGGCTACACAAGTATTCTTAATTACTATAGGAGTGTTTTATTTCAATGCTTTATACATTTTGTGTGAACGATATTTATTTTCCGAATCAGCGTCTTTTATCATGCATGCATATTTACTTTGGTTTCTTCGTACTTCTTATACTTCTTCTATTTACTTCCGCAAAGATGGACTAGCTAAACATGTATTATAGCATTCTTTTAAACAGTCTTTTACGACAAATTAATACAATAAGTTACAATAAGTATAACCTATATTCCATGAATAGGTATAATTGTATAATTATACTACTACTGCTGCTATTGTTGTTGCTGCTGCTGCTGCTGCTG
>RQTK01000170.1:501363-517911 GCA_003991915.1 Elysia chlorotica
TACTGCTACTACTGCTGCTGCTGCTACTACTACTACTACTACTACTACTACTACTACTACTACTACTACTACTACTACTACTACTACTACTAACAACAACAACAACAGCAATTACAAAAGCAAACAAAAATATTATTAGTAAAAATAATAAATTCGAAGTAACGGAAAGACATTTCAAGGCTACAAAGGAAACTTATGCAATTACAAAATATCAATGGTATTCATTTTTTAAAATTTATTTCTAAAATTCAATATTTGGATATTCTTTATTTACTTGAATACGAATCTATGAACGCATTAACACATTTTCAGTAATTTAGGCAGGTTTTGGAAAATAAAAACATTTTTACACTACAATACTCATAGGATATTAATCGTAAATATCTTTATTCTATCTTCCACGAAATGGAGAACTCAAATCCTTATATTGGGACAAATCATTAAAGAGGCACTGTGAGTTAAATGACGCTGATATAGTTTTAGCTAGTTTTTTTAAATCCAATCTTCATTTTCTGTTGATTGCTTTTTTCACCCTTTTTCTTTGAAAACTGTTGCTACTTTGAAACCTTGCTGTTTCTCTTTTATTGCTCATATCTACGTAAAATGACTAAGCAGAACAAAAATTTTGATGTGACAATTTTGTGAAATAATATTGTAAGCTTAGTATACTTATCTGAGTTTTAGAAATGTCCACACATTCTTTCCAAACTCATATCATTTTAAAATAGTTATTCTTGCAATATGCGAGTGTTGGTTTTGATCAATTAAAGATATTTAAAATACCAATAGTTTAATTCTTTTTATCCTTATGAAATACTACTATAAATGCCCACAAAACACGGGCTCTCAAATGCCCGGCGAAAAATCTGGTCGAGTGCCAGTTTAAAGTCAGTTAACCCTTTTCAATATCGTGTTCGTATTGAAAATATATTACTTGCATTATGACTTGTAGTACCATCATCTTAATGGCTTAAACCTCTGAAAACGAAGACCAGGGTTGAGGTAGACAACGTCCATTGCAGGATGTCGGATGACTAACGAATCAATTGGGGGACAGGCATGCTTTTACTTGCTCCCAAGAGCAAGTTCCATTCACATTGTATTTTACGTGGATGTGCTGGATACACTGACATCCACTGAATTGCTATATCCCAGCACCATAAAATGTTAATATCTCTGGACATAAAGCTTTCTAAAGATTATGTCAATCAAGTTCACAAGCTTTAAACAGCTGCTGAGAACTCGATTTCCTTGTATCTGTCGCATTATGGCTAAAACAATGTTATGGATTCGTCGACTTTTGTTTTGCTAGATTACTGTCAAACATGTGCACTTAAAGTCTGGCAATACTAAAACTCTTTGAAAAAGGATAGTTTAATTAAGAAACATCAGGTACAGGGATCCATCTCTAATTGGACGATATGCTGGTGAGTAGTTTCATGGCTTAGCAAGACGCTGCATTAGAACCTTGGGTTGTAAGTACAATATAGCCGTGGTTTACCACTCGTCGCACTCCTATCTTAAGACGAGTCGTAACTTCACCACCACCATGTACTTACTACCCCTTGTGTGTAAGAAACAAAAGCGCTAGCGCTTAAAAAACAGCAAAAACAAAACAAAATAAAACAAAACTACCAACCAAAACTAACAACAACAACAACAATAACAACAACAACAATAATAACAACAACAACAATAACAACAACAACAACAACAACAACAACAACAACAACAACAACAACAACAACGGCAAAACGGCGACAACAATATCAAAAACAACAATGACAACAGCTGCGCTAACGACGACAAAAACAACATCATCAACAACAACAAGAATAATTATCTCAAAAATGAAATCTGTAGCAACAACAACAATGCCAAAAAACCACAAAAAAGCAACAACAACTGAAGAGCTGCCAAATGAATCCTCACATTTATTTGCACTTCAGATACACACAGAAGGCCCAAACGTGTCTTTATTGAGAGATGGTGGGAAACAATTAGTGGTGTCCGACTTTCCAGGACCCATCCATATAGTCCACTATTACATCCTATAAATAGCAAAATATTAATATTAATAATAATAATAATAATAATAATAATAATAATAATAATAATAATAATAATAATAATAATAATAATAATAATAATAATCAAACCCATACTGGTGCTCCCTGACGTTAATAAAGAGTTTGTTCTGAGAACAGATGCATCTGATATAGGGTTAGGCGCCACCTTGTTACAGAACAGGGATGGGCACATTTTTCCTGTCGCTTATGCAAGTAGGAAGCTTCTAGATAGGGAGAAGAAATATTCTGTGATGGAGAGAGAATGTCTCGGAATTGTTTGGGGTATAAAGAAATTTGCTTTGTATCTTTATGGTAAGCAGTTCACGCTTCAGACAGACCACCGACCCCTTGAATTTCTAAAGATTTCTAAATTTGATAACCCTCGTATTATGCGTTGGGTATTGGCTATGCAAAGTTTTGTTTTCAGAGTAGAACACATTAAAGGCAAGGATAATGTGGGAGCTGATTTTCTTAGCAGAGTTCCTGTATAATATTTTGAATACTCATTATTAAATGTAATGTTTAGATTGCATTGTTGGCATTGTTGTGAAGTGGGCATCTTCTGATATGCCTGTACCTATTGTAATGTTTTATTTTCCGAAGTAATACTTTTATTGTTTGAATTGCCAGTATGTAATACTAATCGTAAAGCATGACTGCCGGTACGCCCACTTCAAGTAAAGGTCTCATGATTTATCTACTTTATTGATGATATTTGTATCAAGTGGAAGGCAATGTACAATGCTTTGGATGTGAGAATAAATTTTTAGGAAAAATTACTTTAAGTGGGGGGATGTGTAACGCATTGTACTATAAGTTGATCTATTCATTTCCTCACCCTTTTTAGGTGCGTAACTTTTGGGTAGCGGATTGACTAGATGTATGTACATTATCTTGTTTGTTTGCATAACGATTGTATTTCAAGCCTAAGAATTTGATTGTGAGTTTTGCTTACTGAACACAGCCCTTCTCGAAACCTCCGGCTAGTTCTAGAATAGTAATCACCTCGTCACCTCTTGTTTACCTTTGTTCTGATTGGTTGTTAATTGCTAAAGAGATGTACCGAGAATATTCTCTTATGATTTACGTAATTCTTGTTCTGGATGATTCGACGAAATTTTGTATAAATAAGAATCTTAATTAGATTTAGCAAGAGTCAACGTTTCAAGAGTCAACATTGTTTTCCAGAGTCTACATTGAAACTCCAGTAATTGTACTATTGAGCCGTCCTACAAACATTGTAAAGTATAACCCTTTTGTTGGATTAAACTGTGTGCAATTGTTACTTGCGGATTTCGGATTTATTTCCTGTGGACGAGTCGTGTGATTGGCTGCGAATATTTTTAATACCCCTAGACAAACAGAGCCTAACAGATTACCACCTCACCAGCAAATCTGTTACACAATACTAAAACTCTTTGAAAAAGGATATGCTACTTAGTTACATTTATTTCTTCCCCATAGTGAATATTTTATTTTGTTGCTAACATAAAATAATGCAAAACATACTTAGAAAGCTGTATAACAATTCTGTTCCATTCATACCCCTTTCTTCATTTTTCTTTTTTTTAAATTTCTGTTTGGTTCACGTTCTCCTAAATCAATATTCTCATCGTTTCGTTCACATCTTCATCATCCTCGCGGTATTTATTGCTACAACTGCATTAGGCAATAATGCAAAACTGATTATATTAACAAGATAATACCACTTTCAAAACCTCTTTTTCCAGTGACAGAATAGCCCGAAGCCCTACATACTTTGCGTTATTAGCAGCATTAAGAGCATGGATTCATGATTTTACGATTGTTTAACCCCAACAAAGAAGAGCTCAAAGTTTTAATCCGAAATAGCAATTTATACGTATGGCACCTTTCAGCACTTTTCTAAGGTCAATGAGATTAAAAGTATTTTCCTGCGACCACTCGGTTGATGGAAAGTCCTTGAAGACCTATATTATTGCAGACCTCTGTCCAAAATGCAGTATATTAGAACAATACTAAAGAACGACCGAGATTCTTAAAACTAAGTTATGAGGTTCCCAAAAATCAATATCAAAACCTTTGAAACATAATAGCTTTTATTGTTACACACATATTAATTTCTTTGCTAGTCACTCGACTCCCAGAACGTGAGGTTATACTAGTTGATCGATTCGACAAAGTAATTGATGCCTTATACTTCAAGGCTTAAGCATGGTCATTCTTGTGATCTTGGTATCATATAATTCCGGCTTAAAGAAGCGACATCACCCCGATTTCATTACTGTAAAAAACACTGTATTTGTGTTTGTTTTTGTGACTGTTATAATTATATAATAGAGAGTAAAGTGATAATCATTAAAAGTAATTACAATATGATTGATAACTGTATTCATTACAAAGTCAATAGTCATGAGGGTAGTATTAAAAGAAATATGGAAAGTAAACCAGACAAAAAAGCGAGGAAAGAGAAAGAAAGAAGAAAAACTTACGACAAGACCAAACAACCGCGACAGACAAAACATGTCACCAACTGTTACAGTGTTAATGTACAATACATTATACCTCATGTAACAATAATAATTATGTTTTAACAATGAAACACTATATACTGATGAAGAAGTCTTCGAAAAATAATAATTATTATGATGTTGCCACTACTCCTAATTGTATAAAGCAGCCATTGCAAGAGATACATGTTGTACAATTACATTGCTATGAGAGGAATTATGTCACTTATTCTTAGTTTAGCGGCCATCAGTATAAATACATCGCACAAATACACACGCAAGTAAAAAATGCATACATAGATAGATAGAAAACGATGATAACTACGATTACAATTATAATGAAACAGAAGATAATGGTTATTGATGTTGAAATAATGATAATGATGATGATGATGATGATGATGATGATGATGATGATGATGATGATGATGATGATGATGATGATGATGATGATGATGATGATGATGATGATGATGATGATGATGATGATGATGATGATGATGATGATGATGATGATGATGATGATGATGATGATGATGATGATGATGATGATGATGATGATGATGATGATGATGGTGATGGTGATGATAAGAATGATTAAGATGAAGGGAAAATAAAGGCCTCCACAACATCTTTATACAAACTTTCAACTGATTTTTCTGTGCGTTGAATATTTTATGAGGTGTGGTTGCATTCCTTCAATTGTTGATTTCTGCTAGTTCCATATGAGCGTATAATATATGTATCGTTTGATTGCTATGATAATTCCCAGATATGGTACATGGTTTTTGTATTCAGTTGTGGGAACTTTGCTCTAAAATCTGTAAACTTTAGATTTGCTTTATAGTTCATCAGTTATCTCGTGTTAAAAGAAATTTTTATTTGCTATATATATTCCTCCAATTTTCATATTGCCCTTGTAGAGAAAGCTAATGTTTATAAAGTCAGATAAGTTTGTCGGTTCTTGTTTTTGACTCAATATAGTCAAAGTGGACATGATGTCCAGCTAGAAAGCGTTATTTAAGTTTTTGGGCTATCTATTTTATTATATCTGGAATTTGTTTACACAAGTTCCTTCCATAATGCCGTGCAGTTTTCTAACCCACATAAGTTTTAAAGCTTAAGTATACAGGATTAACTCTGGCTTTGCTAACCCACCTTTGTCAGGTTGTGTTACAACGACCCATTTTAATTTACATCCTTTACCATCCCATAAAAATGCAGCAATGTTTGTTTTAGGAGCTCGAACATTTCATCTGAGGAGTTTTGTAAGGAGGTAAAAATGTGTATTATTATGGATAGTATAACGATTTTTATAACCGTTACTTTATCTAACGGTGCCAGATCTCTATTTTGCTAATTTTAAAATCTCGTTTCATGTTCTTTAAAGCTTGGATCTTGTTATTTTGTTATATTATGTAGATAGCTAGTAAGTTGTATACCTAGAACTGTAAAATTTGGAGGTTCCATTTGAACTTTAAATGTGAGAGAAATCTTAGCTCTGGCGGTCTTAGGCACATAAACCAAACTACTTTAGTTTTTTTTAAATCTATATTCGTTCTTTATACAGTGGGTAAATGGTTCTTTGGATCCGCCGAGAAGTAAAGACGTGTCATCAGCATATTGAGATATGTGGATTTTCATTCCCTTTATCTCATATCCTTTGGCATTGGTATCTTGGCGAATCACATTGGCCAGAATTTCTCCTGCGATGAGGAATGTGTAAGGCGACGACGGATACCCCTTCCTAACCCCTTTCTATAGTGTACCATCCAGAGAGGGTGTTGTGAACAATTACTCTTGATTTGATTTGGTAGTTGAATAGTTTGATCAATCTAATTGTATCAGTGCCTAGATTGAAGAAACGCATCGAAATTTCAATGAATAACCATTCTACATACACATAATTGAATAGTTTTTTAAAGTGTATAAGAAGGATCATTCATTTGCTTTTATATTGATTTCCTTCGTTTATCACATTGTAATTTATTTTATTATTGTGTTGTCTCCTATAATTCTGCCAGTTATGAACCCTCACTAGTCGTGGTTCATGATTTTTTCTAGAATTAGTTTTAGGCCTATTTTTTTAGATGCATCCTGACGCTTTATTGTATGCAATGTTCAATAGCGTTATCGACCGCCAGTTTCTTAGCCGTTTCTTTTTTTTTATTATTTTTTTTGTTTAATTTTTCCCGGTTTTGGAATGCATGTGGTTAGCTCTTCGCGAAGTGTCCGCGGGAGGATACCGGTGTCTAAAGCTATAGTTTATAGAGCTGATGAAGAAGTGACCTATATCCCTCCAGAAAAACTGAAAAACTCTACTGTAAATCCACAACATCCCGGGGATTTTATTATTTTTCATATTCTGTAGAACTTGAGTTGTTTCATGGTATGTTAGCTTTTTTTCGTAAAGATGCCATTTCTTCATCATTGAGTTTTGGGATGTTGCTATTCAGTCAAGCGTTCAAACTCACCTCTTGAAGCGAATACTGCCTCGGCTTATAATTTATCATAATGTCTGACCTATTTCGGAATTTCTTTGTTATCTTTCATTTCAACTTCCCCATTTCAACTTCCTTACAGAACTCATACATTTTGAAGTAAAATGTCTCTGCTCAAGATTACAGAAGTACCGAGTTGCTTTTCACCATCTCTTATCCACCGTGCTTTCGATTTTATAAGAGCTCCTTCGAGAGCTTTAGCTTGTAGCTCTTCAAACTGGTCTTTCTTTTCTCCATTAGTTATGCCGAACTTTGCTCATTGTCTTTCTAACTTAAGCTTTCTAATTTTTCCTATAATTGCCTTAGGTTGAAATTCCTACGCTTGTTTAGGTATGCAGACTTTTTAATAGCGACACAGCTATTGTCAAACTATAGATTGATCCAATTATATCCTAGCTTTATGGTTTGGTCAACTGAGTAGGGTTGTAATGAATCTGATATCAAAAGTCAAGACGACCCATTTGAACAGTATTGTTGCCTATGATTCGTCGCCATGTAAATTGCTCCACCCCTGGATTTTCCTCCCTCCATACATCTGCAAGGTTGGGATCAGTCATCAATATAAAAGACAGCTTCTCTAGATCTAAACGTATTTACTTGTCTGTAATTCACACGTTACAATTAAAAAAACAACCAAGAGTTCAGTCAGCTCCAAGACTGACGTCTGACATTTTTATGTGGTGCCCCACAAGAGCGGTGATACCATGACTCCTGACTCAACCAGTCACATTACAAGGCCTAGAAAGCTTTGAGGTTGAAAGAGAGAGAGAGAGAGAGAGAGAGAGAGAGAGAGAGAGAGAGAGAGAGAGAGAGGGAGAGAGAGAGAGAGGAGGGGGACAGAGAGAGAGAGAGAGAGAGAGAGAGAGAGAGAGAGAGAGAGAGAGAGAGAGAGAGAGAGAGAGAGAGAGAGAGAGAGAGAGAAGGGGGGGGGTACAGAGAGCAAAACCAAAAGCAATTGCCCTGTTTATATTAGAAAAGAAACTGCGGATTCTATGGGCTTTTTCCAGACACGTATTTTGAAAATTCAGTAAATTATTTTGTTTTTAATCAGGTCTGATACGAGGGACATCTTTTTCTTCGGAGTTTCATGTGGGTCGTTGTTTCTGAATTCGAATAGTCTTAAATCATTTCTATGAGTATATTTTTCTCTATAATTTTGGTTAATTTGAGTTTTAGTAACCACACCTCTTAACGCCTCCAGTTTGCCCTTTCATACGACGCAGCTCCTTTTTCATTGCTGAACGGTCTATCTGGAGTTTGTGTTAACTTCTGCGGAGAAAATCTAACTCTTTTAACAATTTCTGTGTATCTCTCACTTTTCCTATCTTATTTTCGATCTCCTCCAACCTACTTATAACTGTAATTTAGGAAGTCTCATTCAAATCGTCTGATTGTGAGGCTTTTTCCCCCCTTTTTGAGCTTGGCAATTTAGTTAAAAGAAAAAAGTAGATGGAAAGCTAGATCTGTATTAATACATTAGGTATTACGATCTTCGACTTTCAGGACCAACCTCTTAATCAGCAAAGCGCCATTATCTGAATGAAGTTAAAACAATTTTCATTATAGAGAACAATCTGAAAGAGAGTATGCCATATTTTCACACCACAGATCTAATCTAGTCACAAACTCATCATCTTTAAAATCACAACACTTCGTTCACAATTTGAAAAAGAGATTCAGACAGTGATATTCATTTTAATATGAGTATGAAGCTCGTTCAGCATCTGTACCACGATCACAGTCCAAGAAAGGGAATCGACGCCATGATAATGTCTTGTACATTGTACAAAGTACATTGTGAAACACAATAATCCATGACAGTTTTTTGATGGATTGGTAAGAAAGATACGTATACTGAAGGCTACATAGGTCTAAACAATTAAAAACAGATCAACCGATACAATAAGTATCTTCGTGAGATTTTTTTTTATATGCAAACGCAACTCAGTACTTGTATATTTCTACTTATGTGTAATATTATAGATGGATGCTATGAATGTTGCCTGAGTCGAGTTATAAGAGTAATTTTAATTTTTTTAGTTTTCTTCGGCATCTTTATGTTTTGCCTCTTCCCGCCCCCACTCAGAAAAAAAAATCCAAAAACAAAAAACCCCACCACAACAAAGCAAAAACTGAAAACAAAAACAGAACAAACAACAACGAAAAGAAAACAACACCACTTTCCACAACAACAAAAAACCCAATAACAACCAAAAACAACAACAAGCTAAAGATGAGAAAAGCAACCACCAATCTCGTTTAATTTTTGTTAAAAGCTTAATACCCAATACTTCCATGTTTTTAACGTTCACTCGCTTTTCTCAGATCCGATGACGAGTGCCAAATTAAGGACAGTGAAGCGGCTCATTATCTTCTATAGAATATTCTATTTCTTCACAGTTTATTAGATACATCTGATTTTCTCTAGCAGTAATGACTATTGCCAGCGCGCCGTTCAACAACAAAAAAGTGATCATTCCAATAATAAAGAAAGAAGCGCCCGACCGCGTAGGCGCTGTAAAAGTCACGTCTTTCCTTCCCACTGTTATAAACAAGAAAGTCGTTAAGACTGCCACTGTCTCGCTCACAAGCTCTTTAATCCACATTGTTAATCTGCACAGTTAGACGATTATTTTGGAAAAAAATCTATGAAATTGTTAAAATCTTCAAATATTCAAAAAACAGTGATAAAACATCATTTTGCTTATTTCTAATAATAATTAAAAAAAGAGAAAAACAAACACAACACAATAACAAAAGAAACAATAACAACGTAAGCAACAAGCACACTTATATACATTAAAACTAATATTTACAATTAAATAATTATTTTGTGTTTGTTTACCCCAGTCACATAATTACAAATTAACCGAAAGTTCAATTAAAATTTAGAACCACTTAAACATTAAAACTGTAATATTATTTTGACTTTGTTTTACCAATAATAACAAAAAGTTAATAGAAAAAAAGCTTTGATGAAAAGATGATCAGAACTAGAACATATAAGTCGGATTTTTTTCTTCCAATGCTTTGTACGTGTGATTTGTACCCATCCATGGGGCGCAACATAGTCCTGTCAGAAAAAAAAACAACCAACCCTGGAATAGCGAACAGCAGGTTAGAAATTTAGATCTCAGCCGGGTACCCACGCCATCTCAACAATATTAAACTGTGCACCTGGTATAAATGGGAAAAAATCAGTTAATACATAATAAATGATGCTGCTATAACCACTGATCCTTTTGGAGATTCGCTGTGTATTATTATTGGATCCTTTGATTATAAATGACATTGATGAAAGTCGATCCAAAAAAATATCGCCTGTGCTTATTTTATACAACTATTAGTGTGAAGACCTTCGTCCGGGCTACAGTACCACATTTTCCTTCATTAGAACATATAAAAACAATCACCGCATAAAGTTAATTGTGTTATAACGGGTTCTTCGAGACGACTGATTTTAGTTTACTTCATTATAATTATTCCCCTTTGTCCTCTACCCTTGGCAGGCTGTATGAATCAGAGAACGCCATCTGTAATTCTTTAATCCCACCAATAGTATGCTTGTGACAACACATCTTCAAGTCTCATGTGGTCTATCCTTGCTTTGTTCTTTGGGGGTTCCACAGTCGTGTCTGCGTTGTGATGCTGGTCTGTGCTTTTCTCAAGACGTAGCCTATCAATCGCCTCTCCTTCCATAGGTCTCTGGTTAGCCGTTTCTAAAATGTACTCACTCTTATTTTTTATGCCACTCCATTCCAAGGATCTATTGAAACGTTGATTTGTACAAATCTGTTCAAGTTCTTCAGTTTTCCCGTAGCTGCCTTCTAGGTTTCCCATCAACACGTGTACAAGAACTGATTTCGCACTTGCATTAAAACGTCTAATCTTGATTTTCTGAGATATGTTTTTTGCTTTCCATATTTTCTGAAAATATACTGAGTTTGCCTTTCCTTTTCTCACTTGATGTCTGCTTTAGTTCCTCCTTTCAGGTCAATATATATACAAATTAATGACTCTACTCCCTCTAGTGCGGTTTTCTTTACTTTGTTAGATTACTTCCTACTATGCCAAATTTTATTAGGCTTACCTTTGATTTGCGTTTATGGATGTGAGTCTCGACTTCTTAGAGATATTGTTGAGGTCACTTCTTTTCTTTTAAATTTGGGTTTGGGAATGAGTAATGGAAACGGGTACTCTGCAAAGTCGAAGTCAAGCAGCTGGTGCCATAGATTCCATTGCACACCATGCTTCTTCCTATTTGTAATATCTTTCAGGACCCAGTTGACATACACGACAAACAGAAATGACGGGAGGAGACAACCCGGTCTAGCTTCAGTTTTTATCCTAAATCTGAAAGCTGCGGTCCATGAAATAATCTTAGAGCTACTGTCCCTATCAGTTGCTTTAACAATGTTGACTTATTTCTGTGGGATACCATAGATTTAATTTACTTGGCTAGCACTTTTTGAACCTTTATTCATAAAAGGCCAATCACCGCGAAAATGTTGTTATGAAGATTGATACTGGCATTTATCACCTTTACCTTCTGCCAATAAAATTACGTAATGGACGATTGACGAGGCGAGTCATAAAGGTTCTATGATTGGCTCACAGGGCACAGCAGTACACAATCATTAGCTTAGGAAAGAAAAACAGCCTAGTCAAAACAGCAGGCAATAAGATAAAGTTTAGATTATTAAGGTATTTGATTGCCCAACAGGTACAGTTAAAGTGATTGCTAGGTGAAAGACTGGTGTCACCCATTTCAGCTTTGTTTATAACACCACAACAGTTTGCTTCATATCCTTTGCACTCTACCTTCTACGATTTGAATTTTATGAACCCTATGAGTTACGCATTATGCATGGGTATCAAGGTGTAGGAATTCGATTTTCCCTCAAGTTGATATTAAAAAAAAAGATAAAATGATAATGTTTAATATAAAGAAAACAAACGTATATTTTAAGTTCCGGTAGGCCATTTTTAGTTTGAGACATTACTGTAATTTTCATTATAACATTCTTTATCCATAAAACTTAAAAATTAAAGGAATCTCCGCAATATCCCCCCCCCCCAACTTATTATCAAGCCTACTGTGTATTTTATTAACAACCCAGACAGTTTGGCGAGACTAGCTCTTCTCTTTGAATTGTGTGTGAGTGGTCTCCCCTTTTCAACATTGACATTTTTAAAATGTGTACAAAAATGTGATCTTCATTGCGCCTAAGCTTCCTTCTTCCGAAATTGAAGTCGACATTTTGACATTCTATAAGGTAACCTTGGATAACGCTACAAGATAATACGTTGAAAATTTTGTTTAGTTTTATTGAGATACGTAGGCCTACAGAACAAAAATATTTTAACAGTTACTCGCCATTGAACTCAAAAGATCCAATTGTTTTAGATATTTAAGCATCACATTGAGTGTTATAGTGTCATTTACATTAATTCGATTTTTAGGCCTAATGGAAAATTCCATTCATCAATCTCAACCAAGGACAACCGGAAAAACCCATTTCTTAAACTTTGTCTGCTTTGACTTTGAGTCTTTGAAAAAAATCCTTTACTCATTGTAATCTATCTTGAATCCTTTAGATATACTTCGATTTTTATATCTTCTATATCTTTTTTAGGTTCCAGGATCATTTATGCCCTGCTAATGTTTGCCATTTAATTTTTCTTCCGCTCACAGGGATAATATAATTATTTGGTACTCAAAAATGCCCACGAAGATAAAATATGGGCCACAATTTAGTTATTAAGATTTCTGTAAATAATTTAACTTTAAATATCTTTAATGGAATGAAATTAGTCTCGTTAATACTAAAACTAAAAAGAGCCATATGGGAAAACTGACCCGAAGCACTAGCAAATGCGGCATACCTCTTACTATAATTTGATGAGAAAAAAAAAACTTTATAATCTACTGGTAATTAAGTCCAGAGTACCTAAATAATCCAGCTGACATACAGCTTCTTACAGCCCAATTACATCCATGTAAAATATTTTTTACGGTCCCAAAAGTTGTTTGTATCAACACACCAACACATAGCAAGGAAAACGGACACATTACAAGACAAAAAACAACAACGATTAATTTATTAAATTTTAAGAAATGTGCTAATCAGCCTTGATTTTTTGTAACATTAACTGGTAAAGTAATTACCTGTATTGCTACAAATTTCTGCTACTGTACTGCGAGATGTCGAAGTTTCTAAACGAAGTAGACCATCAACTCGCAGCGTGCATCAAAATACAGTGCACACCACTTATATCGACATCTCTTATAGAGAAATTCCCCTTACATCGGCATGCTCAATCAAGCCCCAATTAGTATTCTCTTTGTAGTCACTAAATATAGCTTTCTATACTCTACAATATCTGTCCACTATTCCACTTATATCGCCAGGCATATTATACAAACAGCCAAACAACCAAGGAAACTTAATCATTTCTGTCTTTACCGAACCAATGGCTCACTCTGGTATGTTAATTGTAACATTGCTTGGCGAGTGGAAACCACTTTGGCACAGTTTAAATTTTTGGTGGTGAGGAGAAATAAGAGATAAAAGAAGGGGAGGGGGAAGGGAGATGCAACATGAATGTGAGCAAAGCCTTTAACATTGTTATAGTCTGGCAAAAATGAAGCAAGGACAACCAGTGAGAACTTGGCTAGCAGTAGCAGAGAAGTAGGCCTGGCTTATTGTTACACGTATAGACCTTGGTTTTTCAAAGGTAATCAGTGACTAGATATGTGTACAAACTATTGATTTGCTAAACATGGTGAGATTAGCACCCACCCATGAATTTTCACTGTCAGGGTTTTTGTGCTGTTAAAATAGAATTGTGTATTCAGTCGTATGATTTGTAATATGTGTTGATTTGAAACATTTCCTTTATATTGACTTTCTTTTAAGTGAACATAAAACTTCTGCACTTTGGATATCCGAGCTTATATATTATAAGTTGAATGATCGAGACATAGCAGGCAATTTTTTAAATAATAAAAAAATGACCCTAATCTTTGCTAACGTCAGATTATTATTAATGTAGGCGTTTCCTAATCAGTCGGTATGAGGAGTTATAAAAGCATCGTAAAATCTAGGTCTACTTATTTTTACCTAAATCACCAAACTGATGCTGCTTGAGTAAAGGTTTAATTTTGTCAAGATCCAAAGTAAATATCGGAGTCGTGACCGGTGACTTAGGCCTATTTCCTCATACTGATGGATATAGTATTCTTAAAGCACATCACTACCAAGAATAACATCAGGCCGAAGGCTACGTTATTCTTTCAGTCTCAGAGATATCACTATCACCATCTATGTATAACTTTAACCAAATACTAACTCTTGAGTAACATGTTTCCATCGAACGCACAGAGGAACAGCTGCATTAGAGAGTATTGCTTAATTAAAAGTGTCTACAAGCATTAATGTGATGAGATGTCGTATATTAGCAAATGACCTGTCTTTTAAAAAAAAGCTTTCAGCCCAGCTATTACCCTCTGTGTGGCAAATGAAGATAATTATGATCCTAACACTGATTTCGACAAACATACAACATAATTGCTTGAAAATGAATTAATATGTGAAGATTAAGAACCATAGATCTTATTACTTTGTATATTATTGAAATTGGTATACATCGTCCTACATACATGTTTCTTTATCTTGATTAGGATAACGGAGGTTAAAAAATCAGTTTGTGAAGCATTATTGATTGTTATCATTAGCGCAATTTTTGCTCCTGTAGTAGTTATAATTATAGAATAGTAATTAAAATAAAACACCCGTTAGTAAAAGTGTGCACCGAAGTAAAAAGATCCGTTTTATATAAAAGTTTAGGTCTACCTGAAATGTCAATCAGAATGAGTCTTTTTAGTTCACAAGACTTACGAAAAAAGTTTTATCAAATTGTTACAGTTATCAACTTACGATTATTATGACCAATAAATTCTGTGGTGCGATGAAGGAAAGTAAAAGAACATTGCATGTTAACACATAGAACTATATGTAGGACTTTGAACTACTTTACATACTAGCAAACTTTGATGTATTTCCTATACAGAATGATGAGGTGTTCAGATGACACGACACCTTTATTCTTCTTAAAATTTGACTCGGTTCATTCTGAATTTTCTAAATTTTTAGAATAGAAAAAAAGATAATCATAGATCACAACTTTCCCAAATAACAGCAAGAGCAACAACAACGACCAAAAAAACAAAACAACAGTAAAATAACAACAACAACAACAACAACAAAGTTCAATGTTTAAAAAATTATTTTGACAGACACCAACCAAAAAAATGAAAGATCAAAATCTAAAGCAAGAAAATCATATTTGAACAAGAAATTTATTCAAAACGTCCTGTCCAAATGGATGTGACTATTTATCTCATCATCTCTATTGTACTTCAGTAACATCTAACACACGTTTTGCTGTACACTCAATCGCAGATTGCAAACAAAGACGTACAAAAGAAAAGTTTTATTACATTATGAATTTATTTGAGATCTTAAGAAGAGCATGAGTCAACGCCGCTTCCCGTATGATATGCCATAAGTAGTATAAAGCACACATATCATCCAACAAACGTATGTTAAATGTTTTCTTATCTCGTTCTAAACTATAAAACTCATTCTTTTCGTTTCTTTTATTAAGAAATTGCGTAAAGGTATAAATGCCTCTCAGTTTAAGAGATCATATGGTCCCAGTTATCTACACTTAGTTCTCAGTAATAAAATGGTACTGCGAGGTTTGACATGGATTTTCAAATGGTAGAAGACCAAGTCACCAAACTGGAGGAAATAAACTTGCAGCATAAGGATTACAGTTTTTTTTCTCTATATTACCTTTTAGAAAAGTTAGAACAGATCAACTATTCTAGGCTGGTTGTTATCGAGTCTAACAAACCTAAATAGTAACACTGTCACAACTTAAATGAAGTTCAATGATATAGCTGAAAACCGCAAATTTAAGATAATATTATAGTGACTATGTCATTTCTTTTTGGAAAAATCAATGCTATTATATTTAAGAGTAAGTGAATCGAATATCATTCTATGATTTTAAAACTTTCTTACAATATATAACATCTTTTACACAGTTGGATTGTACCTAGATTAAATAAAACAACAAGAAAGTTCACGACTAGATTTCACAGTCTTTTAAAGTTTGGCTAACTATATGCACCATATTTTAAGTTAGTTTGTTCTCGGTGAGAGCCAACAGATTTATATTATCCACCTTAGTCACCACTAATTATAACAGAAATAAATGAAAAAAAAGAAAGGAAAAAAAAGAGAGAGAGAACGCAGGTGGTAGAAGAGGCAGAGATAGGAAGAAAATTGTAAAGGAGAAACAGCAGTGGTAATAATAATTCATAATACAACGGAATAATAATAATAATAATAATAATAATAATAATAATACTACTACTACTACTACTAGTAGTAGTAGTAGTAGTAGTAGTAGTAGTAG
>RQTK01000170.1:518129-531328 GCA_003991915.1 Elysia chlorotica
AATAATAATAATAATAATAATAATAATAATAATAATAATAATAATAATAATAATAATAATAATAATAAACAGTCATAGTATAGTCATAATAGTTAGTAGTAGATATTTTCAGATAATATTTCATCGTGTGATTATTTCCCTTTGCGTTATAATTATCTCTCTTACATATTCAAGTGTGTAATGTTGCAATTATCTTATGCTTTGTTCCGTAGTAGTAGTAGTAGCAGTAGTAGTAGTAGTAGTAGTAGTAGTAGTAGTAGTAGTAGTAGTAGTAGTAGTAGTAGTAGTAGTAGTAGTAGTAGTAGTAGTAGTAGTAGTAGTAGTAGTAGTAAGTAGTAGTAGTAGTAGTAGTAGTAGTAGTAAGACAGCAAAATGAAGAAGATACAAACGAAATAAAGGTGAAGAAGTGGAAAAATACACAGGATAAAAAAGGGGTTTAGATAAACCCAGGGGGAACAAAAACATCGTAGGATAGACACTGCTAAATAGGGAAATGTAAGGAATAGAAAAAAATGGTAGGGAATGTTGATCAAATGAAGTACAAGATGGCAGAAGTAGAAGTCAAAACAAAACAAGAAGTAGAAATAATATCCAATCGAAAAATGGAAGTAACCATTTAAGCGTAAAAAATCTGACTTTCTCACGTTTTGGACGGATAAATGTACACAATCAGCGTGATTAACAGAATATGTCTTTAAAGTGCGTTATAAGTAAAAAAAAAACCCCACCCAAACAAAACAGAGCGCTAGTAAATTAAAACCCAATATGCGTTCCTAAAAAGTTCTGCTACCTCTTATTCACTTAAAAGCGGTGTTTTTAAAAACAGTAAGTAAGCATTATTCAAACAACACAGAATATTTAACAAAGTATTCATTAAATTTTCGCAAGAGATGTTTATGTTTCTTATAAGAGCTAAATTATTTCATCAAAACATTATCACTAAGCAGCGTATAATGTGAGTTTGTTGTTAATAGAAAAAAATGAAATTGCCTTAGGTTTCTCATGATTTTCTTTTTTCTTTTGGCATTGTACAGTCATTTATCTGCTTTTGACGTGAGCAGCTGTTTACAGAAAATAGTTGGAGGGTTTAATAGTAACAAAAGATAATAAAAAATGAACCCATTATCCATCTAATAAAGTACCGTATCAATACTAATTTATTTAAAAGGTTTATACAAATGAGAATGAAATATAAGTAACAAAAATAAAAGCAGAAAAATGCCTTGCTAAAGTTACTTTTCCACCATTCAACAACAAAAATTCGTAACACACTCTTATACATTTGAAAAAAAAATGTCTCGAGCATAAGATACTGGTGAAGACTGCAGGGTAAATCAATTTCCAGTTTTAAATCCATTTGGTCCTTCTTGGGGTTTTTGTATGGCTTGGAGAAGTAGAGCATAATAATGTTATTATCTTATTTGATACAAAGGGGAAACATGGCCTGGGTAATACGAAACTTGGACTAACATACAACCATTTCCAGGACAGGCTTTCCTCCACAGTTATTTGGAGTAGGAGGTGACTTGCGATTACCATGGTATCTTAGGATCTAGGAAGGCACGTGAGAAAAAGAGGGATGCAGGGCGTCAAATACCTCTCTCAATAACGCGCTAGACTAGCAAATAGTAAGTCCACAGTTCGAATCTCATTCAATGCCCCATGTCCCCGCTTGGGATTTTTTGGAAACCTATGGACGTATATCGAATCGCAGACGGTATAGTAATAGTTTAATAATTTAAGTTTGTAGAGTAATAACATATCAGGAAACAGATGCACCCCGGTGAAGAGGATCTTATCATGTAACTCTGTTAATGTTTTTTTAATTAAAATTTGTTAACTTTATGCATGATCAATTTAATAGCGTGGTCTTAGCATATTTCAAAAACTGGTATGATATATCGTGAAAAATAATCATTGTTTTAGGTGATCACAGCTGAAATCCCTTATTTGGTTTATGTGACGGATAATTTTCATCTCTATGCGCCTGTGACCCTTTCATAATACATAAGATTGGCTGTGGCCCAAGAATTTAACAGAAAATGAAGACATGCAAATGTCAGCTAAAACTGTACCAAAACAATAAACGGAAAACCAAACCTAGAGCTGGATTTGCGTGGTTTTTAGAAGGTCAGATTATGGTGACTAGCCATGGATCGAAACAAAGACCTCTGATTTGCATCCTATTAAATACTTTTAGACACATCTTTCAGGTGTTTCACATATATAAAACAAACAAACAAACCACCACAACCCCTCCCGGACCCCCCCCCCCACACACACAAAAACAACAACAGAAATACAGAAGGTGAATACTGCAATGAATGTTTTGAAAATTGCTTTCATCAAACTTAAGCCGCCACAAATTACTAAGAGTACATAAAAAGTATGGAAACTAAAAATAAATAAATAAATATAATAAAAGAATAAAACGTATTTTATTCCTGTTGATTTGTAGAAGTATCCTTGCATGGGCACTTGGCACATTTGGAATTTCCCGAGAGATAAATTCCCGTAAGGTAATAGGCTATCAGTAAAAAAAAATGTGAATATCCATACATTACAAGTAGATTGGTTCTAATGGTCTTTGAATTTTTGACATCATGTTTATATATGTTCTTTATAATCGAATCAATAGAACAATCAAATCGATTTATTTTGACCCGAACACGAACCAAGTGCAACGTTCTTAGAGATGCCTTTCCTAGACCACATACTCCAATTTGCACCTAAAGGTTGTTGACATATTGTTACTTTTTATCAAAATTCATTTATACATGGACATAAAAAAGAACAATTTGTCAAACCTTTTCATTTCGTAATGCGATACTTAAAATGCGCATAAAAGTATCCATAGTTTCAACATCCACGTTAGCATTCGCGCACCACTGGGATGGGTTTGAAAAAAAAAGGCCTCATTCGATCAACCTACCAGCGTTACATAAGCATATTTGGGTGGAGAGGGCATATTAGATGTGCAGTCTTCACCTCACTGGCATCGACAGTAGGGGATGAATTGGACAAGCAAACATTGTCTAATGGTGTTTAAAATCGAGGCCACCTCGATTGAAAGACAAACGCTTTAACACTTGCGCCAGCTGGCCTCAGAAAGATAGATAGATAGATAGAGAGAGACAGAGAGATAGATAAATAGATAGATAGATAGATAGATAGATAGATAGAGAGATAGATAGAGAGAGAGAGAGAGAGAGAGAGAGAGAGAGAGAGAGAGAGAGAGAGAGAGAGAGAGAGAGAGAGAGAGAGAGAGAGAGAGAGAGAGAGAGCATTTAACAAACATAAAAAGATGATGCTTCTTGTATCCAATCAAAAAATGTATAGCATAACGATAATAATGCGCTGTAAAAACTCTCCATGGATTTGAAATTTCATTCATTGTCAATTAAGCAAGGTACAAATCAAATCACCAATACACCTGTGGGGATAGGGTAGGGACTGAGCACCGTCTTGAACATTGTCAACATTGTCGAACGCATACCTAAAATAAGTATGCGTGCACATAGCTACTTCAATCACTGCAAGATATGGTCTCGGCAAGAGAATAGTTGGACATTCCATCCATGTGTCCGAATTCTTTGGGTCTGGAAGGGTTAACGGGGACTGAATAACGAATCGATGTAGAATCTAATCCCGAGGCAACAGAAGCACTAGGGTATTGAACAGAAATGCTTGAACTGCCTGCAATACTCTCTTTGTTACATCCATATTTACAAACTGGAGTCGGAGCCACAGAAGTAACTGTAGAAAGCTGTATGTATTGATTAATTTCACGGGGGTATTCTGTAATACCGTCTTCAAACCCTCTACAAGTATACTTTTGAGTTACAAGATCATCTTTATGGTTCCTACTGTTACATGGGTTGTTTGCGAATTCACGAAGCACATCGTTATTAGATATAGAGTTTTGGATAAACCCCGTGTGTTCAGGGTCATTAGTGCCATCTTCAAACTTTAGTGTTTGACTTGTCCCGTCCGGCGTGTAAGAGCGAGGAATCATCGGTGAGTGACTGATATTAGATCCATTACAGTTCGTTTCTTCCACGTCCTTAGGCGTAGGGGACCCCCCGGACGATGACTTGTGATCAATGGACGTCGCGTTGAAAGTTGACGAGCCTGAGGAGTTTGATTTCTTTGAGCGAGAGAGCTCCAACAATACGTCTTCCCGCCTCTCGGCCTCAAAGGCGTTGTTCTGCTGGCGCAGCAGGCCCCGGCACTGTGCGGTGTTGTGGTTTAGCGCGCGGAGCTGCAGGCCAGTGAGCGGGGTGCCCGGCTGCCGGTAGCACCTGGCACAGCTCAGGGTGGACAGGAAGGCGCGCCGGAACTCCCGACTGGAGCAAGTGTAGATGATGGGGTTCATGGTGGAGTTGCAGTAACCCAACCAGAAGAACAGCTTAAACAGTAGAGGTGGCACATAGCAATCTGGGCACAGGGAATCTGCCAAGAAAGATAGACCAGAAAACATATTTATACGCAATTAAAAACTATTTGAAGTAGTCAGTGTTGTAATGCAAGTACACGGTTTTTGTAGAGAAATATTGTACCAGGAAATGTTACTTACATACTTATTATATCATAATGTTTAACTAACAAAATTTCCAAAAAAAAAACCCCACATATCTTACCTCTTTGAACAAGTTCTGTCGGACAAAATCTACTTCTTTGTATAGTTTATATAAGTTAAAACATAAAACTTTGCAATTATATCCTATTAGAATTGTACGCGCGCTGCAAGAAGATGTGCACAGTCAACATAATGTTGAGGGCTCTAGGTGAACACCTTAACACCACGTAAGTCTTACTATTTTCTACCAGATATTAAAAGAGTTCAAATTGGTTGTTTCGGTGTTGGTAAAAAACGTTGAACCCATTTCAAACATCGTTATGCGTATTTTATGATTTGTTTTATGAATGTGACAGAGTCAAATTGTTAAATGCAATCAAGATGTAAATCTTTCGGAGAAAATGAATAATATCCTTGACCCACATGGTCAGCAAAACCATAGTTTTAGAACTACTACTGCACTGGTCAGAGCTCTTTTAATACGTCAGAAAAGAATGATGAGTTACTTTGAGCACATTGTTCGCCAGAGAGGTCTAATAAAGCAGCCGCTTCAGTGTGGTGCGACAGGAATTAGATTACACGGCGAGGTCGAGGACTAATAACGTGAACAAGAACAAGTGGAGTGGTTCTGGAATGAGTGTAAACGGACCTGGCTCAGAGCAGACAACCATAGCATTTCGTTTACGAAGACTTTCGTATCGGAGGTGTCACTTGGTAGTCATCATACATATCACATAAATATGATGTAGCTACTTTCGCTTTACTTTATATTATAGTGACAATAATAGACTGTCCTATGTTCGGATAATTTGCATAACTTATTAAATCGCCAAAATATCTTTTAAACTAAAAAAGTAACAAGACGTGTTGCGTTTAAATACCTACCTAATGGCAGAATGATGAAGAAAGGCAACCAACAGGTAATGAAGACCCCGACCACAATACCAAGTGTCTTAGCAGCTTTTTTCTCCCGTTTGAAGCGTGCGATTTTGTTGGACAAAGTCAGGCGGCTGACGCGAATGCCGCTACTTGACGACCGCCCCTTTTTGGGTAGCTGGGCATTGTTGGAGCCCGAGTGATGACTTTTGCCTCTCAGCCCGTTGTTGAGGTCGTAAATGGAGTAGTTATCTAGGGCTTCGTTGTTGGAACCCACGGAGCTGTCCGGTTGCTGGGACCCGTGCCTGCCTGAACTCTCCGGTTGCTGGAATCCGGGATTGGCCTGCCTGCCCGAGCCGTCGTAGCGAACGTTAGGGCCCATGTGGATCCGCAGCGAGACGACGTTCTCCTGGTCCACGCGAGCCGTCTTGGCGCCGGCCTTGAGGCAGCGAGTGTACTTGACTGTCTCCTGGTAGATGCGGAAATACACGCCCAGGATGATGAGGCACGGGATGTAGAAGGAGCCGGCCACGGAGAAGAGGACGTAGCCTGGCTGAGTGGTCACCGTACACACGCGCGGGTCGGGGTGGGGCGCCTCCTGTAGAAACGTATGTAGGGTCGTTAGTACAACGTTGCGGTAGCCTACTACTCGTCGTAAGCCTTCTCATTTCTTAATGTTGGACTTGGGGCCCGTAGTTTTTAATATAATGAGAGGCATGACATGCCGTTGTTTTGTCTTATGATTACTATCTAGCAATAATGTATTTCTTCAAAATAGCTTTAATATAATAGTTAGTTCTTTGATCAAAGTGTTTGATAAGTACTGTACTACTCTCTGTCAATGCGGTAGGTTTTAACACGTTCGACGCAATTATTGCCTTTCTCTTTTAAATTTAATCAAAGTCCCAGCAAAATATGTGTACAGGTCAGTTTTATGTAGAAGACTATTTATAAGATAAAAGAAACCCGAAAAGGGATACATTAATTCCACAAATAACCCTATGCAACTGTTATGCAAGGCAAGTTAGAGAAAAAAAAGCAACAAAAAGCCAACCTACGCAAACACTCATGAGACGCTTCATTTCTTAAAAGACAGAAAAAAAAACAAAGGGATTCGTGAGAGGAACCAACAGTTTGATTAAAACATTATAGTTGAAAAGAAGTTGGGAGAGGAAAAAGGTAACTTAAATTTGGTTAGGTTGTTCATACAGGTGGAAAAGAGGCTAAATTGAAAATGAGACTTAAATATGATGATAGGATGTTGCTGAAAATAACGGAGTGAAATCCTTTTGTGCCAACAATGATGAAACCAGCCGCTCCTGTTATATTGCCAGACGAGGCGAAAGTAATAACCGCGTTTATTTATGTCGATGTAAGAAGGACATAACTGGTTTTAATACGTGTGTTTACCGTCATCGTGTAAGGATGATTTTAACTTTTTATCATTCTGCTTATTCTTGTAAATCTTCTTCCCGTTAACCCTTATATAAAACGTATCTAATATTCCAATTCAGATGCAACATCCTTTTCCTGGCTTCATTTCGCGTTGGCTTTTATTCGATCCCCTCCGCCTGGTTTGATAGTTTATTATATTAAAAATACCCAAATACCATAATATTGATTTTCCCTACGAATAATTCTGACGGTGAAGAAATTGTGCCGGATTTAGTTATTACTTTTATTGCAGTTTCTTGTAAGAATAAAGTAGGAAAAACTACTGAGCATATTTTTTTTGGAGAATTTAGAACCGCCGATCGGGAAATCCAATAAGGTGTTGTTTTATTGAACGGCGTTGTCCAACATCGTGAGTGCTCGTGTTATTATTGGATAGCGGCAGTACACAGAATAATAGGTTTCAGTTGTTCGCATGAAGACTACATCTCCTAAGTCATTGTATAGTAGCTTTACGGGGAAAGATCGATAATCTGGTCCCCACAGAATACGAGTCTTTATGGCTGGGAATAGGTATTAAGAACAGGTCTTAGAAATCCGCAGAATATTGTCTCTAGACCTGCAGGAAAGATTTCGAATAAACCATTAAGAAAAAGGGAAAAACAACCAACAGTTATTTATTCATAAAAGCAAAGATCACAAGAAAGTAAACCTGTTTAAAAAAAGAAGTAAAACTACAACGATAAAAAAACAACACTAAAGAATAACCAATATATAACAAAAATATCAAAGGAAAACAACAAGAACCACGCCACCCGCCCCCCCCCTGGTATGGACTTAAGCGTTCAGGTATGGACGAAAAGTAAGAAAGCATGAGTACCTTCCAGCCAATGAGAGGGGCTACGGATATTATCAGGGACAGGAGCCACACGCACACGATGACATAGACCGCCCTGGCGTGGCGCATGATGCGAGCGTGCTGCAGTGGACGGGTCACTCCAATGTATCTGAAACAAAGGTGGAAAAACGTTTTGAATGGCATAACAGTCAGAGAACAGTTATACACAGAGCAGTCGCTAAATTCATGCTTGCCTTTTCGCGCTGGTAAAAATGATAACGCGCGGGGGTGCTGGATTTCATGGGACGTGGTTTGTTTTGCTGTTTAACTATGAACGTCAGCACTATAATTTATAGGCTATACTGCGGTGGGCCCCAAAACGAACGCCTCACAATTTTACGTGCGACCACACACGAGACAGGTCGGGGAGACCTGGATTCCTGTCCCAGCCAGTCATATTATAATGACACCGACCCAACCAGGGCTTGCCTCGTCGCGCTTCTAAAAAAAAAGTGCACTTTGGTGCTGGATTTCACGGTAGGTCGTAGCGCTGCGATTAAAGCATGTGTTTCAGATTTAAACGTTCCTTGTTGGAGCCTCGCTCTGGTCGCTGAGTTTTGATTTTCTGTTGGGTCGGCGTCACAATAGTTTGATCGACCGAGTCCTGAGAATCCTGCTAAGAGACCCAGTCGCAGAATAGAAACTCTCTTAGGACATAAGAGCGTTAAACGCTTTCTCCCGCCAAAGATCCAGAGAGCTAGCATGTTGACTGCTCTGGCCGGTAAATTTATATCTTTTCTTCAATTTGACGATATGCCCTATCTGTCCGATGAGCGTGCTTTCCTAGTACACGTGTTCTTCGCCATTAAAAAGAACTCTATGTATATTTTGATCATGATTTTTATGAAAAATAACAAAAAGTCTGGTTCTTAAACTGATTTACAGCAATATAACTTTGAGCTGCAGATGAGCAATAGTTTTGAAATTTCCACCGTAATCACGTTGTCTTTATGGTTACAAAGAGAAATACAGTTTTTTACATACTAATCCACACACACACACACACATTTTGAACCCTGTGATAAAATGTACAGCTCTGATTGATTTCATGATTGGCGATTGATTCGTGAGTGTGTAAGGCTTTAACTGTCTTTCTTGCAAAAGGAATTGCTGAACTTGTATGTGGTTGTAAGTAGATCAAGACCCTTTTAATGTTCATGTCACAGAGGCGCGTCTAAAGGTTATTTTTCTTTTACTTAATACCGACCTACGATCGTTAGTCCTCTGATCAGAGTACTTACCAAGTACAAGTACAATACTCCATCGTTGGACTACCTTTCCATTTCTAAAAGGAGTGCCCATTCAAACAACACAAACCATATTCTAACGTATAACAGGCAACCCATAAGAGCCCATACTGTGGAACATTTCTCTGAGTAAGCTTTTATAGCCGACCACTATAATTTCACAATCTTTGATGTCTCAATACTCGATACTATGTGGGTTGGGTATAAGGAATTGGCGCAACTTTCTTACAAACTTCAAAGATACACAGTCTCACCGTTTTTACTCTATCACTGAGATAAAAAAACGTAGAAAAGGCTTTAAAAGGTGTTTCTTTTGTCAAAAAGGCTTTAAGGAATGGAGAATTGGTGTCTTTTTATATGTATCAAACTGTCTATAGAAGTAACCACTTTACTTTTGGATAACGGAATGGAAGTATCGCTTTATCTCTCCGTGACATAATAGATTTAAAACACTAGGGAAAATATTAAAGTATCATTGTTTTTGGAAAGACAAGTCATTAAGTTGATAGTGCTATGAAATCAATGAAAAGGGAACTACAGTGTCATTAGAGAGCCGTCGCTAAATTACCCTTAGACTTGCTATTTCATACCTTGATAATGAACTGAGATAACAGTTCGGAAATTAAATCCAATGAGTAACCCTTATCACATGGCGATTTTCCTTAGTCAAAGATATTTACGGACTAGGAACTGCAAACTAGTACAAAATAGTTGAAATTTTGCTGAAATGTCATCACAAAAGTGATTTGCTTTGCCTGGAATAAACTGAAGTCTACAACTGCATGGTTAAAAAGATAACCTTACAATGATTGTCAAGTGGATCAAACTGTGAAACCTGGAGGTGGTGAAGTTCGATGAAATGTTTCGGGCTAAATTTGCAGTTATACAAATTTGCACCGACGAATAGGTGTATAAATCAATTTCAATTATGAAATTTGCCGCGATGTCATGATTGATTGATTGGAGAAGATAGATAGATAGATAGATAGATAGATAGATAGATAGATAGATAGATAGATAGATAGATAGATAGATAGATAGATAGATAGATAGATAGATAGATAGATAGAGAGAGAGAGAGAGAGAGAGAGAGAGAGAGAGAGAGAGAGAGAAAGAGAGAGAGAAGAGAGAGAGAGAGAGAGAGAGAGAAAAGCTAAGAAATGACATTATGCCTTCAATTATGTTATTAATATTTTTATGTACGATATCTTTATGTCATCATTAAGTCTTCAAGAAAGGCATATAAATAGGATGGTTTAAATCAAACTGGAGAATCATGCATCTCCAAATCGAAGTTATAATTAAAATCGCGTGCGTTTGAAAACAAGCAACGCGTTTAAAAAGATAGATACAAACGTTAACAAGTACATGAGAGACGTCGTAAAGCTTTTATAAGCTGGCAACATGTAAGCTGTTAAATTTTAAAGATAATTATGTTAGTACAACGGTGCTATAGAGTTTGTTTTTTAGCTAGTCCCCAACACCAGTACTATATAGGATATATTGTGGACGGGTCCCAATATTAACGTCTAAGCCGCCTCACGGAGAGACAGAGAGTGCAGGGATACCATTATTTCTGTCTAAGCTACTAACATAAACTCATCTAAACTACTACCATAAGTCGGGGGTCTAAGTTTATAACAATATTGCACTTACTAACTACTGTATAATATACTTGGCTCACCTATCAATGCTGATGACGCAAAGACTCAAAATGGACGCGGTGCAGCAGAGGACATCTATGGCCGCCCATATATCACAGAAGATCTGGCCGAACACCCAGTACTGCAGAACTTCCCAAGTGGCCGAGAAGGGCAGCACTGTGGTGCCCAGCAGTAGATCGGCAATAGCCAGGTTAGCGATGAAGTAGTTTGTCGTTGTTCGCAGGTTCGAGTGCAGGGCCACTGAGGCGATGACCAGCACGTTTCCCGTGATGGTCAAGATGACGAGGAGGGCCAGAGCGAGGCCGATGAGAATTGTGGCCACTAGAGGGCGCTCTACCGCATCCGAGGGTAGGTCAGTCGTGTCCGTGTTGGCGATGTTTGTAGAGATGGAGAAAGTTGACCCATTATGCGCCGATATGGTGGTTGTCAGCCCGATTACCTGAAACGTATCCACGGATTGAGATAGGCCGCCACTTTGGTCGTGTGAGTGGACTGTGCTGAGAGAAGGGATTATCACACTGTAGTTCTTTACAAGAACACCGAAAGCCCCTGTAACTTGTGGCATCCTGGAACATGTGGCTCACGTTCCATTGGCTATTCACAATGTTTTGCCTGTCTCATTTGCTGGTATAACATACTGTCACAACTTCAATAAGCCTTACACGTTAATAAGTCGTGATGAAAAAAGACAATTTGGGCCAAATTTGATAATTAACAAGTTTGATAACGGAAAAAGAAAGATCAAGAAATACTACATCCATGGTGTTTCCTCGGAACTACTTTCGATTTGAAAATCCTTTCCATTTTCTTCGAGTAGACATGTTAGATTTTATTAGACAGTTGAGTACCCTGTGAAAAAAGAAATCAAAGTATTAAAATAATATTTTATCACAATTCACTTACTACAAAATGAATACCACATCTTAAAAAAAGACAGTCTTAAAGTTTGCCATTTTGAAAGGCAGCTGCCGGTGAGTCACAGGGGCAATAGATTTAAGAAAATAATCAAGGGCAAACAAAACATGCATGGCGTCATAAGAAAAACAAGAGAGGCCTAAATGGCCTGATCTTCGACGCTACGTTTAGAATGGAGATCAATGATGGTAACAACACATGAAAATTGGAGCTTCTGGCGCGAACGTTTATTAGCTACGAAGGCCATCGATTACATTTAAATTGTGGCATCCATGGTACGCTAAGAACAAAGCTGATCGAATGGTTTTGAAAACATATGGAAAGTCTGTTTTTACCTCATAATAAATTTGACATGAATATTACTAAGTTTTAGCCAAAGATGACTGGACTATAGTCACAAGCAATGTAATTAATACCATTTCTCTAATATCGGTCGCGGTGTATAAAATTGAAAAGAAGAAGAAAAAGAAGAAGAAGAAGAAGAAGAAGAAGAAGAAGAAGAAGAAGAAGAAGAAGAAGAAGAAGAAGAAGAAGAAGAAGAAGAAGAAGAAGAAGAAGAAGAAGAAGAAGAAGAAGAAGAAGAAGAAGAAGAAGAAGAAGAAGAAGAAGAAGAAGAACAACAACAACAACAACAAAATAAAATAAGAAGGTAAGACTGTATTTTGAATCTAGATCGAGTCAACCTGTAGCCTGAAAAGGCACTCTTACAGTGGGTTGGTGGAGGTCCTCTTAGATCCGGTACAATTTTCTTAATTGTTTTTTCAGAGTCGATGATTAATATTGATGCCATGTAAACTTTGTTTTTTGTATAAACTTTAAAAGTGCCCCAGAAAAGAGGCTGACTTAATTCTAGGAAAAGATGCAACCTTCTTTGACACCACCGAGGCAGACAAAGTATTCAATAATACATGCAAGCTCAGTCTCCGACAGTAATTGCTGCTTTGGCACTTGAATATATAGACTAAAGGTTATTTATCATGTTTCCGTGGCAACCGTGTTTAAACAATGTATTACACAGCTAACTCCTGTTTAGCCAGCTAAAAGCCTTGAAAAAATCAACCAAGAAAACATAAAACGCACCAGCATCCTATATATTTTGGTATCATACATTACACTACAAACACTATCTGTTGTGCTATATGAAGCCCTACACCCTGCTTGGGTCTCAGGTATAAGGTTGTTCAATTCACACCAAGACTTTAAACGAGCATTAATTTTAATACGTGAGAAAACAGTTTTCCTAAAACATTTAGTAAATTTTTTACGTATATGCAATAGAAAACCAGAAGATTTAGACCACCTGTGTGGCTAGTCCCCGCACGAATCGGAAGAATTACAAAGCATGACCAAATGATCAACAAAAATTGGTTTTTGACACAATACCTTTGCATGAACGTCTCTTGGACGAATTTATATAATAACGGGATGGCTTTTGCCATCAGGAAAACTGTTTACTTAAGTTAGTGCTGAAAATAATATTACCAACAACAACAACAACAACAACAACAACAACAACAACAACAACAACAACAACAACAGCAACAACAACAATAATAATGATAATAATAATGATAATAATAATAATAATAATGATGATGATGATGATGATGATAATAATGATGATAATA
>RQTK01000170.1:532086-578328 GCA_003991915.1 Elysia chlorotica
AATAATAATAATAATAATAATAATAATAATAATAATATTAATAGTGATGATAACAATTATGATAACGATTTATAGTCATATAATTATAACAAAAATAAAGACTCTCAATTTTAACTTTCTGAACGAGCTAAGAAAAATAATAGGCTCATAAAAGGCGTGCGAAGATATTCTTTCAAAACCTTGAGACCTTTAAGTTTTTTTGAGTATGGAATAATCTTAATGTAATATTCTTTATTATGTAACTAGCGGAGCCTTTAACCGGACGCAAAGGGCAATAGCCGTTAAAACGTACATAACTTTGCAAAGAAGACAAAACGCCGAGTTGCTATTCTCATCATATAATTTCTTTGGTTACAGTGAACAGAAAGGTTTCTCATGTTGTGTTAATGTAGATCTAGTCTCCATCTCTTCCTTTCGTTCTTCCACGCCTTGGCCATTGGTTTAAAGGAGAATGACTCAAACGGCAGAAAATTGTGTGTGAGCACCAACTAAAATCTTATCTATTTTGAGTCTTTTAACAGCTTTTGTTGTCTTACGCACTTTTAAATCTTTTAAAACATTCTAAAATGATACAGGAAGTAGACAGTGTTATTATGTTGACCATTCTGTATTATTCATTTTTTTTTTCTTAACAGGTCATAAAGCTATCGTGATAGACATGTCTTGGAAGCACTATAGAGCTTTCTAGCAGAAAGTAAATCTTTCGTTATCACATTTTTATTCTTTATGCCTACAAAAAAGTATGGGTGACTTATATTGTTAAACTATTTTTCTGTACATTGTGTGTCGTTTATGATTGTAACAGATAATATTAACATTGAACACACTTTCTTCACCCAATTGCCCCTTTTAGTGGTTCAAATTTATGAAACTAAATACTAAGAATCTATTTAAAAGTCATTTCAATTTTATTTTAGTAATACTTTTGCCATTATTAGACTATTTCTATCCTCAAACGCAAATAGTTATGTTTTTGTTATTAGTAGAGCAGAGTTATAAAACAAACCAGTCTGTTCTGAAAAAACTGTTTTACTTTTAGCTGATTCCAATCGAACACAAAAAAGAAGTAAAAAGTGACCTCTTTTCTGAAAAAGAAAATTACCCGCACTGTGTCTTCTAGATTCCCAAAGAGGACCTGAAACGATAACGGGTCCCAAAAACTACACCTTTACAAGCATAAGTTAGCACATAGACAGAGCGGGGATACCATGACTTTTGTCTCCGAAGATCACACAGGTTCACACTGGCCATTTTACAAGATATCTTTCAACTTAACACAGTAATTTCATGAACATATCTGCATAAATGTATTGATACCTTCTGCTCAAGACTTTTCTTTGACTTTGCTTGATATTAAATTCAGAATATAAACAGATATGAGTGTGTCGCACAGTGGATAGATAGTAGTTTGAAACAAAAAGGGAGAAGGAGAATGAAAAAGAGGGGAGGATATTGGATCTCTTTGCAGTTCTCCCTGTTTCCTGCATTTTTATTTTTGCCATTGCCTTTTCTTGTAGATATTATATTTTCGTACTTTCATAGTTCAAAAACTGCGGCAACATTTCTAAGGTAACAAATCTCTGACCAACCGCAATTCGTAGAAATATTTGCCGTCCTTTCCTAAACATATGTTTTAAATAATTTTAGTAAGCCTGCAAAGGTGTGCTTAACTATAAGTCAATGAACTTTGATCCTTGAAACAAAAACAACACCCCCCAAAAAAAACAAAAAACAAAAACAAACAAACAACAACAACAAAACAACAAAAAACAAAACAAAAAACAACAACAACAACCAACAAAACAACAAAAACAACACCAAAGAACCCCCGCCCCCAAATAAAATAAAAAACAAAACAAAAAAACAAAAACAAAAACAACAACACAACTATTATGAGATCACCGTCCACTCCAAAAGAGCTTTTGCCTGAGGAGACCCCAGGATATAATCTCGCTATACTTCCAACCATAACTGATCCAGAATGGCACTGATTTATACAATCGCATCAACCTTATACGGCGCGTACATTAATATTTAAAACAACCATCAGGCGAAGCATTAGTCGATCCATATCGAGGACTATAGACACCTCTAATTAAGTATTCCTTTTAAAGGTACAGCGTTCAATATCGAAATAATGTGATGTTAACATTTTTAGTAACAAATTGTTAATATGTATGTACCAGTCTTTTGATTATTTGATATCCAGTAACATGCTCATTGTGTGTTTGACTGTACTGTCTTTTTTGACACCCGCCACCCCCTCTCTCTCTCTCTCTCTCTCTCTCTCTCTCTCTCTCTCTCTCTCTCTCTCTCTCTCACTCTTGCACGCGGTGCCATCTCTACGTCGTTTATACGAGAACTATTATTAATATGGCAAGTCTGTAAAACCTACAATTTTTTGTTCGCTGACGAGATTGAATTTTGGTCATATTCACCCCTCGATTATATACTACGATCATTATTGGAGACACATTTATTAAACTATGCCATCAGACGGCGCTCCCATACATCACGTTTTTCCTCATTAACAAAAAAACAACAAAACAACAAAACCTAGTATAGTGTTCATATGATTAGATTAAGCTCTATGTAAGCTGTTAGTTTACATGTGAGTGTATGTTTTTGATCACACTTGAAATCTATATATTGGTCATGTAAAAACGCCCCCTCCCCCCCACACACACACACGCGCGCGAAAAAACAACTTTCCCTTGTATTAATTGATCCTTAAATATTAGTTAATGTTGGTTGTTGAGTTTTTGAATGTCTAAAATTACACCATCAACTGTCGTTTTCCTTCCCTTTTTGTCATAAAGTAAATAGAAACAAAACAAAACAAAAACCCATGTCGCGTCATATCTCAAAACAGACTTCATGATTCCCGTGCACTTTCCCCCGGCAGTTACGCAATTGTTCAACTAAATACAAAAGTTTATCAGCAATAGCAAAATAATTAGCTGGAGCTGTAATTCGAAATGCCTCAAATGGCTCGAATTACCGCACTACGTCATAGATGGATCTAGTGCAGTAGATACAAAGATGTTCTAAACTTAGACTCCGTCTACACGTGCCTTAAAAAAATATCATTAGCATGCGGTCCAACCTTATAGCAGCGTTGTACTTGATGCCCCTCATTGTTTAGCTAGGCAATCAATAACTGCTTTCCAAGCAAACCTTGATCCTTTTAGACTTTTGCAGGATTTGAGATATTTTTAGGAAAAAACTTTCTTGAGGAAAAATTTCTTTCTTTTTTATTTTATAGCTATGTTCAATTATTAACATAAAAGGACCGCGCCTTTGTGGGATTTGAACCGGCGACATAAACACTTTACCATCACTTTGCCATTCAAAGAGAAACAAGCTTTACGCGATTCTAACCGGAACATTGTAAAAATGTAGATGTGAACAGTGGTCTGTCTCAGGTAATCTCATCAGATTTTACAAGAACACTGAAGAAGGTTTGATAGGAGCAAAATTAGCCGATTATTTTAAGAATCGCAACAACTACGATTTTTAATACAACACTAAAAAGTGAGGCTATAACCCTGACGTATTCGAACCTACTTATGCTGAAAGGTTTGAAGCTTGAATTCAAAATCCAATCCCGTCTCTAGCCAGAAAAGAGAAAGAGAGAGAGAGAGAGAGAGAGAGAGAGCGAAATAGAGAGGGAGATAGAGAACGAGATAGAACTATTAAAAAATATTACACAAGAAACTGAATGAAGATCATTTAATAGTAAGACATACCTTTCATCCAAGAATTACGAATTAAAAAGAAACCAAGTACAACAAAAGAAAATATAGCGATCAGAAACCAAAAAATGCTAACCAAAACATATAACTACAAACTCCAAAACTAATATTTGAACCGAAAATTAAGTATTTAAACACAATAAATTGTTGTCTTAAGTCAGCTAGCATATCTTTTGAGTAACACTTACACCATCTTCATAAACACCACCATAGAACTATTTTAATCCTGAACAGTTATAAAGCCAGCGCGAATTCAAATACTCTATCCTGGTTTTCTGTATCACAACAATTCTTTCTTTGGTGAAATTTTATACTCTTCATAGCAGAAATCAGAAATCACAGGGAATTTCCTTTTTTTTGTGTGAAACCGTTGTGCTCATGCCTCGCGCGCTTCTACTTGTGAGATTGAGAGTGTTCCAGTGTGGAAGGCCATGCGAACCTTCTAATCTGTGCGAGCAGCCACGCCGCATGCCGGCAGACAGTGATTATCTCTCGCCGTATTGGCAGTACTCCCATGTCACATCTCTCGTCCTGGCCTCAACATTTGAAAGGTTTCAGCCTCAGATACAACCGGACTTGACAATGATTATTTTTTGCGGGTCGTAAAGTAAGAAATCTCACGCTCTAGTCTAGTATAATGACCCTCTTCAAGCACTAGAAAGAAAACTAATTTTTAAGATTTAGTTATTGTTGTCGTTGTTGTTGCTGTTGGTGCTGTTATGTTGTTATTGTTATGAATGCTGAGTTTCAGTATAAGAACTCTAACCTGTACACAGGAACACCGCTAGCTCAGTCAGCAGTGCGCTGGTCGGTCAAGAAGGGATTAAAGGTTCAAATCTAAAATCGATATTTG
The DNA here is from genome assembly GCA_003991915.1 of Elysia chlorotica. NCBI lineage: Eukaryota > Metazoa > Mollusca > Gastropoda > Plakobranchidae > Elysia > Elysia chlorotica. Next base: position 536,695 of record RQTK01000170.1, read on the forward strand.
TCTGTATCACTAAAAGATTATTTTGGGAAACCTAGATGACTAAAAGTCGTGCTTGGAGATTAGATTAACTATAATTATATTATTGCCTGAATGTTTCACATGAAAAATAAATAAGCCAAGACAAAATGGCATGTTTGATATCAATTTTCTAGAAGCATAAGAAGGAAACATCTCTGCAGTGGCCTGATACCATAAATATTTTACATATTAATGTTGTTAAAATACTGTAATAAAGATAAGAAAAGAAAAATTTGCATTAATCAATTTGAATAAGGAAAAATCTTTGCAATAACCCCATCTTGTAACTTAACGTTAGTTTTCATAATATTCTAATAAGATAAGTTATGAAAAACTGCATTGATGTTTATGGCATAGTTATACCATTGCAGTGCAATACATATAACTAATATAAACAGCTTTAAAAAAGACATCATAAAGAAAGAATAGCAAAAAGTCGTTAGTGCATACATGCCTCATTACACGTTCACATTATCAAACGCATAAAGTCTGTCAGTGTAACAAAAGTATATACAATTATGCTGGTACGAGAACTATGAAGATGAGTCTCACTGCACTGTAACTGAAGCAGGCACAATAGAATCCCTGAGTCTCTCCATGCGTGGTAAGTTAGTGAGGAGTTAGCCACTGTGTGCTAATAAAGTAACCTGATGGAAGCGAGCGCATTTGTCACCTTTCAATAGAAGATCCTAATTTATTATACATTTTCTTTGTGAAGAAAAATTCCCCAATAGGTGATTCATCGATTTTCACTCCTGTTCAGTCCCTTCTTTAAACTCCATTCAAGTATTTGTTATACTATTTAATAGTTCCACACGATCTGTAACTACTCAAGGCATTAAAAAACAAAAGCACTCTATAATCCTATTTTGTAAACCAATATTTACCTGTTGCTTTTTGGACATAGATTTTAGTTTCCTTAACAAAATAATGGAGTCTCTGATTCTCATGATTTCTACATAGACGTAACAGGATTATTTTCAATCGCATTTTCGGTTACAAATATCAGTTAATGGTGGTAATTTACAGAATGGGAGATACATAGTCCATGCGAGTCGTGTTGTTTGTTCTTGATATGCAGGCATAATATTTCAAATTAACCCTGTTTTATTCTTCTATTTGTTCATCGACATTCATGTCTGAATATGGCGTGATGATCGCTCTTTTTAATTGGTAATTTTAGACTACAGACTATATTTTCGAATGACTTCAAAGTTTATATTTTTGTAACAACTAAAAACTTTTACATATTTACAAATGTGTACAACCTTTAATGTACTTTTTACGTCTGATAAAAGCAAAAGTATGTACGAAAAATGGTTGCGAATATACAGAGAAGATTCGGAATTTGGTGTAATAAAGTAATAAATGAGATTTTGAAGTCAATGACCGGACCTGTTAAAAGAAGGACTTTTTTTTACATTTATATACAGTATTAGTCTTACTTGCAGGGAGTCCTAGACGCCCATTCGCTCAAACCTTTAGTTTTATTAAATAAGCATGTGAAAATAGATTTGGGTGTTTACAATATTAGCTAAAATATTATAATCCTACCCACTGAACTTTATGCTGTAGATCTCAAAATAGCGGCAAAAATCATTATTAGGCTACAGTTATCAGGTACACAGTCATGATCTATTTTTGCGAACTAGGAAAAAAAGAGATTAATCGATTAAATGAAGTCTTAATTTAATAACAGAAAAAGCAAATAATCTAGAGGCACTCATAAAATTAGATCTGGCTCAAGATGGACAGATGGGAAAAAAAGAATAAAAAATGCAAGACAACAATGCCATTATGATAGGCGCGGTTCAAACCAACACTTTCTATGCGAGGATCACCTTCCGAGACAAGGCCAATAGCTCTAACTATTAAATCTCATACTCAATCCTTAAAACTATTCCCTTTAAATGGCCAATCAACATTTTTACGGGAGTGTTAATTGAATAGAGTAGAATATTTCCTAAATTCCGGTGCCATATCTCTGAGGTGGGTTGGTTGCTTAACATTAAATAGACTATATTGGGGACGTCAGGGCGGGTGGGCCTGGACCAAGGCGTCCAAAAATAGAAGGCAAAGTCACCGAAATATACAAAAACTTGCAGCAAGAATGAAAGTGAGCCATATTTATGAACATCATCGCATTACGCTGCGCAACTGTTATTTAGCAACAATAGGTATCAAATAACCGATCATTTATGAATTTCCAAAATAACTCAAAATAGTGCGAACATAGATAGGACAGTTTACATATTTGCAGTGTAGGCTGATTCGTGTGGGCTGAAAAATACTCTCTAAGCATCACTCTGTCCTATCTATGCTTAAAATTAAAGGAAATAAAATCACTTTTATCCTTGGTGTACCAAAATCTTTTCACTTCTTTCAATTCGGTGACTTGGCCTTCTATTTTTGGAAGCCTTGGCCTGGACTCAAATGGTTACATTATACCGGCACTGGCCCAACCAGCAGGGGAAAAATTGGACAAATAAAATTTTGAGCGGTCGTGGGATTAGAACCGCGGACTTCCCGATTTGGAGACCAACGCTCTACCATTTGAGGCAGCCGTAAGGAAACAGCCGTCAGGACAGAGTTAATTATCTTTATCCCATACACATAAATATTATTATAATCTGGGCTAATGGATGCTCTTTCACATGGACATAGCAGAAATCCAGGTTTTCTACGAACTTTTAACTTATTGTTTTGATACTCTCTCTATCATAACCAGCCATGCCAAGTTTTTGAGAAAAGACAAAAACAAAAGAAAAAAATCGAAAAAAACCCAACAACAAATAAAATACCCCCCCCCCCCCAACAACAACAACAACAACAACAACAACAACAACAACAATGACGGCGAAAGCAATACAGCACCAACAAACACAAACTAATGGCGCACCACTACTAAATTCCATTTGCCTGATTCCACAGATCTACAAAAATCGATAATATTATTTCTCCTCCGTATCTGAAGTAAATGTATATATTTTTGGTATATTAATAATTATGTCCTTTATGTGAAAATTTTCTCTAGTTACTTGTCGTTTGTAGATGTGTATGATCTAGGAAAACCCAAACAAACATTACAGAAAATGAAACATATTCTGACTTACAGCAATCCAGCCTATTAAAGTGAGACAACGAGTGTTCAGGTGCTATGTACATCCGGTCCTTAGGTAAGGAAGCGAGACTTGGACATGAAACGGATAGTTGGAGAGATATATCACAGTAACTGAGATGTGGTCCATCTGAAGCATGCTCAAAGTCTCATGGACAACTAGAAAAACAAACGTGTCTTAACTGAGTCAGGCAGCGGATTAATTTCCCTCAGGAAAATCAGGGTACATCAAGCAAAATTCGTTGGCCATGTCATGCGCAGACATAGTTTAGAACATATTAATACACCTGGCAAAATGAACGGAAGGAGAGAATGAGAGAGGAAGACAAAGTAATAAGATCTGGGACAAGGAAGATGGATTGGTGGACGCAAAGGGTCGACCTGATTGTAAAATGCGACGACAAACAGAGAGATGTCGAGGGACATAGTCACCTAAGCCAACCGGTACGGCACTATGATAATGATGATGCTCTCGGAATTTAAAGATTTGTACTGATCGTCACCTTAGTTGCGCATTGACCTTTACCATTTTTTAAATTCTCTAAATCTTTAGCATTTTCAGAGTGGGCATTATAACAAAAAATGAGGTGATCTTACAATACTGCTACAAAGAGTTTGCAATTTCAACTAACCAATCATAATATTATAAATAATGTTTTTTTTTTCCTTTTTAATTGATGGGTAGACGAAATCATTACTTCTAGTTTTAAAAAGACACGATAAAAAACTAATTTATTAGTTACAACTGAGAACAGAACTTGATAAAACGTGAGAGTGCTTAGCTAATCCACCCCACATGAAGACGGAAGCAACAAGATACGATTCGACCATTCCACTGAGTCTCCATTTGTTTCATACTTTTTCAAAATCCTTTTTTCCTCCTTTGTTTAATTTATTAATCACTTCCATTGAAACCACACACAAAAACAACAACAACAACAACAACAACAACAACAACAACAACAACAACAACAACAACAAAAACAGTAACAATAACAAAACAAGAACCTGTTAACCCTTGAGCCCAATTTAATTTTCCCCTTCCTTTCAACAGAAGCGTCTTGTCATCGGCAAAATCTTTTACACCTTTTAGTTCCTCTACTGGTCCATTTTTCAAAATACCCTCGACAATTTTAGCTTTTTCCTCAGGTTAAGAGCAAGTGTTTCAGCTGCTTAGCACTAATATTTTAACTTTCCAAAGCCAGTATTTCAAATACAAAGAGTAGAATGCCTACACACAATCTCATGTTTTCATCATGCCTCTTTTCGAAAAAAATCTACTTTTGATTCCCGATATTAACCTCAATTTGAGTGTTTTATGAGATGAAGTTTACGCTGTTGACGGCGTTGAACAACGTTCTCATGTTGATGATATTGTTCCTTTATGAACACTGTTGAATGTTATTACGTTTTCTATAGAGATTACAAGCCTGTTAAGGTTGTTTTAAACTTCATGTATTGACGTAGTCTCAATATCTTTCTCGCAACGTTAAAATATGTCGAAATGTGATTTCCCAGTTTGAAAAGGTTATTATTTTTTGTCTCGACCACACTGTCTGTATCCAGTTTTGTATAAATGTTATGATTGAATTTTCAATAAATATCGGTTACCAATAATTTTTGAAGTTGTATTATTGTTAAATATCCCCGTGGCGAACTGATCAATTTTTATGTTTCGCTTTGGTTTGATCAGAATTCATCTCCATCGATTCATTCTGGATAGCTTTCTCTATTCTTAGTGCAGATCAATATTTTGGCTTGTGTTTTCAGTAGATTCTTATTATATATAAGAGTGAGTGAGTGAGTGTGTTTTTACGGCACGTCAGCTCGGTAACGGCTATATTGTGCCCATGATGTTTTTAATCATGATTGTGCATTGCTTCGGTCTGAGTAGAGAGAGTACATATTAATTACATTCAAAATCTTTTTGTCTGCGTGTCTGTTTCTACACCAATTAGAACTTTTGTACAGGTTTTCAAAACATTCTTAGGTTCCTTTAAAAAAGTACCAATACATCTCTGTGTTTATTTTAACACTTACATTATGTTATTGACATTTAGTATTTTTTTCTCACCAAAGAAAAGTAAGTATTTGAGATTTTTTATAAATCTCCTTGGTCTTATAACACTTGCCATGATCTTCATTCACCATTCTTACTTTTTGCTCTTCTTAAACTTTGAACTTACGACGATCTTGCCAATTTTCTTTTAGGAAAGGGGACTACTTTTCACTATTTTAGTCTGTCATTTTTTCCATGACATGGATTATGTGTCTATGATTTTCAATATAATAATTTTACTGGCTTGTTTGGCATTTTTACAAACTACAATTATTTTTAACAATCAATAACCCCACCATTCAAATACCGGTATTTATACTTCCTATTCGAGAGTGACATCCACAATTTATTCCGTTTAAACAGGTAATATTCCCCCGATTTCACAATGACTTTTAAAGCGAAATATTCCATTCTGTAACATCTTTTCCAACTTCAAAACAATTCCTGATTTTGCGGCCCCAGTTATTATTTTTAATTGGTATAATGAGTCTGTAAAGATTTTTGTCATGTGAAAGCAAAGTTGGGTTCCTTGAGGTATGAAGATGTTAAATTGCCGTCTTGGCGGTAGATTCGAAATCATAAAATAATTACTTTTTAATCAGTGGATGAGAATTGTTTTTTCTATGTTTATTTATCATAAAAACTAAACGATGTAAATACTTGTGGACTCGAAAGGTTGCCAATTCTTATTGCAGCTTTTGCGTTGATACAACCTCAGCAGTCACAAACGAATGCTTCTAAAAGAATAATATACTATTTGTTACTGATATTTTTTTACAGTTGACGTTAGGATTTATAATATTGAACACATATATTTTTGCACTCCCCGTATTTCCCGTTTCTATTCTTCTTAAAACAGCCTGCGATACGATTATGTATCGTTGTAACGTTATTTACTTTCTTTAAGGAAAATTTGAAATGTGAGACTGAAAATGAAAGTCTGTGCTCGAACTAATAAAATGGTTTTAGTTTTGTCACAGTTACAGATGCGCAACAAACAAAACGGTCGCTTCATGAAAACCATTTTAATTCCTAGAACTATTCACATTCTCACGGCTCTTCCAAATCCTTCTCCCAAGCTACTATCAACTTTACAAACAAGATTTAAAATTTTTATTGATGGTAGAAACAAGAAATAAAAAGGAAGGTTGCATTAAGTTTATTGGGAAAAGGAGGTCTAGGCATCTTAAACATTTCATAGAATCATTAAAATAACTTGGATAAGAAGGATAAAAAATAGCAAAGCTTTGTGGAAGAAACTGCTAATAAACGTTTGCCCAAAACTAATGTAATTTACGAAGTTGAACCGTCTAAAATAGCAATCTCGAATAACTAAAACTATTTCTAGAAAGACGTATTCGACAGCTTCTTCTATTTGACTTCAAAAGTTCACCCGAAAACTATTTACGAGTTTGAAAAAAGCAGTTTCATACTCAAGGAGAATATGACAATCAATAAAAAATCCATTAACTTAAAAACCGTTACTGACAACAAGGTAACAGCGATTTAACAAGCATCACAAAATAATAAGATTATGAATTTGCAGAATTCAGGCACGCTTATCAAAATGTTAACATAGACTTTCCCACCCATAGGGGGATCATTCGGGCTTTGGAACACTACAGACAAAAACTAAATTTAATAGTATCCAAAAGCAATTAACAAATGCTGCCTCAACAATCTATACAATTCTTAACAAAAAAGGAGCGTCAAACATATACAATAATCTATTATCAGGCCAGTATAAGCTAGAGGAATTGAAACTTGGCAACCAAATATACAGTATTGAAATACCGAACATTACATAATATCCTTACTACAAATAACATGGCTGCAAAATACGATATGGAACAGAATGATGGATGCACTTTTTGAAACAGTTTCCCCAGAACCCACTAAAAACATTTTCTGGAACTGTCGAGGGGTAAAATCTTTTGGGACACATTTAAACTCTCTCCTAAATAGAAGATGTAAACACATCCACAATTTTAAATTCCACGAAACTTTAATCTTACTGGTGTACGTTTCAAAAATACCTTCATTATTATCATCGGTTTTATAATTATTACTGTCCTCAATAATTTTGTTACTATCATTCATGACTATTTTATATATTTAACAGTTGTTTGTATCTATTCCCTGTATCTGGTTATCAAAGAAAAAAGAGACCCCCCAAAACAAACCAAAACAACAAAAAACAACAAGCAAACAAAACAACTCAACAAAGCAGACCCAAACATTTTACCAATTGAGCGTTGAATATTTTCTAAAGAAAGCCCACAGATAGACTTTAATAGTTGTTTATAAATTTGACTTATCTTTTTCCGAACGTCACTAAGTGTTAACAAGACTAGTATGTTCTAAAGATAGTCAATTTGAAGATGAATTCAATGAATGGACAGCCATGTCAGTTATACATTTCCATAATTGCTACCGAAACGTGAGCCGAAATGAACTATACATTAACCAAGTGGTTAACTGTTGTTAGGTTTCCCACAACACCACAGGCTTGAATGATTCACAACACCAACACGTTATTTATATCATCGCGAGAACAATCGTCGTTGTTAGCTAAGTGGACACGATGACTTCCTAACTCATACAATTTTGTTCTAGGCGTAGTCGGTGTACTTTTACCAGATACTAGAAGCTGTTTTTTTTAAAATGATTGTTTTAGCATAATAAAACAAAAGAAACTTAGAAAGCTGAGTGAACGATGTCACAAGGAAAAGAGAAAAAAACATCATTATATAAAATGGTTTTCGCATTCTCAAAATTAGGAAACTGTAAGTGTATACATGTATATAAGTACACACATAACGATAGAGAGAGAAGCGAGAGATATATACATATACACGTACTATTTACTATATGTTTTAGTAACACTGGTGTCAGCACGTTTATTGTTATGTAATTTTTTCAAATTAAGAGGTGATATCCCTCTTGGTCCTTTTCAGAGGGCTTTTTAAAAATGAAACCTCCGGGCTTTCTCACTTCAGCCATCACATTATGGCTGAGCTATTGAGGAAGAAGCTCGGAACTAAAGATCATTTTAAAGACGCCGTACAAACAAAGTGTCAAAAAAAATTTTCATTATTTTCTGAAAGGGAGACTTTGTTGTTGTTGAGTTGGTTTAACGTCCAACACCAGCACTATATAGGCTTTATTGTGATCGAGTCCCAAGACTGACGTCTGACAATTTTAAGTGCTGCCACACACGATAGAAGGCGGGGATACCATGACTCTTACCTCACCCGGTCACATTAAACTGACACCGACCCAACCAGTAGGGAGCGCAACCACCAGGGCTCGATATCGGACCTTTTGCGTCGGAAGCCGATGTTCTACCCCAGGGCCACCGTGCCCCCTGAAAGGGAGACAATTAGAATAGAAGCTAACTGTAGTTGAGTTGGTTTAACTTCCAACGCTAGCACTATATAGACAATTAGAAAAATAGTTGCTGTTATACAGAATGCACTTGATATTAATTATATATTAATATATAGTTAAAAATTCAATCATATAAAAATAAATCCAAATCAACCCCAATAATAACAGACACAAATAATCAACTTCTTTATCTTATCTTACCTAAGAATATTGTGGAATCTAAACAACCAAATAACTTAGTTCACAAAGGTCCTCTACTTTTCCCTGCATTCAAAGCAACATTTTAGATAGTTTTAAACCAGCCCATCGATTTGCTGTCACTCGATTGGGAGAGAAAATCGAACGCTAATTAATCTCTGGAAATTAACTGTAAAGGATTACAAACACTGCCCGGGAAGTTCCAGAAGAAACGAAAATACACCAGACCCCACAGAGCTAAAAGGCAAAGCCCGATGACCGATTTATGAACGTAAGATTTTGATGGGCTCTTTTTCAAAGTCATTGGACTTTTATCTGATTTCTCCTCTTTAACATCTATTTGCCTCAGGGTTTAGTATATCTGTACATCAGTCTGCCTCTCTGTCTGTTTATACGTCTGCTTGCCCGCCTGTCTCTACAATATGTATTTCTGTGTGTCATTCAGTCTCTCTGTCTGTGTGTCCGTGTGTCTGTCTGCGTGTCTGTCTGCGTGTGTATGTGTCTGTCTGGCTGTCTGTCTGTCTGTCTGTCTGTCTGTCTGTCTGTCTGCTGCTGGCCTGTCCGCCTATCTACGTGAAGAGACAGATCCGCCTTTCCTTCTCACTTTGCATCTCGCCTCTCCCCACTTCGATTTTTAAAATTATTATTATACTGCTATAAAATATAATATGTATATTTTAACTGCGACTAGAACATTTTGATAATAAAAGTCAATTGAGTTAACTAATATTAAACTAAACTTTTTTCCCACCTAAACTAAGGAGATATAGCATAGCTTAGCACATACGTATATTGGAGGTATGATTTATTCATTCCCTCATAATTATTCAGAGGAGTTCAGTCTCAGCAGAGATAAGTGTCTTAGACTGTCCTATCAGTCCTCTGAGCCGTACATGGAGATTTAGCCCCGACGTCCAGAGGCGACTTCATAAGCATTTCATAAATAACCCCAGGGAAGTCTTCTAGTGAGATATCTGACTTGACGCCCTCAAGGCCATAGACCTATAACATAAATCGAGATTACGGACACTCCACTTCGTCACGTTTTGGCTGACTTAAATGGAAAAAAATAAGTAGAACATGGTCTAAAGGTATTAAAGAGATATAAAAGAATAATAAGCTTAGAAACGTTATAACATTATGAATATGTAAAAACGCTGATAAAAATTCATATTTATATTGTTAATAAATGAAATATCATGACTTAACTAGTTTTCTTCAGTAAGAACCAGCCAGCAAAGTCCATTACGCTACTGGAATATTTCATCTCTACTGCCGACTTCAATATTTTAGAAAAATCGACATGTTTTGAGAAAACACGCGGATTTAAAACAAAAGGAACGCTCTTAATGTACATGTAATGCGATTTTGGACCTCAACAGTAAAAATTTGTTTGTCCCAGTTTGTGAGTATAAATGATTTGCAAAACGTATCATTATATTTACATGATAACCTCCAAAAAAAACTTTCCTCTGATACTCCTGGTAAAGATATTATAGTTTTCACAAATATTTTGTCGCTTAAGAAAATCGTCACAAATTGAAAGTTTATGTGCGTTTTCTAATTTGAAAACATCTAGATCTAAATTTGCTCCTTGTGGATGCCAAAGCAATTCCTAGAAAGTGCTACAATGCTAGCAGCAGATTGGATCCTGTGAACAATGCGCTTCGACGATCATCCAAACGCGATGAAGAGTGAACAGTTAACAACGGCTTTTTAGCTTCGTGGCACTAACCCTATATCAATATTCTTACGTTTATTTCTTTATTTTTCCCCCATCTTCCTCACAACTAATGTCCAGTATGTACTTAAACCTGAAACATAATGATAGTCACACTATGTTTGGCTTCTATACGTGGAAGCGGCAGTGGTAACGTATTTAACAGAAGAAAAATATTCTTTAATTATACTATGCTTTTATTGGGACATAGGTACTTATTTACATAGGAGCTTATTTGAATGAGAAAAGAAAACAACTTCTTTAATATTTACAAAAAAGACAGTGCCGCTTACCCAACTCTTTTCAGGTTATCTTGACACTCCATAACTGAGACCAAGTTTTATTCTACTCTCACAAGGAGAGCCACTTTAGGCTAAGAGGAAATTAACTCTGTATTCTTAAATCTGTTACACATGACGGATGTTGAAAATCTATTCTTATTCAATTTAATATAAAAAAATGAAATCAAAATACCGGGTACATACAAATAGAATCAAATATGCATGACTACTTGTATTTTCGCATTGATAATTGACAAAATTTGCTTTTTCAATTGTTCATATGTGTTAATTCATCTAAATTTGTAGACATCTATCTAACTTCATATTTTTTGCGTGGCTAAAACGTCAAAGTTATGGAATTTGCTACATATTAAACTATTTCATTTTTAAACATAGTGGCTATACGATTATAGAAGACATAATTATACTTTGGTTTAATTCATGAATTTTTCAAATCCTCTTTTCTTATAAATCTGACGCATTAAAAATATTTTAGCTATAAAAATATGAAGGAAACCCAATGCACTCCAATTAATGTTCAGGAGAAATCTTGTTTTATTTTGAAGCCGTCAATTCATTGGGGAGTGTTAAATTGAAACGTATCACACACGAAGCAAAAAAAGGGGCCCCCACCTGAGCTAGGCCCAGGGCCCCCCTGCAACTGAAATCCGGCACTGTGATTTTGCATATTACGTATGTTTACATTTTTACATTGTTTATCTTCGTTTATGCTGTTTGATTTTTCTTTAATTTACATAATGTACCTTTTATAACAAGCTTGTAAGCCGATTTTCCCTTCATGCGACCAAGGACCAATACAATTAAATGTTCTGTATCCCCTATTCTTATGAATACAGATACAAGCTGAGAGTGTGGAGTTGAGTTGTATGTTTGACGTTCAACGTCATCACTATATATGCTATATTGTGACCGAGCCCAAAGACTGATGTCTGACAATTGTATGTGCTGTCACAAGACTGAACGGTATTACCTGGACTATTGTCTAAGCCGCTCACATTATGCCGGCACAGACCCAACCAATAACAAGCTGAGAGGAGAAAATAATTTAAAAAAGGGTAGTTAGATCAAAACAAGCCGTTGCTGAGACATACAGCTAAACAATACATAATATTTAAGCTTTAATAAAATTCGTCTTGTGAAAACATGACTGACCTAGAAGCTCTACTCCCGTTCTAATCCACATTAATTTGCGTCACCACACAACTCTATTTTCTCTTCACAATTGAGTAAAAACACGACCTCCATTATTGGGAATCAGGGTGCAATTCTAGTTACTCCGCCCTGACGTATTAAAATGATGAAATCACTACGGCTTGCCCTCCACCTTCCGCCCCAGCCTTTTGCTAACCTAATCTATGTCCGCTGATCATGTTCCATTTCATGTTTTCTTTTGTTTATTCCTTTCTCTCCCTCTCTCTCTCCCGATCCCCCTCCGTTTGCCTGCCTCTTTTTCTCTCTCTACGTTCTCTCCATTTTCTCTTTTTCACTTTCCCTTTCGCTCTCTCTCTTCTCTCTCTCTCTCTCTCTCTCTCTCTCTCTCTCTCTCTCTCTCTCTATTTTCTCTATACTTTTCCTCTGTCCTCACCTCTATTGTCTTTTGCTGTCTGCCCGAGTATCGATCTTCGAATTGATTGCTGCCCTTTTTAGTTCACAGCCTGTTATAATCTAAGTGTGCAGAGTGAAATTTTTATCTTACTTCCCACGCACACATTTAAAGAAGCAAACCTTTCATTAAACTGACTTCCACCAAATAAAAGTGGGCAAATTTCAGAATGGAAAGTGGAGGAAATACTACGCCTTATTATTTTTGACATGGGGGGCTATAAGTCGGATTAATATCGGAAGATATCGACTACGTGGGTCGTAGTTCAACGCCACGCTGGCTTATGATTCGTCGTAAAGAGAGAACGATATTGATTATTATGTGTGAAATTGTCTTTACCTACTTTAGAATAACTGAACGAAGTGGTTTTTAAAACAGATAATTGTATTATTAATAGTTAGAGCAGGGTCTTTAATGACGGTCTTCTTTGCTCACAGGTCAAACAACTATACAGAGTCCATCCGTACTAATGGGTCAATTGATTAGCCGCCCTTGTTTCCTTCAAGGAATCTCTCAAGTCGGGATCGATAGTGCTTAATAACTAGGCAGCGACCTTCTTGACCAATCTCTCATTACCGAATGCTTGCCCAGGAAAAGCAAGCCGCCGGAACCGCAGGATATGGAGTTTCGCAGAAGAACAATCAGCCCTTCGGAAGTTTACAAAGAGCATCCATTTTCTTTCCAAAAATGTGCTTGTTTAGTGCAATATTGCGGCGAGTTTCAGGAATCTTCAGTATTCAGGAATCTTCAGTATTTGATGGTTATATATTTTTCTCATGCGCATCGTACATTTTAGTATGGATTTGGGAAAATATCAATCGTGAACTAGTTTTAAGTTTGTTGCACGTTGTCGTGTATAGGGAGAGATTGTTTTGTCTTGGACGTGTACATTTTTCGGATGACTTTTATCTCGTGTTTGTGCTTCTGCGAAACTTCATATCATGTGACCGCAACTACCTCAAAAGTTCACACTGGGCGTAGCTGCTTTGCCTGTCGGTTTCAACAAGAAGTATCATCCAACGTTTCATCGTACCAATTTCGACCTATTTCTTGTCCACAAGAAATTGACTCACAATTTAAACTTCTTCAAGTTATAAAAAATATACTTTTGATCCAGCGTTGTAAAATGCTACATTGGTGACACGACGATTCATACCTATCGTATAACTATGAGTCAGAATCTAAATCTAGAGCTATTTTATTGTAAATATTTTTCAAGATCTAGATCTAATACTACAACTATTTAGTGCACCAGTGTTAGATGTGTCACGAGTGGCAAACAATAGATCTGGTACCAACAATACAATTTGTTCGTAGGAGGAAACTAGCCTAGATTCATTGAGCATGGGAAATCGTGCGGTAGCATTTTGAGAAGCTTGTATTACTAATAGATGTGATATAGGTTACTGAAAGAAAGAAAAGTCGCACTATTATGACCCTACACGTCTGAAAAAATTAACACATTTCTGGTTCTTTCGTCTCCTTCCTTTGAATTTATTGTTATGTCACATTCATTAACGATGGTTTCACTGGATTGAATTGTATGATCTTTTACTTTCCACAATATAGTGTTATATCTCTCTTGTTTCAGCTAAATTGCATTGAAACCAAAAGTCTAGAGATTTGACTTCTGAGTATGGGTGGAAGATGTATGGTGGATTCAAAGCACTGTGCTCTCCATTTCCAACCCTTTATCAAGCAATGAACCAGGAAGACCATCTGCTGGTTGAACATCTACAAAGACTCACCGCAACTGAGCGAAACGTAACCCATCGCTCACACCTGAAAAAATCGCCAATTAGTTTATATCATGTGGAACAAAACATTACATCAGTCAAAACAACCTCTATAAGTATTTTCTATTTACACCAAACGACCGTCACGTTTCACCGACATTCAGCTGTCTTGGAGGGTCGTTGGCCCTGATGACGCCTCCAGATGCGCAATAGACCTAATACAGGAGTAAAATTATATCAATCTCGCACACACTACATATCTGTTCTAACGGCGGTCAGAGAAAACTGGCCTTCTCCAAAGGACAAGAAAACTTGCGAGGACGAGTGCGTCACGACTATCAGAGATTACCCCTGGATTCGTTCAACGACCTTTTGATTGGCCATCGCAGTTGTGGGAATTAGATTCCAAATCAGAGATTAGAGTTTCAGCAAAAACAGTTCATGCGGTAATATAGCCTTGTTTCAACCAAAACGATCAGCACATAATCTCCTACTACCTTCAGTGAATTAGCGATACAAAGTCGGGGACACACACACTCCACAATCAAAGAAGTAAAACGACATCGCACAGGCGTTTCATTGTAGTGTATATCAAAATGCTAAACATTGGAGTTTTGTCTCACGAAGATATGGCTGAGATGTTCTAATATACTGTGAAACGAAATCTATGTGCAATTTTATGGCACCTGACTGATTTGTTTATTTTCGTATTTCTTGACTACCATACGTGGCAAAAATTGATCATAAATCGAATCTCGAGATTTGTTAGTGAATCGAGACAACACCACTTCATGTGCATCCAATTAAAAAAATTAAGCTTAAGTTTTCTGCAGGTGCAGCTTATCAAAATATAGGGAAAAAACGCCAGCATCGGATGTGTTATAATTTACCCCCCCCCTTTTTTTTACACACACACACGCACACTTTTTCTCTAAACTACGAGAGCGATACGTTTCTTAAACCTGCTAATTGATTATCAATATTCATAGGTAAATGAAGCTATACGAGTTTAAATTACGTGATAGTTCTTTAACAGCACGGAACTCTAACGTGGTTTGAGTTGGATTTTTTTACAGGGCGAAAAGGAATGTTAATGGATCCTTTTCTAGAGATATAATCAGGCCTTCTACCTGAGGCAGGATAATAATTGGCTCGTTCCTACTAAAATATTATCCCCTCACTTAGTTATGCTTTGAGAACCTAGTCTAGACAGAGAGTATTTACTTGGGTCTCTTTTTGGTCTGTCTTGAGTGATCAACACTTCTGACTTCAGAATGTATCCTTATTTTCCTATATTTGCGTTCTTATTGAGAAGACTTTTTGTTTTCTATTTTCAAGAATATTATCATTGGTTTTTTATTTACGTGAAAAATTCTGTTTATTTCTCTTTCCATGAAACTTGCCTTTTCTTCTGTTCCATACGTTACAGCCGTTTAAAAAAAAAAACCATAAGATACACGGAATGGTTTTTATAACAATAAAGTTTGGGACGTCAGCGTGCACTTTAATCTAAGTGATATGGACTGATATGTAAATTGAGTATGCCTACCAACAGCAATGAAAACAACAACAAAACAAAAATAACACTACAGCAACAAGAATAACAACAGCGGCAACAAGAACAACAACAACGGCAAAACAAGATTAACAAGAACAACAACAAAAAAGAACTTAACTACAACAAACAACAACAACCACATCAGCAATAGCAACGTACCTTTAATCTAACTTGATTCCGCTATACAACATCATAGAAGAGAAGTTTTCATTTAAAATGTTTCGAAGCTATGAGGTTACGAATTTTATAAGATAACTTCACATTAGTGTTTTCCAACACCCACCCAAACGTGAATCATCTTGCCTTTTCTAAATTGTAATTGCTGAATTCCGGCAAAAATAAAGAAAAATGTCTGTTTGTAGGGCCTTACAAAAAATGTAAGAGAGATAACGCTATGGGACCAACATTTACACCTACAAGCAGCGGCTAGACTCTGAAATGTACTTTCAATTACTTCTAATGTTGACTTACATGTATAAGACAACAAAACAACAACAACCAAACCACCACCACCAACAACAAAAACATTAACAACAACAACAACAACAACAACAAAACCAACCACAAAAAACATTGGATAGAACAAAAAGTGTTTAAGAATAATGCGGCTCAACAAAATATTTTAATGTAGTTGATAAAGTCTCAAAAAATATTGATAAAAGCAGCCAATGAGTCAAGTTAGTGAAAACGATACGTTGATTCTCACATAACGGAGCTGACACTTTACGATACCTTGTTTCCAACATTCGAAAGCTGACAGTTAACGATACCTTGTTTCCAACATTCGAAAGCTGACAGTTAACGATACGTTGTTTCCAACATTCGAAAGCTGACACTTAACGATACGTTGTTTCCAACATTCGAAAGCTGACACTTAACGATACCTTGTTTCCAACATTCGAAAGCTGACAGTTAACGATACGTTGTTTCCAACATTCGAGAGCTGACAGTTAACGATACCTTGTTTCCAACATTCGAAAGCTGACAGTTAACGATACCTTGTTTCCAACATTCGAAAGCTGACAGTTAACGATACCTTGTTTCCAACATTCGAAAGCTGACAGTTAACGATACCTTGTTTCCAACATTCGAAAGCTGACACTTAACGATACCTTGTTTCCAATATTCGAAAGCTGACACTTAACGATACCTTGTTTCCAACATTCGAAAGCTGACACTTAACGATACCTTGTTTCCAACATTCGAAAGCTGACACTTAACGATACCTTGTTTCCAACATTCGAAAGCTGACACTTAACGATACCTTGTTTCCAACATTCGAAAGCTGACACTTAACGATACCTTGTTTCCAACATTCGAAAGCTGACACTTAACGATACCTTGTTTCCAACATTCGAAAGCTGACACTTAACGATACCTTGTTTCCAACATTCGAAAGCTGACACTTAACGATACCTTGTTTCCAACATTCGAAAGCTGACACTTAACGATACCTTGTTTCCAACATTCGAAAGCTGACACTTAACGATACCTTGTTTCCAACATTCGAAAGCTGACACTTAACGATACCTTGTTTCCAACATTCGAAAGCTGACACTTAACGATACCTTGTTTCCAACATTCGAAAGCTGACACTTAACGATACCTTGTTTCCAACATTCGAAAGCTGACACTTAACGATACCTTGTTTCCAACATTCGAAAGCTGACACTTAACGATACCTTGGTCGAGGTAGTTCCATATAGAATTTAAATTGGGTTCGAATGTTTTTAAACCCCGAAAGATCCCCCTTCGATAGATCTAGAATTCAGTATTATAACCCGAGCAGAGCCTGCACGTGAACATGTCGAACGGAAAGAAAATGTTGACATTACATGGGTTTAAGAAAACAATAATAATTACGGCAAGACATCTTAACTATTGAAATATTATAACCCCGGCAGAGCCCTCACCTACTTGAACCTAGCCCGCTTTCACTTTCGATGATCTAACTGAAATAAAAAACAGCAATGGCTGCTTGATCGACGAATCAATTTCAATTCTTAAAATCTAATTAATGCTTTATGCGTCATCGTGAAAAATAAACGAACCAGCCTAAGGATTTCAGAAAATTCGAAGGTACAGATATATCTAAATTTCAAGTTTGTACCTTGAGTAGTTATATAGGAGAAGACGATAATAATTTCACCAGTTCACAAATATATAATAAGATAAACTCTGAATTATACTCAGTCAAAAATATCTTTTGTTCAGCCTATTCAGCCCACAAAACAACAATGTAAACTGCCCCATCCGTTGCTAATAGTTTCAGATTATAGAATACTTTGACTCTCATTGTAAATGTTTATTTACTTGGGTGACTTGGCCTGTTATTTTGGACAACCTCGCTGGAAATACATTGCTCTCACACAGAGCTTAGCTTGAAGCACCAAGTGGCTCATGCGTTGGTGCTCTTGATTGACGAGCAGGAGGCCCAATGTTTGCATCGCAAATCCGGGTCCTCGTTACGTATTTACGAGGTTACTGTTCTTTTATCCAACACCCTCTTTTTAATTCACTTCTCAACCTCTCTCCGTCTTTTCGTCTTTTTATCCTTATAAAGACATTACCATTTTCACATAAAAACCCAACAGCAACAATCAAGAGAAACAGAACAAAAAACAACAACAGCATCAACGAAATGCAACACCATAAAGACGAAGCATACTGTAAAATACTAAGCTTTTGTGTTCTTTGATTTGCTTTACGAAAATTTAATTTCTTATATATTTTCGTTAATCATTTGAGTCAACATTCCCACTTAATAAAATTTATAAACGTGATTTAAACGTCATGGCAGATTTTCATAAATCTAAAATAAACAAAAACAAAATTGAATAATTTAATGACGTACTTTATTGAAATATTCTAAATTTTCTTACAAAAACATATTCAAATTGTGCATGTGTATCAACGTTTTCAAAAGAATAATTATGTACATTTCGTGGAATGAATGGTTTGATGTTGAATTACAGAGGAAAAAAACAACTGCAATGCCAAATTTCACGGTGAAGCAACATACTAGTTTAACATGCCTCATGTAAAGGTAATTTATTTATATTATGTACCATTATTGATGAAACGTAGAGGAAAATGTAAAAGTCTGTGGACATTTATAGGATCTCGTTCACTGTGAATGACACGTTGTTATGGAATTTTCAATTTCTACTATTATTTGCTTTCATAGTTGAATAATTAATATGGGAGACACGAACAAGGTTACAGTAAAGATGCTTCAAAACTAAACGATTCGGTCACATCGTCTTCTCGTATAGAGTCGTGTGCACACCCATTACGAGATAAACCATTTTTCCAGTAGCATAAAGTAAGATCTAAATGATAGAAGGTTATTTTTGGTCGAACCAAGGGAAGTGTGTTAAAATAAGTTAAAGCTAAAGCACTGTAAATTTGAAAATGGAATAGTTTTGCACGGGGCTAAAATATTCTTTTCATGTTTTTTGACTGTCACAAACACCCCTTTAAATGACTGTAACAGACACTCCTTTTTATGACTGGATCACACACTCCTTTTTATGAGAGTAACATACACCATTTTTATGACTGTAACAAACACTCCTTTTTATGACTGTATCAAGCACTCCTTTTTACGAATGTAACAAACACCCCTTTTTATGACTGGATCACACACTCCTTTTTATGACTATAACAGACCCTCCTTTTTATGACTGTAACCGACACCATTTTTTATGACTGTAACAAACACTCCTTTTTATGACTGTATCAAGCACTCCTTTTTATGACTGTAACAAACACCCCTTTCTATGACTGGATTACACACTCCTTTTTATGACTGTAACAGACACCATTTTTTATGACTGTAACAAACACTCCTTTTTATAACTGAAACAAACACCCATTTCTATGACTTTAACAGACACTCCTTTTTATGAATGAAACACAAAAACATCCCTTTCTCTTTGACTGAAACAGAATCTCTTTTCCATGATTAACACAAACACTCTTTTCCAAAGCTGAAACAAAAAACCTCAGACATGTGCGTGTCTAACCCACCTTAGTGTACTCATATTATAATCCAGGGCCTGTCAATTGTGAGGGACACCTACAACCGACTATCTGGGGCAATGCTATAGACTCGTACGAGAGCAGACTAAAGTACGACAGATTCGAAGGCAATGGCTATGAAAAGGATTGGGCGTGGAATTATGTGGTTGAAGATTTTTTTTTTTTATTCCAGAAGAGGATAGGGTCATATCTGTGCCGGTCATAAGTTGTAGGGTGTCATAGAACACTTATGATTTTTCTAGGATGCATAATTTTAGAAAGCGTTTTAAAGAGGGATTGCAAGATCCGACATTGGGGTCATTACTAGTAAATCAATGTTACATTTATCAATATATACGCGAAGAAATTGTCGTAAAAACATATTGCAAAATAAATGTTTCGAAAACTGTCACTAAAGTGTGCACTTATAGAATAAAGGTATAAATCACAAGGATTGGATGACTAGTTATAGAAGAGAGAGAAAATGGAGTATATAGAGTCTTTGTTAGAAAATATGATTTCAGTGAGATATAATTGGTGTGCAAAGAGATATCGCCCCTTACTTTTCTAAGGAGTTTACCCACATAAAGACCCCTGATTTGTCGTTGTTTTTTTACAAACTACCCAAACAAAAAACTTTATTTCCCTTAGAATCAATGCACAGTTTGCATAGCTTCACATGTCTGATAAGATTGTCATCTAAATTTAAATGTATTTGACTTCACTTCAAGAACATTGGTGTCCCACTGACTTCTTGGCCCCGTAGTAAAACTAGAGTTCATTTATCGTGTACGAAAACTTTAGTGTGTGTATTTATTCGTATTAAAATGATTTCGTTTGATAAAATAATCTTAGCCTATTGTGATAGGCATTACATTTAAGCGTTTAGGAAAAAATAGATCTAATTTGAATTGATCACACTGTGTGGACAGACAATCTGTTTTGACTTAATTCGTGGACTTTTCCCCTTAGAACGATCTAAGTGGTTCCACTTATTTCCTGTATATGTATTAGTAATTATATAGTATTTTCTGTGTTGATTCGCCATAGTCATGCTTTCTTTGGTGTTTAAGCGTTCTGTAATAAGAAACTTGTTAGTTATTCCTCAACATCGCTTATGGATTTGAGCTATAAATTCAGCACGTTTGAATAATACATTAATTTTTCAAAGTAGGTAGTCTTAAATAACAGATTTTGGACTTCTATATTTCAATCATTTTTGCAATTAGACAATTATGTTTTATATGTTAGTGCATTGATTGAAAGTAAATTTTGCCAGATTACAGTTTTACCATTTTACTCTTAAAATACCCATTAATCTAAATTCAACCAATTATATTGCAGCATATATGGATTTTAAAAGTCGGCCACCCCTTTTATATTGTAAATGCCGTGAGTCACTAAGGAACATTATTTGCTCGTTAGTTTCGTGGAACAGAAAAATTCGCCGTAAGCTCAACTAAGTGCTGGTGATGTGAAAGGTTTAAGGTTGATTTTTAACAGGCACTAAAAGCTGACCCTTTTACGGGAAGATTCGTCAGTAATGGTCGTGTATGATAAAAAAAGTATATACACCAATGCTATCTCATGATTGTTTGGATCATGTCGAAAGAGCATGAGAATTAATTTACGAAGCGATTTAGCAGAGTAAGCGCATGTGAAAATAAAATCATTCCTTGATAGTTCGTGTATTCCTTCACATTGACTAGTTTTAGAATCTTTCCTCACAGCAATTTTATATAAATGAATGCACTAATGATTACGTATGAGAATTTTAATAACATCCTAAAATTAATGCAACTTTATATAATAAAAACACACAAAGATTATTCATCAAGGACCGAACCTCGCCGCTTCATTCTAAAATACTTCACCACTTACAAAATCAAATTCCATTTTCAGGAAATTGCAAATCTGGTTCATCATACCGATATCAAAAAAGAAAATTGGAACGAAGTGACAGACTGTTCCAGCCTGTTTGCTCAATAATACCAAAATGACAAACGCCTTATTATGAAAGATTGAAATGTTCCATCCCTGAGAGGTTAAAATTTTAACTCTGAACTGAGGAGAGCGCAGTTGTGACATTCCTTATAAATATTATTTGTATCGTCGGTAGGGAACCAAAAAGACGTATCTGAAAATCGCCATTTATCAGGAAGCGAAAGTTATACCGCTTTTTTTTTACCTCCTATTGTCTTGTCTTTTGCTTCTTACCCTCATCCCCTCAACTTCGATCCCGACTTTTTTCTCTGAGAGGCGGCCTGCATGTGGAGAAGCAGGGATCCTGTAGTTTGGGATGGACTACACCGCGGGTTAGAGCCAAAACCACACAATCTTTCGTCCTGTCTGTCATGAGACATGAAGTCATCTTGGCCCAAGGAAATCCAATGGCAGATCTGTTTTGGATCTGGGTTTTTATCTCTATGGTATCCCTGAAACTAACTTTTTATGGCGCCTTGTTGGGCTTGTTGGTTGGTGGGGTACCCCGGATGTAGGGGGTAAATACATTTTTATGGATTCTATACCTAGCATCACACCTTCCCATCCCCCAACTTTGTAAGTGCGCCTTGTCCAGATTGAGCGGGTGCACAATCCGGGTCAAACGAACGAAGACAGTAGCTGCCCCATACTCTTTGGGGTCGCAATGGTATTGTGGATGAAACCAAGAGCGTCACAATACGTTTTAGTGACCCCTTGATCGAAGTAAACACATTTCTTGTCGACATTTTGGTGGCTCTAAAAGTTCACCAAAAGGCTGAACAGGTGCAGTGCTATAGTAAGATCGCGTGATCTTGAGATAACGGGACAGACGGAGATAGCAGCAAGCATTTTTGTCGCTGAAGGGAGGAAGTGATAAAATCAAAGACAAACATCTTCGTCATAAAACGTAACATCGTTGAAGGTTGGTTACTTCACCCTCAAAGTAACCCCGCTACATTTCGAGACCGATGTCCTCTTTCTAATGGCCTCGTTTTGACCACAGCCAAACATCTTGTAGGCGCACAGCAGACTGTAAACTAAAGTCGATCTCAAATGTATTAACCTGCTGCAGATTTGAAAGAATACTCCTAGTGAATAGAGGAAGATGCAATTCAACGGTACAAAGACCAGCACGGTGTACTTTTGTACAGGCCAGCGCGACTGTAATTGTAAAAATTATCCCAAACATTAGGCGTCGAACTTTTGCCGAGGCCACGAGTGCTGGACAAAGGCTACCCCAAAAACGCTTCCAAAGGGCAGTCGGAGGGCTTACACCACTGCCAAGCCCTAAGAAGAAAAATACCGACAAACTTTAATCTCCCGCGACAAAGTCAAAGTCAGATGAAGTAGCAGTATCGAAAAAAACTGTGAAGCCGAGAACATCATCTGCATATAGGCAGCGGATCCATCGGGATACTTTTAACCGTTTCGATGCGTTGACGTGTATTGACGGGACAATTAGAAATGCCACCACTTTCTTCACCCTCTTTACAAGCGGCTCCCAAACAACAACAAAGCCTTCTCTAATTCCCACCTCCTTCTTCTTCCATCATTATATTTTGTAGTCGTCTTTCCAATTCCCTCAACATCCCTGTAAATGTGTTGCCTTCTCTCTCTCTCTCTCTCTCTCTCTCTCTCTCTCTCTCTATCTCCACAACAACTGAATAAGCGATCATGTGTCCCTATCCGGTTCACTCCAGAGATCGCTGTGGAGCGATGAGGTGCGGGAAAGAAAATAAGCGGCGTGGTAGGTCATCCAACAAATGAAAACAAAAACAAAACAGTTTCCAGATCAGCGTTTTAGAGCTTCTAGAATCTAAGGCATAGTCGAAGGAATGTGCTGTAGGACCAGATGGTATTCACTACAAGTTTCTAACACATCTACGCAGCCAGGTGTCTCGATTTTAATAAAAAAAAATATTCAACCATCTTTGTGAGAGAGGCTATCTTTCTACTTCTCGAAAGGCGGAATCTGTAGCTCCGCTCCTTCAAATCCTACCAACTTAACACCGCCAAAGGTATTAACGATTTGTCATTTGGGCGCATGCACAATGCCCGATTAGTCTGGGTACTAGAGGTGTAAAACAATGTGGTTTTAGGTAAAACAGTGTTCGGTCATCTTAGAAGGCTTTCACCAAGTTGTATTATATGAGCTGAAAAAGGCTTGTGGTACGACATGGAACCATTGTATTCTTTCAGATCTTTATATCTTCACTTAAGAGGTAGAAAACCCCAAATCAAACTTTTTTTCGGATAGACGGTTCAGAGTGAAATGCGACTCACACCTGTCTAAGTCCTTTACTCAAGATAACCGCGTTCCGCAGGGCAGTGCATTCTCTCCTATATTTCAAGGAACAGTTGCCAAGCTAGAGTAATTAATTATTGGTTACACTTTGATAATCTCAACTTCTTGCAAAAATAAATTACACTAGAAATATCACGACTGTGACAAATTTAAGTGGAACAGTACCAGCACCGTTTCAACTGAATGCCCAAATTATCGAACAGGTGCAGCTCTCATGCAGATGTGATAGTAAACAGAGAAAAGGTGGAACATGTAGAGTACTTGAATACTTAGTTTCTATAATTGACGGAGACGGCAAATGCTCAGCGGAAATAAATGAAAGAATATCAACATCTCATGGAAAGACTTGAGAATCTCTCGAAGGGAAATGACAAAGAGACAAAACTGAAATCATACGATCTTACACATTGCCAAGTTCCACATATTGATGTTGGACAATTATAAAAGCCAATATGCTACAGAAAAAACCTTAGAGTTTCAAGAACATCACATTCACGAAATGACGACATACCAAAAGAATTTAAGATTAAACCAAATAAACTTTTACAAACCTTAGAAGAAAGAAAACTAAAATACTTTGTGTACCTGAAAAGACATGATAGTTTAGAAAGACATATCCTAGAAGCAAAACTAGG
Organism: Elysia chlorotica; assembly: GCA_003991915.1. Classification (NCBI taxonomy): domain Eukaryota; kingdom Metazoa; phylum Mollusca; class Gastropoda; family Plakobranchidae; genus Elysia; species Elysia chlorotica. The sequence continues at coordinate 561,343 of RQTK01000170.1, forward strand.
GGCAAAGCGAAGACAGGGCAGACCTACAAGAAGGTGGATGTATGACATCGGCGACTGGCTACAAAGGAGGCACAGAATGGTAGAAAGAAACGCTCAAGACAAAGAGCTATAGGCAGATTGTACGGGAGGCTACGTGAGACACTATCGACATGTCAGCATGATGATGATGATGATGATGATGATGATGATGATGATGATGATGATGCCTAAGTAAGATAAGATATGATAAGACAAATCTTTTTTGTCCCCTTTGAGGCAAACCGACTTAGACATGTTACATTTATTACACATATATAATTATAATAAACTGAAGATGATTACAAAAGCTAAAATCGATACAAATGGAGAAAATAAAATCGATACAAATAAGAAAACATTACATTAATATGAATAATGACTCTTTACATGTGTACTGTGGAAACACAATAAGTTTAACCAAGAAATATTTAAGCACCTGTAGAACAAATGTGAATGTTTTTTTCTTTCACCTCCCTTCACTCTCGTTTCCCCATGACAAACACACACATACACAGCTCGCATACACACAATAATGTTATTGTTCTATGAAGAATTCCTCGGATGTAACCTATTGTTATTGTAACGGTCGGGTATAGAGTGTCCAAAAGAGCGAAAGAATAATAAATGAACTGAAACGATAAAAATACTTTTCTTAAAATTTGAGATTACTTGTTACGGTGCATATAACTAACTCATCGAAAGTCGTATCTAACAGAACAAAAAGTAAATACATGGAAAGCTGAAAACATTTTTTGCGAGTCCAAATAGTCGTAACTCAAGATACGACCTAGAAATTGACAGCTGTGTGAAGTCAAGGTGAAAGCAAAAAAAGTGGTATGGTACTTTTATGATATAAAAAGCACAGATGCTTGATGTAAAAAAGTCCTATCTAGACTTTCAACCTTTTGGAAGTCAATTTTTTCACAAACTTAAGATACGATAAAAAGAATATGTCATAAATTACTTAACTCTGTCGTTTAGTTTATATCTTATTTCCAAAAAGCTTTATCTCGAGTTATGACTATTTTGGTGATATGCAAATCATCATTTTTTCTTCATTTTGTTATATTCGTCTTTCATCATTCTTTACTCAAAAGTGACAAAAAAATCAAAGCCAACGAACTTGATCGAAGTATGTTACTGTTACCGCCAAACTATTTGCTTCCCAAATAGAGGCCCGATTGGCCATTTTAGGTTGAGGGAACGAAAATAAAAACCATGGCAAAAAGCCTAGAGCTCCGTGGACCTCAGAGGTTAAGTTAATTAGGCATTGAGTTGTTTGGACAGCGCATTACCATAACGACCAGTCGGCTTGAGCTTCTCTTCATCGGCCAAACTTTGGGGGCAGCTTAGCGGAGGGGACACAGACAAGTGTAATTGCATTTACCCAAACTGGTTATATCGTATTGGAGGGGGCCGCAGAGTGAGAGCACATACTCGCTGAAGATTCTGAGATTTTGAGCTTACAGTGGTTTACACTTCCTGCAGGACTAAGGGATAACGTCTTAAGTTCAACGCGTTGGTAAGATATTAGAAAGATATTAGAAATATCAAAGCTCGTAGCGAGTTGTTAGCCACCACGACGTTGTACTTGCGGCCCAAAGTCTCCACAGGCTTTGTCATTGTTGTTGGAGACATCTCATCTCGTGAATTTTAAATCATGTTTTGGGTAATAAACACAAATATTTCGAAATGTGTATTCAGATCCGATGGCGTATCGCGTTCTTACAAACGATCTCTGAACATGATGGTTTCGTACAGTTAATAAATAATACATACAAAATGAAATAATGTAGAAGAACCGAGCCAGAGACTTCTGTAATAGAATATTTTACAACCCGCTTTTGGCATTTATTGAAATTCACGTTATCTAAAACCTTTACAACTTTATTTAAGTACCAATAATTTTGTATAAACCACTTTGCAACAGAATCGAACATTATTAGTTTCATCAAAATGGAAACGAAGAAGAAAGTGAAATTACGTTTATCGATAGACTTTTAAATTAAGAAGCCTTGCCTGCATTCTCTTGGGAAGAGACTAAAATAATAGTTCATGACAGATTGTATTTTTCAGTTAAAAGATTTCGATGTAATAGAGAGGGTTACATAAATGTTAAGGCCCACAACCTTCCGCCCACACACACACGAACACAAAAAGTGAGTTCCCAATTAAAACGTCGCACAAAAGATTTTAAAAAAATTCCATTGTTTCCTGCTCCCCTGTACACATGTTCTGTGCATTGATTTTCACATTATTCTTAACCATTGTCTTGTTATTCTCTTCAATTTAAAAGTATACACAATTTGAAATAATTTTACAATGGATTTTTTACAAGAATGGCTGACGGTCATAAATTTAAGGTTAAATAATGAGAATTTTCTTAAAAAGTTGATACAAACCGTGAATAACAAAACGGCAAAAAGTAAATTGTTTGTGTACAATGCACGTATTATAATGTGCTTCAAGTCTCCAAAGAAAGCATACTGTTTTTTTTAATCAACATACTAAAGGAAAATATTGATTTGTATTTTCCAAATGCTGTTTCAATAGGCTGTGTTTACCATTTTTCAGAGCTTTATATAATGAGACAAGGCAATGGTAGCTGGGTCAGTCCCATGCAATTCTCAGCACCTCTACAGGCTGTACGATCTACACGGGGATAATGGATCACATAATCACGCCCTTGAGGTTCAGTCACTTGTTGGCTTTGTACGTTTGGAGAGCTATGATTGAACGCCGGGGCATATCCCCCTACCTATCGTCTTAGTTTCGCTACGGGCAACGTGATCGCAATGCCTTCATTGGTCACGTCAGTACTCCCGTCCTTAGCACCATTGGTCATGTCAGAAACATCTGTGGCCCACTGCAAGACGCCAGTCAGGCCACAGCAAATGAAGATAGATAGCTGCGAACCAGGACCCAAGGTTTTTCTCAACACGCTCATGGGAAAGTAGAATTGTTTCTCTGACTTTCATTTGAGGACCAATGAATATTCGGCTCGTCTCAGGATGTAGATAAAATAAAACGCAAGTTCACTCATCAGCAACGTTTGTTCGATTATTCGAATTTATGTTGCTTATCATTCACTGTCTTGTTTTTGTTTTTTTTGTTGTTGTTGTTGTTGTTGTTGTTGTTGTTGTTGTTGTTTTTATGGTGGGGGTGTAATTTTGTCCAATTTTCGTCAACCAGCATATTTTAAAGCTACATGTCCTGCTTCCCTTCATACGCAACCGTCTCACTGCCTATCTTTCATAGTTCGTCAGGTTATTTAGACTATGCTTGAGAAGTTTATTAAATTGTAAAGTTTGGGAAGCCTCCAACGCCAGAAGTAACATTCTTCGTAATGAAACACGAGAAAATTTTATCTCATCTTCTAATACGTTTTTTTTTACTTGCCGAAGATTATACGTTTCTTTCGTTTACTTTCCTGTTCATTTTTTTCGATTTTCTGGTTTTTTTTTCTAAAATGAAAATCAAACAATCTGATTACTTGGATAAAAACCCGGAAGTGAAGAATAGATTTAAAAAAAAAGACGCACGTGCTACTGTAAAAGCATGGGTTACTAAAACACAAGAACAGGAAAAATGTTACCAAAAGCGTGTCTTGATTAGTCATTTCTTCTATCTTTCTCTTCTTTTCCCTTTTCATGTTTTAGTCTATCATCCCAATAGCCCTCCTCTTTTTTGTTTTTGGAAATACAACCTCCCTCTGACTTTGTGATCCTCTTTTATTTGCGAATGTGTCGTAATCCTTCTCTCCCACTGTTTGGACGTTCTGAGTAAATATACTTTTCGAATTGAATAGAGAAGCTAGCAAGCGTGGTGAGGTCAATTCAGATTTTTAGAATGCAAATTTCGAATTCTCTTTAACGCAGTTCTAAATAGAATGTCAACATGATCAATTGCCATTGTAAATGTCGTTGACTTTACTTTGTGATATCGAAGAATGTCATCTTCATATACCTCTGACAAATCCATTCGAGCATTATTGCGGCATCTTAATCTTCCAGACATATTAGTCCAATACGACTTTACAGTGCCGTGAAACATTTCACCACAAATTCCCAGTATGTAACGAATAGTGCAAGACAGGTAATCTACCGATTAGAAATAAAGCAAAACAAACTGTTTACAAACATATTTGCAGCATTTATATTGCGAAATACAAATGAATAGAATTCGAAAAAAGATAAGAGAGGCTAAAATCTGATCCATATTATATAAAAATATTTAGCAGTTGAGATAAGGTTAACCTTGAAAAGTGAAAGAAATACATACATACAGCCAAAGACAGCGAAAACATGTGTAGGGGGGAGGCAAGGGGGAGGGGAGAAAATATGTAACGTGATTGGGTGATAAACTTTGCATAGCAAACTAAATAAATGATGTTACTCGTCCACTAGACGATAAAGCTGTTGGGGAGACCGCCCTGCCCCCCCCCCCCCCCACAGTCTACGACTGACCCTAGATTCTGGCGGATTGGAACAAATTTTCAGGCCACTCCAAATCAAGATGCAAGTTTCGCCATTTCACGACAGATTTCCGATAGCAATCAGATTTCCTGGCGACTCTGCGCTTAGAATTTACATCTAATACAAGGCAAAGATAGGATTTACCAGACGCCATGACAAATCGTTTTCGTATTCTAAAAGGAGCAAAAAAAAATACATGGGATAAATGAAATTACAAATAAAAAAAAGTTTTCTAGAATGCTAGATATTTATGTTCTCAGAGCGAAACAATAACCCTAATTAGGAAATTTCATAATTATATGAGATATGATAGCAGCTAGTAGAAATAGGAGAGATAAATTAGATTTATTGATTATAAAAGAAATACAAATACCTTTTTTGTATAGAAAACTTGCCAACTTCAAATGTATAAGAAGGCACACAAGTAACAAAAAAGTTTTAATGGCACCGGAGTAAACGAATCATCCCCTTATTCTCTATAATGACTGCTCAGGTGTAGAGCTTTTTCATGTATTTTAAACAAACCGTATAAAACTTATCACTTGCTTCACAAAAAGGGTACAAAAATTTAATCAATTTTAGTAATTACTTTACATTAAAGATATATAGTCAAGTATACTATATGACTTTTATTTGGATGGAGTTATCTCACTTTTTTTCCCAAAGGAAATGTATCGATACAGTTTACTTCAATAACATTCTGTAAATAACTATACTATACTATTTCAAAGTTTATGCTCAACGAAAGCGAATTTCGAAATTAAAAGGAAGAAACTGTAGTGGATTTGGATTATGAAGATTAAAAGTAAGCAAAACCAACACGGCCCCCCTATTTGGTTCAACGCACAAAGATACCGTTACCACATAGGACTTTTGTAGACTCCAAGTGGATATAAAATTTATTGAGGATATTCTTTTGCTTAAAGTTTTGTAATCAAACATCGTTCTATAAACTATATGGCTTCTTATCTGTAAAATCTTTTTTTTTTTTTTACATAAAAAGAGATATACAGACATGCGTTAGAAAACTGGGTAAAGGAAGGTCCACGAAATCCACTTTTCTGCGGAAAATCACAAACGCAATAAATCACCATTAAATTTTGCTTTGATAAATCAAAATGCGCTATGCAGTCTACGTATAAGTAGTGTTGAAGATAAGATCAACTGTGCAGAACTTTACCCAAAAAAACTTCGATGTTGTAAAATCTAATATGACCTAATAAAAGCCCTGAAATGACGGAAAGCATTGTCAACTCACCCTCACTGTGTTATACGGATAAATATTACATAAGGAGTGAAATTGAAAACTAAATTGCGTGTAGACTAGCCAAGTCAAAAGAAATAATTTATCAATATAATGATCAATGTGACTCACAACCCATTGAAAGTATCTTTATTACTTTGCTATTTTTTGCAAAGTCTTGTTCTCATGAAAACGAAAGACTATTTTCTTAATCTAATATCTTATACGGAATATGGTTACAAACTGCCGTAATTGGGATAGGACAAAGCTTGGCTTCAAAATAATCAGAGATGCAAATAATTGGTGAGCGAAGAGAAAGAGAGATAGAGAGAGAGAGAGAGAGAGAGAGAGAGAGAGAGAGAGAGAGGGGAGGAGAGAGGAGAGAAGAGAAAGAGATAGATAGGATAGATAGATAGATAGATAGATAGATAGATAGATAGATAGATAGATAGATAGATAGATAGATAGATAGATAGATAGATAGATAGATAGATAGATAGATAGATAGATAGATAGATAGATAGATAGATAGATAGATAGATAGATAGATAGATAAATATATAGATAGATAGATAGATAACAATATTATTAATTGGTGTTTTAACAGAGTGTTTTAATCAAATGTTTCTAGAACTCTTCTGTCTTTTAGGTTGCTAAAACACATTTATATGCAGCAATGCTGGTACGATTTTCGCTTTAAGGCAGAACTTCATAAAACTGCTCAAGTCTTGTATGTAAATTTGCCATACCATAAAACGTATCCCTATTAAGCTTAAGGCTCTACAAATAAGAGGGTATCGAAGAATTTTTTCTTTCTTTCTATCTAAGCAAATGCTTCTTCAAGAAATGAGTTTTTATTGATCAGGACTTTCTATAACAAAATTGCTTTATTTCTTTCGTTTTTCCCCCTTCATGTTTTACTTTGCTCCTAGTGCCCTTTATCGGTAGTTATTCCTCACTATCTTAGTGCACCAAACTGTCTTGCTACTAGTAATGTAAAGCACAACATTAAAACTATGGGGAAACTACACTATGGAGAGCGCTGGCGATCATACATCATCCTTTTGATCTTTTTGGTAATGAAAGACGAAATTGCAAACCATATGTTTGGCACAGTTCTCTTCGAAAGTTGAATATAATAGCAAGGGCAATTGTTACCCCTTCACTGATCTCGCCTTCTTTACATAAAAGAACAGTTTTATCTCTGGGATGTAACTTGAAATAATTTCAAAACCGTAGAGAAGAGATAAAAAAATCGTCCATGCATAAATCAGAATGATTTATTCAATAAAGTATGATCATCTAGGTTCCCAGTTAAGCTGAATTTCTGTATTCATGATTGAAATGATACAAATTATAATATTTAAATATATCCACGCACGATGCGGTCAAAGAAAAAGCACGTCCTTTTTTGCTCTGATTGTAAAACTATTTGTAATTAGTTCTTTTGCAAACCACGCAGTTTATCCAGTTTATCTTTTTTCTTCTTTTCAGTAAAAAAAAGGTCTGGAAAAAGTATGACTCTACCTCTCTCTATCTCTCTCGCTCGCTCGGTCGCTCGCTCTTATTTGTATCTGCTCTCTATCTCTCTCCCCCTCGCTTGCCTTTGACTTCTATCTCATTCTTTCTTCCTTTTCTCGCTCTCCACCACCCCCTACCCGCTATATTAATGTGATCGGCCGGACGTAAAGTTGTAGGACGTTAGGACCCGTCCACAATATAGCCTAAATTGCTGACGTTGGGCATAAGAACAACCAACCAAACCAATTATCCACCCAATTAAATTAAATACAACCTTCAATCAGATGACATGACTGTTAAGGTTTCGGTCAGCCGCAGACCCTCACTAACATTGCTAAAAGAAGGGCAAGTGATTTAGGCCCATACAACAGTTTTATAACAAACACCTTATTCACCATTTTTCTTCAGTATAATTATTTATATAGATTTTATCACCTTTAGTTAAGGATATCCCTAAATGTTGTAAGCTAGACAAGTACGATCATTTTCATAACGATTAAAGAGATTGCCTGTTTTCACTGCTAAACGTACATTTTTTAAACATTGGATGTAATGCGTTTTGTCATAGAACCCTGAGATTCGAGTATATTTTAATAATACCCCCCCCCCCCTCACACACACATACACACACAAATACAGTGATTTAAAAAAAAAGAAAAGATGTGAGTTTAGGTTCATATGTCCTCCTCCCCCCTCCCCGCCCCTTTTTCTCTTTGTTCATTTCGCTTTCGCTCCCTCTCTCACCCTGTCTGTCTCTATCTGTCTATGTCTCTTTCGGTTTCCACCTATGTCTCTGTGTCTCTCTCTTTGTCTGCTGTCCGTCTGTCTCTATCCTAGTAGCTCCAAAGAGAAAACTTTAATAAACAGAAGGCGGTGGTCTGTATTATTGAGTATTGTAATTGTATCAATAATGCTTTACGTACCACCAATTTTTCGAGGAATCTTCTAGAGATGCAGCCATTTTATACGCCTAAAGATAGCTCTATTTTGGGTTCAATATAATTATACACCTGACCCAAACACTGAACGAACCAATTTTGATTGGAATTTACCTTCTTCCTATCAGTCCACAGTTATACATTGATCGGTGAGGCATCATTCTCCTACCGTTTCCCTTTAAGAGCATCTGTGAGTAATGAGGGCCAGGTGCAATAAGACCTGTTTCTCTCACCCCCAGCAGACGAGGACGATCGAAGACCATAGCTATTGTTATAAAAAGTGTTGGTACAAAAGGAAATAACATGTTATTACGCTCGTTTCTTTTTACGTATATTTTTTCAGTATTGTCAGAAGTGTTAAGTCAAGTTTGATAATTTTAAAAATTGTTATTGATCACATCCTTTTTCGTCGACTTTATTTACAAACTATATTCTGCGTAGCCTGGACAAGTTGTATTGTCTAATGGTACATTTTGTTTAACGTTGACAACATACTATAACACAGTGAGAATGCATCCTGGTCTTCATCATAAGATAATGCTTAACGTTATGAAAAAGAAAGAATGGAAGAAACAAAAAGCGTGGGAGGGCAGGCCGGGAGGGGGGGGGGGGGGGCAGGAAAGAGGGAGTATTTTAGAGAGAGCGGGCATAATATAGCTTGTTTAGCGAGAAAGGAGAGAGAAATACATTGGGATGATTTCTTGATTAAGGCGATGAATAGAAAGATAGGCAACCTGAGAAACAAAAAGAAAATGGTGAGATAAGAGATAATGGAAACGAGAAAATTCCCTTCTCTCCTATAGATAAATACGAACAAAGAGAGAAATTGAGAAGGGGTATAAAGGGAGAAAAAAAAGAGGTTTAACGTAACAAAAAAGTGTAATTTTTATATTACGCATAACCACTACTGTTAGGTTGTACCTAAAGAAAAAGAGAGAGCCCAAACGACAGAAAACTAAATACATAAGAAATAAAAAATAGGAAAAAGAAAGGAAGAAGGAGAGAAGGAGATACAGGCAGAGAGACACCCAGATGGACAGACAGGCAGACAGAGAGAAAAATGGAAGGTGAGATTTTTTCCAAAGTCTTTAAGATGAGAAAAGCCTCTGCTATTCTTAAGCCGCTAATTGCCTTCCATCTCGCACCCTCGTCCGACATGATCGTGTGGGCACGGACCTATGTAAGCCCTCAGCCCCTGGGTGATTCAGCAGGTATACTCTGTACAAGCGGGTAAGTAAAAGGCACGCACTCACCAATGCTGACCGTACCTTCAACCCACCATAAAAAATTCGAAGCCAAATTTCTACTGGCTTGAATGCCTGATTCGAGTTCGAGTTATCTCATGCTCCTTTTCTGCCCATAGCTCTAGTAGCTAATTAGCTTTCCATTACCCTTTTATCATAATTATCACCGCACACAATCATGTGGAAATCTAAGTTTTACATTAAAAAAAATTTTTTTTGATAATTCCTCAAAACAGTGCGTACCTAATACCATGTGAAAAGACTGTTTTATGATTGATAATAAAATATCTTTTGGTTTCTGTTTAACTCATGGAAAAGTTTTCACTCTCATGTATTCGTCGCGATTTTAACTCTTGGATCTATGATAAAAAGAAAACGTGGGTATAGTCCACCACGAGTAAACATACACTTTGTAGCACTTCATACTATTCTAGATCTACTTTTTCAGCGGCATTATTCCATTAACGTTGTCGCCCGAAGCATTGAAAGGATATTGAATTATCTTAAAACGAGTCCTACATCAACGCTATTGCGAAATAACGTAGCTCCAGACGGTTTGATGCATTCAAGCCCTGGACAGATTTGTTACCAAAATGGCCTTTTAAAAACAAGTGATGGACCTGGGTAACTTTTTTTTTATAGAGATATTCTTTCGATTGTTGTTGGAATAGTCTATAGTTATATCTGCACCTATGATCACATTGCAAGTTTGGCCATTGATTTTTAAGTGTTGTGTAAAAGCAAATTTACATAAACACTTGTTAAGTGTACCAATATATATGTAAGATTGCAATGCAGGTGATAACAAGTACATAATTTTATGACTTATACTTATTTTATAGTTACAGTACTTGACCAGATCAGCCATTTACGTATTCTTTCATATCGGTTATCGACTGTGTAGAAGGTGTGGCACTATTTATCAAGTCTACACGGCAATATAAGACAATGCTTTTTATATTGCATAAATTTAAGCCTGGTTCAAGTATTAGTAAGTTTTTTAGAATGATATTTTCTACGACCACCATTTCCTCATCGCCAGACTCAACGTCTCACATTACTATCTAATACACACAGAGTCAATGTGTTAAATTAAACAAACTTGCTTTTCTCCCCCCCCCTTTCTTTCTTTCTCTTTCTTTCTTTCTCTCTCTCTCTCTCTCTCTCTCTCTCTCTCTCTCCTTCTCCCTATCACGTCAGGTCTGTTAAAAAAGCAGTCACGCTTTTGACAAAAGGAAAATTCGGGGTTCCAATCTCAGCAGGTGCTTCGTTCACAGTATAAAAATTCTCTGACATATAAATGGGAAGCAAAACCAACAACCGATTACACTTTGAAAGTTCGACCCTCTAACGTAACACTCTTAACTAATGAAATTTCAACTTAACATGTTACTTGTCATTGTGTAATCTTATAATTTGTTTTCACCAGTAGCGACTGACTTATAATAACAACTAATAACACATTTCGGAAAAGGTTAGGGGATGCAGTGTCATTATGATTTCGAACTACTAAATTACACAATCTCATCCTTTTAACCTTTATATATACACCAATTCATTCTTTTATTTAGAATAACCCAACACATTTTGTTTAGTTCCTTATATCCAGTAACCAGGAAGGTTGAGTGGATGATTGGACTGATTCAAAATTAATGTGTTCGGACCGCCTGAACAGCAGGATAACATGAATACGGAATATTCTACCTAATTTGAAATCTCGATCCCTATTGTTAGCTTTTGTTAACGAACTGGCTGTTCCGCTTTTTATATGGAGCTTGTAAAGATGAGGATAAATTATAACATAAAAGCGCGTGGATGATATAAAAGATGATTATTGGCAACGAAATGTGATGCTGAAGAGGCTCGAAAAGCTTCTGAAGGTTCCAGAGAAAGATGGAAATGAAATTAGCGCTCTGTGGATTCGCATTACCTTTCGAAACTCTGCGATAGAATGAAAACTCATCGAGCATTCTATTGTTTCTGTTCTTTGAAAGCGTGTTAATGGTTTATTGTAATATTTAAGATTAGGATGTCATATTTAGTGAATAGAGACTGCTAGTCCATAGAGCACAATGATACTCGTGAAAATGTTTGGTTTATAGAGAGTGGGTCAAATTAGCTGTTCTTTTTCGGGTCCATTTATTTAAATGAAACAAGTCTGTTGGAGTAAGAGAAAAAGAAAAAAAAACAGTGTAAGAGGACAAACAACTTTCGAAGGAGGAACAGAGGGAGAGAGTGAAGAGAGAGAGAGACAGAGAAACAAAGAGAGAAATAAAGAAAGAGAAAGAGAGAGAGAGAGAGAGAGAGAGAGAGAGAGAGAGAGAGAGAGAGAGAGAGAGAGAGAGAGAGAGAGAGAGAGAGAGAGAGAGAGAGAGGGATTCAACAAAATATCAACAATGATTAAGGAAACAAATATTTATGTTGTTTTTTTTTAAGTATTATGACAAAAGTGCACATGAGCGATGCAAAGAAAGACAATATATACTTAACATAATGAATTGGACACTTATTAAGTTATTACTTGTCTTCGAAATCAAACTGTCTAAGAACTAAAATAGAGATGTTTCGGTTTTCATTTTAAATACTATTTTGTTATACTAAATGCATAATACTTTTTATATGATAGTATAAGAAATAACAAGGTTGCAATTGTTGGACAAGAAGCTATTTAGAGAACAAGGATAGAAGCTTGCTACAAAATTTACTCTCTCCCAAATTCTTAAGTAGGGTTAATACGTTGACATGTCCCAAGGCTTTTAAAAGTCTGAATAATTATCTTGTAAGTGCAGCCACAAAAAGCTTTGAGAGTAGGGATAACATGATAGTAGGCTTAGTTACACTTAAAGGACCCAGTCGTTAGACTGCGTTCATAGATGCGACAAATTTTAGTAACTGAAATACTAGGCACCGTAAGATATAGGAAAGAGTCTATGTAATTTTTGCAAATATTCATGTAGACGGTTTAGTGTCTGCGCCAATAAGCACTCTCGGCGACAGACAATTTTTTATAGCAATTAAATTTTCATTCCTACTCCGCCGACTTCGGCGGGCAAATTGCTCGTCTTCGCCTAGTCGCTGAGTGGGTGAACTCATTATATCTGGACTGGTCAAATTTTCACTGGACATTTCCTAATGGAGGAAGCATCGTAGAAAAAATTTGATTTCATTTTTGAAATCAGCGATACAATTTCAAGGGCCACAAGAGCAGACATTAATTTCTGAAGTATTTTAAAAAATGCATATTTTTTGCATTTCTTGGTATGTCGGTGTAAAATTTGAGGAGTGTCCTGTCTGCTTGCTGGTGTGTATGAACGTGTTTATGTGTTTGCGCAAAATCAGTGGGTAGTTTCTTTGACAATCGAACACCGCAGAAAGTGCGTGCCTTTGTGTACCGCCATCGTTACGCTCGTATGTTCAGCGACAGAAGAATTGTGTCACCTGTACGCCGAAATAATTATGTAGGGGCATATAGGCAATAAGAAGGTCTGATGCAGGATCGAACCCCGATTTCCCAACCTCACCCACAACGTTTAAGATTTCGCGCGCTTTACTGTTGAGGCATCTGGACAGAAAGAAAACAACAGTTTTTAAAATGTCTTTAGTCGACTGCATTTGGAATAACCATGTGATCGAAAAACATATCTGTTAACTGCCCTTAAAAAGTTAGAATAAAATACTAGAACAGCTTGAACATTTCATCAATGCAACTTAATTTATCTAGCAATACAATCATTAAATTTTCTATGCGGAGTGATTCTCTGCTGACTTGCACCCAACGGCATAAACGTGCCATACCGTGCAACTAGGCAATACCAGTTACCCTTGGCTACGAAAGATGAAGACATAAATTCTATGATTCGTGTATTCGATTTTCGCGAAAAACTTTCGGCTTTCTTATTATACATTTGTTTGGCTTCTCGCCATGTACTTTAAGTTAACAATATTTTAAGCCTAAAATAAATCATAGCAAGTCATTTAGAATTAAATCTAAATCCTGGCTGTAATATTTCTACATTCAGGCAAATTTTCATCTAGGAACTAGATTTAGAGGAGACTCCAAGTCGTATGGCTTTAACCAGGCCTTGTTTAAAAGCTTCGTCTTTATTTCCTCCAATGTTTCAAAAAAAAAACTTTTAACTGTTTGTCGGAAGTGTTTTACCTTATCTGAATTTTTTGTTGCCGAAATAAGACCGTGATGTTCACTCCCTTTATAAATCGAAACAGTAGATCCTGTCTACAGGAAAAGATATCTGCTTAACAGAACAAAATGGTGTGAATCTTATAAAGGTACATTTGGGATGGGATACGGTTATCCCTGATCTGTTCCTATATGGCACATGCACAATTGTCAGATGTTAGTCATAGGAGCTCTTCGTCATGATTATAGCAAAACTTAGGACGATAGGCGTAAGTAAACCAACAAACAAAACCTGCTGTGATTTCGTACAAGTAATTTAGCATCGTAAGTACAATGCTGTGGTAAGCTGACGACTCGTATTAAGATATATAAATAAGAAGGTTTACGACGAGTCGTAAGCTACAACGATGATGTGCTTACGGCCTTATATATTTCCTACAATTCAAAACAAAATGGTAATAGCTGACGTTAAACTTCCATAATGATAATCGTCATTGAATCTATGGTCCTAACATCATTTAATATCAACAAAACCTCAGGAATTGTCCATGTATCCCCTTTGCAATATTGTTATGCTATATTTCTCCCAGAGATGTATTTTTTAACATCTGCATCTTACCCTAAAGAAAATAAGCACACTTGTGCAGTGCAAGGTAACGCTTTAAATTATATCATATTCTCATGTCATTAGTACGCTTGCTTTATAAACTTCTTTCTATTTATTTGAAATGAGTCGAGGAAAGGGAAAAGTGGGATATGAAGGCGCCCAAACACACTGGAGTGCGCAAACACAAGTTCCCAAGACAAAAATGTTTTACCTCTCGTCCACTTAAAAAGCCCGGCAAATGAAGCTACAGTGTCTTTGGACACACATAAACATCTTTATGTAAAATTAATGTCAAGATCCCTCGTATATATTTATTGATTATATTTATCGCAAACACAAAACATGTTTTGATAACTCATGAAAAGTCGATGCTTAGACCAATTTTAAGGAAACTCCCGCAAAGCAAAACGATTTCTTATGGCTCTGAGGGATAAAACATTTTTTTAAAGAAGCAAAAAAAGGATGAACAATATTTATATAAAATATTCGGGTCTTTAGAAATGTATAAAGTAATAGAGACCAGTTGAGAATTTCACGATACCAGGACAATCAACTGTACAGTAATAAACTGACGGGTTAAAGCTATATTCAGATGGAACTTAGATTTAGGGTCCTAAGTACAAAGTTGCGATAAGCTTACAACTCGTCCAAAAATGTGCGAATAAGACGTCTTAATACAAGTTATAAGCTACCTTGATGTTGTACTTACACGCCCGAATCTAGATCTAGACCTACGATTTTATATTTTTTCTAGAAATGTTATTCAAGCAGAGACATTTTCTATTAATTACTTAGAGTAACATTTCCCTATAAGACGTGCAAACCAAGGTCTACATATACCTCACTTTTTGTTTGCTCTCATTATAGGAATCTTAATAGGTTTACCTGGGGATAAATAAATTGAGGATCATTTTCAACTCTCCACTGTGAATCTAAGATTGGATGTTTGATTACAGAACTGGGCACTTCTTTGTTGTTTTATAATTGGCATTTTTACGTATTTTGTCTCCTTTTCTGAAGGTATATGGAGAACTTTTTTCCCCTCCTTCCTCTTAAAAAACATGTTTTTTATAAAAGAGTTTTTACAACCATCAAATTTATGACATAATTCTTAATAGGTGGTCCCGTACATTAACATATTATTTTCCCCCTACCCTCTTGTTTTTACCTGGAAAACTGGTCGGTTTGTAATTATTGCCAATTCGGAATAACACTGGCAGTTTAAAGTTAAGTTTACATGCACAGGTTTGTTTTAAAATTGTGTCAATCTCCCCCCTTTCCTATTGTTGATTTGACAAAATTTGGCCTCAAATTTCAAATCGTGTTCTCAACCAAATTAGGAAAGTAGCAAAACTGAATTACGCAAGACTAGCTGAGGCCGACAGTAAAGATTTAAAAAAAATCAGAACGCGCAATTATAATGACTGCACAGCTGCTTAAGAACATGCGGCTTTTCCGGACAAGATCGCCAAGTTCCCACCTGTCAAGGATTTTTGCTCACTGATAATTATATCGCCTTATATACTAACAAGAAGGCCTCGTTGGTACATGTATAGTAAGGGGGACGAATGCGAAATGAAGCAAGTCGTAGAGCGTTGGTCTACCAACCGGGAGACCCTCGGTTCAAATGCCACGATCGCTCAATTTTTAATTAATTTTTTTCCGTTATCGTTATGTGCTGGTTGGGTTGGTGTCAGGGTTGGGGGTGGTGTGGGGGTGGGTTGGTTTAACGTCCAACAGCAGCACTATATAGGCTATATTGTGGACGGGTCCAAGACGTACGTTTGACAATTTTATGTGCTGCCACACACGAGACA
Source organism: Elysia chlorotica (assembly GCA_003991915.1). Taxonomy (NCBI): domain Eukaryota; kingdom Metazoa; phylum Mollusca; class Gastropoda; family Plakobranchidae; genus Elysia; species Elysia chlorotica. The sequence continues at coordinate 577,344 of RQTK01000170.1, forward strand.
GGGCGGGGATACCATGACTCCTGTCTCAGCCGTTCACATTATACTGACACCGACCCAACCAGTAGGGAACGCAAAAGCCAGAATTCGAACTCGGGACCTTTTGCGTCGGAACCCGATGTTCTACCCCTGGACCACCGCACCCCCCAGAAGCTAACTGTAGTTGAGTTGGTTTAACTTCCAACGCTAGCACTATATAGACAATTAGAAAAATAGTTGCTGTTATACAGAATGCACTTGATATGAACTATATATTAATATATAGTTGAAAATTCAATCTTATAAAAATAAATCCAAATTAACCTCAATAATAACAAACACAAATAATCAGCTTCTTTATCTTATGATACCTAAGAATAGTGTGGAATCTAAACAACCAAATAGGGTAATGTAAGCGGTCGGCTGACACAGGAGTCCTGGTATCACCGCACTTATTTTTTCAAATTAATATGCGCAGACTTGAAAAAAGATTACATTGCCTTTTTTTTTTAAGAAACATTTGGTTTTTTGTAAAAATATTTTGCCTTTTCGAAAGCTCCGGCTCCAGTATACCTAAAAAATATTACACGAAAAAAGAACTTGTTTTTTCTTAGAACGGGCCTAAAAAAAGTTTATGATTTTGAACTGTAAAGAGCTACACCAATTTAAAATCCAGTCACTTTAAAAGATAAATCAAAAAAGCCTTTCGCCAAAAATTTTTGTAAAGGTTAAGTCAAAGTAGGATTTATATGCATTTAATAACAGTCAAAGACAGAATTATAGGAATCGTTCCTCAAAATAGATTTATTCCTGCTGAGTGTTATACAAGACATCTTGTTTCTTCAGTTTTCATTGAAGTAAATCTCGCTCCATTTTCACCTTCTATTACTATTGCAAATGGAAAAGACTACCGTATTATCAAAAAGGTTATGTCTGAAATTGTAGTCATGCCTGCTGTGAACATGACATGTGGCACTCTCTCTCTCTCTCTCTCTCTCTTTCTCTCTCT
>RQTK01000170.1:578386-609341 GCA_003991915.1 Elysia chlorotica
TATATATATATATATTATGTCTCTTCGTCTATCTGTCTTGCAAGTACTGGAAGAATCCTACTCACCTGGAAGAAATTACAAAAATATCTACATTTTATGTTTCATGCGAAGGTTTTGGCAAAAAAAAAAATCACGAATGTTGAAGCTCGACCAGGACTTTAAAGTTGTTTTTATACTATTTATGTCTGACCAAAAAGCCAGTAATCATTATTTTATTAAGGTTGACATTTCTCACCCACATTATCTTGCGAGTCTAAGATGTTACTAATAGCATGTTGAGAGGCGTATTATTGTAACTTCAAAGAGTTAAAAAGGGCAAGACAATGTTTAACCCTTAGAGCAGCAAAATGTTGACGCTCACATCTATTTTGAGAGAAGTTGTTTCTTGTCGCACTCATAAATGGAATCTTTCAAGTTTTCTCAAAATACCAGGATCAGCATTTTCATCCAGAACTAGGATGTTGACCTTTTTTCTTCTGTTTCAGACCAAAATACGAGATTTCCAGTCCAAATAATGGCATATAGATGATATAGATTTAAACACTACTCCAAGCTAGATCAGAAAACTAGTCTTAGAGTTGGAAGCCGGCATCATTATCTCGGCAATTTATCAACATCTCTCAAGGTTGCTCACAGTCGTTTATAACGGCGGCCAAACAGATCGGCGGGGATCTGAAAGGACCCCAAACATTTCCGTCTGATACCAGGACCATCAATCATTCTCGTCGCTTTTTTATCTGGCCACAAAATCATAATCGGGTTTTCTCTCACCGACCATTCCAGAACCGGTAACAGATAAGCCTATAAAAATGCAACATTCATCGTATTGCCTTAGGCTATTACATAAGGCAAGGCCATACTGCTTATTTGTAATGAGTAAAAATAGGTGTATCTTGGTTAGGATCGGAGATTTATCTGCCATGCCATAAAAAACAAGCGAATTCTGTCCCGTTCTGTAGGTTTTATTATACCCTCTATAGTGTTATATAATCTGTTCCCTTTCAATAGATTTTTGCCATTAAAGGCTCTTGTAACATCTCCACTGAATGCTTTCTTTATATGTGTCCGTGGAAGTGCATATGACTCTGCTTTAATTTTCTTCGCCAATTAATTTTGTTCGCTTTTTTTCTTCCTTATTTCTCCTTATTTTCGCCTCATGTTCATATTTGCAATAATTGTCCATGTAACATTATATTCTGTACATACTAGTAATTACATGTTCATTAATCTAACACGATTCCACAGTTTGTGATCAAGGTGTTCTTTATAAATATAAAAATCGTTAATTTTATTTTTAATCTTACTTGAAAACTAAGAATTGTGATACATGAACCATGAGTAGTTATTAATAAAAGCGACATTATTATAAGTTATATGAAATATCATGGAAAATATATTTAATTTTACTGTTTTTAAGATTAAGAGGGAAATAATGAATCGTTTTACTATAATTTAAGTCACTAATTTAATTCAAAAGGAAGACAAAGAGCTGGATTAAGAGGTGTTTATGTTTTGTTTGTTTGTTTGTTGTTGTTTTTTGTTCCATCTTATTTTTCTATTTTGTCTCCTCCATAATTTTGTTTTTAATCAACATCATTCGGAACTGTTGTCCGGGCATGTTCTCTTTAACGATGTCGTTCGGGTCTTGGGATAGATCGTTGATTCAATACTGCTCCTAGAGTGAATTTCGCGAATTATCATGGATTGCCCCTCAACATTTCCACTTCTTATTTGGGTGTAGGCTGTCATGATGATGATGATGATGATGATGATGATGATGATGATGATGATGATGATGATGATGATGATGATGATGATGATGATGATGATGATGATGATGATGATGATGATGAGGATGCGGCTTTTTTTCCTTGGTTTCTGTTGTTGGCATGTTTTTTTTTTCTTTTCGCTTTTTGTTATTTTATTTAGAGAAGACATCTGTATACTGTAATTCGTTGTTCAATTATGTTGATGATATTTTCTCCCCAACCATATCTCATTTTTGAAATAGACATTTTTCCAACAGAAAAGGCGTGGTTTATAATTTTAAACGCCCCCCCCCCCTCAAAACATTTAAATTGATGAATTCTAGGCATCGATTCTTAATTTTGCTCCATAATATGCTGCCATTTTACTTTCAGCTTCTTCCCAGAGAGTTTGGACTTTTTCACATAGGTATAAAAGTGTTCAAGAGGTGTATGCTGTCATGATGATGATGATGATGATGATGATGATGATGATGATGATGATGATGATGATGATGATGATAGATGATGATGATGATGATGATGATGATGATGATATGATGATCAAAACATTTAAATTGATGAATTCTAGGCATCGATTCTTAATTTTGCTCCAGAATATGCTGCCATTTTACTTTCAGCTTCTTCCCAGAGAGTTTGGACTTTTTCACATAGGTATAAAAGTGTTCAAGAAAATCAGTTTCTGCACAGTATGTCCAGTGCTGGCTACTTTTTATGCCTATTTTATATAGCAGTATGTTAGTAGGATAAATGTTATTTAGGATTTTCAGCGTAAAACACGCAGCCTTATTCTATTTTGTGCATTATCTGACCAACGCTCAATGTTTCTCTTTCAATTTATTAATAATGTTACGCGCATAGAGCACCACCTTTGTGTAGTGGTTATGCGCGCTAGAAAAACTATGTATCATTATTATTATCATTATTATTATTATTATATATATTATTTCCTGAGTGGATCACACCCATCGACGCAGCCTTATTCTATTTTGTGCATTATCTGACCAACGCTCAATGTTTCTCTTTCAATTTAATATTAATTATTGTCGCCTCAAAGGACACTGCATCTGATGTTTCATATTATTTGATCATGGCTGAACATTTCGTTCTGCATAGTTTACCTACCTTTTAGTTATTGAAGCTAAAAATAATATGTAGGTTTTTTTGACCATTTTTCTGCACTAATTTTCTCCATAAATTTGTAATATGTTATCAGTCCAAGCTTGAATTGCCACACGTCTGGGCATTCGTATTACCGTTACTGTCTGAATGGTCTAGGTGAAATACACAGCAGTCTTAGATTTCTTTTATGAAAATATCAGATGACCCTACATTATCCTCATAGCATTTTCTAAATCAATGGTCCTTAAACAAACGATAAAAGCCACCGGAAATGACGGCTCTTAAAACAAAGCTTTCTTTTTACAAAGCGATACGCGAAACTACCATCTTTATGTATTTTAGTAGAATTCTTAGTACACTCAGAATATGTGAAATGCGGGCATAGTGCTCATGGTTACCCAAGCATACATACGTACTATAAATATTTCAGGAAACTTTCCAAGAAAATACAAGATATCATCAGCATGGAGTGCCGTGCTGGTTGGCGTTGCTGACCATGTCTCATCTCATCTGTCTGTCCTCGCCTTTCACAATCAAGCCAGAGACTTTACTTCCACCGATGCAACTTCCAAGCCCAGCATATATCTTTTCTGTCTGCCTTCCTCGCGCTCTCTTTGAAATGGCCAACGAATTTAGCTTTTTGTTTCCTGATTCTCTTGAGGAGATTTAATACAAGATATGCCTTGGGAGATATTTGCATTATATCCATACATGAATGACAATGTCCTTTTTTTAAAGTGAAATACCACCGCGCCAATGATGATTCCAGCACTCCACGATATTCACAATGCTGATCTTCTAAAAAACTAAGCCCGGTATCGTCTATACCAAGACACATTGCCCACTCGGGAGGAGGTTATTGAACACATTATAAATGACAGATCTCTAGTGGGGCCAATATAAGATGGAAAGGGAAATTAAGAAAATCATAACAGGAAAAAAGAAAACAAACTAAAAACAAAGAATCCACATAAATGTAATAAGCATGCACAAACAACGCATTTGCACATTTTTGGGATAACAGAATAGAATCAACAAATAAAAGCTTTGACTAATCTTTAATTGAAATTAGTCTTATAACCCAAGCTATTGTCTTCCTGTGAATATTAAATATAAAATACTGATGGAAACGCTGTTGAGAGAGTTAACAAGATGCAAAAGCCATGCAATGATAGTTATATTATACTGACACGCATTAGAATCTATGCTATACATTTTTCAAATACTGTCCATTGTAAAAGAGCACTTTTAAAGATTTTTTTTTTATTTAAAAGAATGTAAGGACTTTTATGATACAGCAGGAAAAATGTAAATTATTTAAATTATAGATATGCATTATAGTTGCTTATACTTTCTTGCATTATGATTGTACACTTTAGCCACATCGGGTATAAGGGAAATCTAGGTGGAGAAATACTCGAGAAAACTAAAGGTACATTGAATGTAGAAAAGCCAACGCAAATCGGCAAATAGAAATAACTGCTTTGATCATAATATATTGATCACAGTTTGAATGTGCATTGGGATTAAATTTACACGAGGGATAAAATGCTCAAAACCCATCATACAAACATGTGAGCAGTAAATGCAAAATAAATTGAAGTAACACAAGAATCCCTACGGCTAAGTGTTCATGCAACACGCCAGAAAAGATGTATACGTTATGCACAAACCGATTAATTCCAATACAATTATCCACGCACATTTCATAGAAATGTAAAATCATGCTGCTCCACAAGATCAATCATAATGTTGTATTGAATCTGTAGATATTCATATTCAGGAGAAAATAAAAGCCATCGTGCTTGATTAAATGGTTTTGCAGGGCAAAAGTTCGCCATCCCTTTTTCATGACTTCTAAAATGATTTTCCACTGCGTGAACAAGTGTATACATCTGATAACACAGCAAGTAATACGCTCTCAATTCAGCTCACCCATCTAATGAAAGATTGCGCACACTTAGTAATAATCCACTCAGCTGTTGAGATAAGGAAGAACAGTAGGGCAATAAGCTTCATAGTTCATGGGGAAAACATCGGAACAACTCGTCATAAAATACATCAGAAAACTTAATACACGGTGTTCTGGATTGAAGACCAAGAAGACCGTCTAACTAGTGGACACAAACTGCCCTTTTTTCTGTATATGATTAATTGGTAAATAAACGAGAAGTAAAGCTTTTTAGTTTTTGATATGCTGCATGATGGGAAAAGTCAGCTACAGGTAAACATAAAATATTGTAGCTTTACAGATGTAAGGGTAAAGAACCGAGTGGATAGGATGTAAAATACAACCCTATATAAAAAAGCCAAAAGTTATACTTTTATGGAATAAATGGATAAGAACAAACCAGCCTTATTACATAAGTAAGTTATTTCAATTCATCAATTCAATGAAAGCGCGTAGGAAATAATTTCAGGCCATAGCACGCCTTTAAAAATGAGACATTCAAATGTTGCGATCAGTAACGACCATTTAAACAGCTATTCAATCCGACATCACAGAACGGCTTTAAGAGTGGCCACCTACTTTTGGACACACAAGTTAATTATAGAGATACTATGCACATAGCTTAAGATTAAATATGGAAAACCGTGGCCGAAAACCGCAGTACATGCTTGAAACTCAAATTCACCAGGTAAGAAGTTTCGAGTGGCGCACTTATGGAAGATATAATAATGGAATCACTTATGGCAGAGAAAAAATGTTTATTTTGTTTTTCAAAGATTACAATATTGGGCAAAAGTATTTTTCCCGATGTGGGGAATGAGGTCGCAATAATTGTGAATGAGTGGAGGAACAAAAAAACCCTGTATCATAAAAACAATACATAATCTCAATTATGTGACTCAAGTAAATGCGACTCGGCGAATTGCATTTTGAGTGTAACAGAATCAGTGATATTGTGCCAGAAAAAAATCATTAAAATACACTTGACACTGATGATTGTTAGTATCAAAATAGTAGAAGCCATACATCTTAGCGAATTATCCGAGTTTGATTACAAAAGCATTGTTAACCCACCTGAAAATAGTATTCTCACTTGGACAAAATTACAACATAACTGTTTCCTGCTCTAGAATGTCAACAAGAACAACTTGTGCTTTCAAGAGCGATAACAAGAGAACAAAACCACCAATCACGATCACAACTACGGATCCAGGTTTTATTACAACCCTCCTTATTTGTGGGGTAGCCAAAGATTACTCTCTCAGGAGTTACGAGATAAATAAAGATCAGGCATAACAGGCTATATTTTAATCGCCGTATTGGGCCCTTCAGGACATATGTCGTTAACTTAAACCCAGAGAGAGAGAGAGAGAGAGAGAGAGAGAGAGAGAGAGAGAGAGAGAGAGAGAGAGAGAGAGAGAGAGAGAGCTTTCTATCCTCTATCTAAATCAAACAAAAAAGTGCTTTCGGTAGTTCAGTTCTGATTGGTTATATAACCAACTATACAAAACAAACTATCATTAAAACTTTTTTTACTACCATACTCTATATACAAATAACTTTACTTAAACATAGACTGATATCAACTTGTATCACTTGGTGTGATACTTTGCCTCAGAGCATGCTGTGGAGCTGGTTCGGTCAGCTCTGGACGTCGGTAGGTTTCCTCATAACAGAAAAGAGAAATCTACCTACACCAGCAGGTAGTGGTAAATAGGATAGATAGGGCCTCCTATTTTGCACCTTTGTCTGGATGTCATGGCGTTCTTATCGGTCCTTACTTACAAAAAAATAGGCAAAATGGATATTTGAGGAGTACAAGTCTTACGATCTTTAAGGAGTTACATAATTATGCGATTTCAAAAACAAATTCACATGGTAAGAATTTTGATTTAGATATAAACAAAAAACAAAACAAAAACAGAAACAAAAACATAAAAAAACAACAACGCATAAACGTTTAAGGTAAATTTCAAACTCCACGTGCGATTAGGGATTCTATACTGAACAATTGAATTGAGCCTTCAAGTTCTTTTAAAATGATATTAATTTGATGAGACGTTTCAGTAGCGTGGGTGGAGACATACTCGTATAATGGGAAAAAGCCAAGACCTGTATGTGAAAACAGTCGGGGGTGGTGACCTTTAAATTGAAAACAGCTATCATGTAGGTACAGACCTGTAGGGGAAACAGTCATGTACAAATATTTCAAATAAAAACAATAGTAATGTAGGTATATACCTGTAGGGAGAAACAGTTGCATCTATCTACTGTATGTTGAGCCGCGGCCTGCCTGCTCTAAGCCGGATAACTAGAAAGAAATGATTACCTCTCTGTGTGGTGTTTATTATCACATAATTATCAGGCACTGGAAAAGGCTTGACTTGACTGTCGATTCAGCCTGCAAGCTTCAGTGAGTGTTAATTACGGTTGGCCGTCAGGTAATTTCAAGACTCACTCTGGCTGTAACTTGTACATACTTTCCCTCCCTCGTATTGACCTCACGACGTTGGCTAGAGGGGAAAAGGTTGGCTGCTGCTTACACAAAGGCTTGCTTACATCACGCCCATATCAGGCCGGGAAGATTACAAGCACACTCTAGGTATATCTGGTTTGCTGTATCTGTTGCAAATCGAGAGATCTCCACGTATCTGCGCTCAAGACCGACTGTCTGAAAGCCTAGTTCTAATAATTTTCACTTTCCAAATTATCTTAGCAAAACTTGAGGAATCTTCTTATCCTTTTTTTTCATGCACGCTTTTCCTATTAACGTTAAAACGTTTGTGCCCAATTATCCACAACTATTCTTTTCTCCTGTTTTATTTATTTTGATCTCCATTTTTTTCTTCTGATTTGAGGTAAAAGAAAAACTGGGCTTTGTGGTTTTTTTACTTAGTTACTAATAAATCACGTTTTTGCTCTTGAAACATACATGTAAAACAACTACATAAACAATACCCTCGATATTTTCTTTAAAGAAAATGGTTAATACATAAAAAGCAAAGTTTTGTGAGTAGCTAGTTTATAATTTCGAAGATACAAAACAGTTAATGCGTCTTTAAAAACTAAAAAAACAACAACAAACAAACAAGACTTACGTTGGTGGTGTTTTCATATTGAAATAACTGATTAAACATGCAAAAAAAGTGAAAAGGTCACTGTCTGACTGGCCCTAACTAGATAAAAGATTACGGAAAAACCTTGTTGTTCTTCCTTTATAAAACAAGAAATTAAGTTCAAATGAAGGCAATTTTACTGCGATCACTATATTAGGTCTGTAGTTATCTAAAATCTAAAATTAATTTGGTGTACTACAAGATTTTGATTTAACTGAATTTCCCGTAAAATTCGCCAGTATCACCATCTTCCTCGCGCACCTTCTCCAAACACACTATCCGTGCTTATCCATGCTATACAGAAAATTGTGTTTTTCTCGAAGGAAGGAAAATAAAATCGTTAAGTTTAAAAGTCCATACAACTCATGCGATGATTGGATGCCACTGAATCACGACTTCTAATAAGCCAATCATTTTGAAGGTAATCTGTTTTATCCCAGAAATCTTTGAAGATTTAAATCAATTTGAGCTGTGATGTTTTCTCACGATCAACTGTTTTAGTGCTGAAATTGTTTGCTCGATTTGTATATAATTACGGCGCTGGCCCTGCCTCGCAAACCGTCTCTTCACAGTAACATTTTTTGGAACTTTGAATTGAAGTATGATTAGAAACGTTTGCTTGTAAATTTCCCAGTAAGATAAACAAAATAAAACAAAATTGCAATAAAAAAGCTGAATAGGGTTATTATTTAAAAAAGGGCATTGTTGAAACCTTTGAAAATTTTGTAGCCTAACGGAAAGAGCATTTCTTTTCTTCGACCGTTGTTTATTTGCACCGTATTATTATTTAAGTAAGGTTAGGACGAACAAATTAAATCTGGTCATAAAATGCTTTCATCTTTTTTTTCTACGACACAGACATAAATCACAGAGATTTATAGAAATAACTTTCTAATTGAAGTCGAAAGAGTTTATAAAATCATTATTAAGTTATTTGTAGTTTACGACAAGCTTAGATAAACAAAACAAAATTTTTAATGAAAAACATCTTTTCTATGATGTTCTAGGATCAGTATTATTTTAGCAGTGGGAACTCACAGAAAGAAGTCTCTGATATAGTTACATGAGATTCCTGGTGTTTACACTCTACCTAATCTAAATGTACTTTACATTTATGTTTCTACCGAAGCATGCTGACTGCTTGTTAAAACATTAGTATTTAAAAATTAAAATGTATTTTTTATATACATATGTATAATATAGATAGATAGATAGATAGATAGGTAGATAGATAGATAGATAGATATATATAGATATATGTATATATATATAATTACATAAACAGTGAACGTCATTGATTTCTTTCCAGCTCTTTTGGAGCATTCACTATGACAATTAGTCATGCACTGTACTTACTGAAACAGTATTTTAGCCTTTAATTGACGTTCGACATACCATAGTTGCATTTTAGCTATCGGTTCGATTTTGCCTCTAAGGATAGGACACTTGTTAATTTTTTTGTATACAAAAACCTTAACTGCATAGCATACTTAGTAAGATACCATCATGTATCTGATATATTATGCAGTTTCTGTTAATTTTTATGCATACTATCATTTCAACTGTCCATGGATGATCCCAGTGTTGAAAGAGCTTTTAGATCGACCTGACTTTTTTACATTTTTTTTTCTTTTTGTTTACACTTCTCTTCTTTTTTTTATCATTTTTTGTAGACGGCTATGTTACTTTTGTGAAATTTGGAGGAAACTTCATAAAAGTTTCTGGCCATCTTAAACCCTTTTCTCTCTGTTTTTTTTGTGTGCACAGCATTTATCCTTTACTTTATTTCTTTTGTCTGGTCTCAAGGTTTAGACAATTGAGGATCGAGAACGTTTCTTTTGGTGTATTATTTGGTGTTACTTCCAAGGCTGTGCAAATAGACCTATTTTTGGATTCGATTATACTTGCTATTTTAATAGGTTACTAAACTCTTGAAATGCGTACAGTAAATAATAATTAAAAAAACATGATTTTGCTATTTCATTTGTACTGTGTTCTGTATGAGAGCTAGCGAGAGGGAGAGAAAGAGAGAGAGAGAAGGGAAAGTTACCTCAAGATACTATAAAGGAATTTATTATTAGTCTGTTAACATGACCATCTTTGAACACAAAAACATTTCCTCTTCTACTTTTTTATCCTTTATAATTGATCTCTTATCTTCTTTTTTCTTTTTTTTTATACAAGTTGGAAAAAGAATAATACAAACCGCACACAGTTGAAACATAGCATACATACATCTTGACAAAAGCGCACATTAAACGCCCCTGAATGCTTCTGGGAACACGAGGGAGACGGAGACCTTGAAATACAGACACATCTTTCTGGAATCTCATTTTGATCTAGAGATATTGGAGTACGTCTGCTTCTTTATCTCTCATCTTCGTTTATCTTCGTAAATACTGACACGCTGGATTTATTTTTATTTTTTATCTTTGAGCTCCCACATAATTCTGCCGTAGAGACTAAAGCTCTTCACCCGAACCACTATATCAAGATTACTTCTATAAAACAGCGTGGGAAGGATAAACTGACAGGATTCATAACAAACGCGCAACTAAACCTTAGAAGAAGAAAAATGAGCTCAAAACGGTCAAATTCAGATCTTGCTACAATAGGGGTTAGCCATAAAAATCTCGGTAAAAAAAAAAGAGATTCTAAAGAAAAAAAGAAAAAATGTCTCTGAAAATTGCAAAGTGTATGTATTACCAACATCATCATTATCGACAACATCAGGGGCCGGGAAAAGTCAAATGGTAGAGCAAAATTAATCAACATCTCAGATCAGTTAAAAGTTGCAATCACTTTGTATGAAAAGTCTCAAAGATTTTCAAAATACTGACAACTTCTGATTTGCGATATTTATTCTAGAAGATATTAAATCTAAAATGTTTAGGAGGATACATTATTATTTCAAAGGCAAGCTTTACTGAGCGCACATTTAATATTGAGTTTTGACAACAATTGTTTTATTCTGTTATAGCCTGTCTTATGAATTTCCAATGAGTTCTTTTACTGGAATATGGATAATAGCATGTTATAACAAATATCAGTTATCCCACTATAGAAAAATGAAAGGCTGCACTATTGAACATAATCTTATGAGGACACTTGCACTGCAGAATGGAACAGACAATATAATGTTGTCTAAAATAAACTCGAAATTCATTGTTTGGAAGACATTACTGTGCTTTAAAAAACGTTTAAAATGTAATTACTTGTGATATCAGTTCTGTTTTTATCACTTACAGATAGTGTGCTTTCATTTGTTTATTATTTTTCTTCTGCCATCAACTTTAAAACAAACCTTTTCAAATTTTGAAAAATATATATATATATATATATATATATATATATATATAAACACATGTGTCGCATGGAATGGCCGTAAACTCAAGGTAGGACAAAAAAAAATATATATATATATATATGTATGTATATATATAATTACGTAAACAGTGAACGTCATTGATTTGTTTCCAGCTCTTTTGCAGCATTCACTATGACAATTCGTCATGCACTGTACTTACTGAAACAGTATTTCAGCCTTTAATTGACGTTCGACATACCAGAGTTGCATTTTAGCTACCGGTTCGATTTTGCCTCTAAGGATAGGACACTTGTTAATTTTTTTGTATACAAAAACCTTAACTGCATAGCATACTTAGTAAGATACCATCATGTTTCTGCTATATTATGTTTCTGTTAATTTGTATGCATACTATCATTTAAACTGTCCATGGATGATCCCAGTATTGAAACAATTTTTTTTTTCTTTTTGTTTACACTTCTCTTCTTTTTTTTATCATTTTTTGTAGACGGATATGTTACTTTGGTGAAATTTGGAGGAAACTTTATAAAAGTTTCTGGCCATGTTAAACCCTTTTCTCTCTTTTTTTTGTGTGCACAGCATTTATCCTTTACTTTATTTCTTTTGTCTGGTCTCATGGTTTAGACAATTGAGGATCGAGAACATTTCTTTTGGTGTATTATTTGGTGTTGCCTCCAAGGGTGTGCAAATAGACCTATTTTTGGATTCGATTATACTTGCTATTTTAATTAGTTACTAAATTTTTGAAATGTGTACAGTAAATAATAATAAAAAAAACTTGATTTTGCTATTTCATTTGTACTGTGCAAACTTTTTGTATGGGGTGACGAGGTTTACACATTAGTAACTGTGAGATGTGTTTTAACGACTGTAAAATCAAAATGATCTGTTAGATATCAGTAAGACATGTCGACAGTTGGTTGGGGGATTGGGGAACAGTCGTAATAGATTCAAGTCACGAGGAAAAAAAACCCCCATGAATTATGTAAAAATTTGATTTGAAACAGTCTATATCAAAGTAGCTGGGTAAAACAAAAGGGTATTAGTGTGAATTAACAAATTGCTATCACTGTCTCTTGAAAAGTGAACATGATTCTTCGTTATGATGCAGAGCTGAATTCAAAGCTATATCCATAGCCTCTAAGTTTCTTTTTCGTGACGCCTATTCATTTCTTTATACTCTGGTAAAGTAAAATGACTAATGAAAACTGATAAGGTGATTTGCTTTGCGTTTTTAACTAATATTCTGGATCAGAAAAGACTGTTTAGAAATATTATCCGTTACGTTGTGCATTCTTTATTCAACAACGAACATAGCTGGTCTCTTATTATTGCACAAAGGAGAGAAAACCTGGAAGCCTCCATCAAGGGGATGTGGCTTTTTTTCTAGTCTGACAGCCCAATCCACATGTCAAGCAGTGGTCACAGTTTGGAAACGAATACAAAGGCACTGCGTTTCAGATTTTATAATTTTAGTATTAAATTTAAAATACTCCATGAAAAAAGGTAGAAATATCACAAAGAGAGCCATAGGGAGAGAAAAAAAAAGAGAGAGAGAGAGAGAGAGAGAGAGAGAGAGAGAGAGAGAGAGAGAGAGAGAAAGAGAGAGAGAGAGAAATAATTAGTTCAAGATACTATAGAGGAGATGGCGAATTATTTTTCTTAGTTTTATTTATTTGACGGTTAACATGACCAAATTTGAACACACGACGATTTCCTCTTCTACTTTAAAAAAACCCTTTATTGATCTATTTCCTTTTTTTTTATACTCTGACTAAAATTTTAAGTCGGAAAAAGAATAATATAAACCGCACACAGTTGAAAACTAGCATACATACTTCTTGACAAAAGCGTACATTAAACGCCCCCTGAATGCTTCTGGGAACACGAGGGAGACGGATACCTTGAAATACAGACACATCTTTCTGAAATCTCATTTTGATCTAGAGATATTGGAGTACGTCTGCTTCTTTATCTCTCATCTTCGTTTATCTTCGTAAATACTGACACGCTGGATTTTTTTTTATTTTTTATCTTTGAGCTCCCACATAATTCTGCCGTAGAGACTAAAGCTCTTTCCCAGAACCACTATATCAAGATTACTTCTTTAAAACAGTGTGGGAACGATAAACTGACAGGGTTCATAACGGACGCGCAACTAATCCTTAGAAGAAGAAAAATGAGCCCAAAACGGTTACATTCAGATCTAGCTACAATAGGGGTTAGCCATAAAAATCTCGGAGAGATCACTCGGTTAAAAAAAATAGATTCTAAAGAAAAAAGAAAAAAATGTCTCTGAAAATTGCAAAGTGTATGTATTACAAAAATCATCATTATCGACAACTTCAGGGGCAGGGAGAAGTCAAATGGTAGAGCAAATCAACATCTCAGATCAGTGAAAAGTTGCAATCACTTTGTACGAACACAGAAGATATCAAATCAAAAATGTTTAGAAGGATACATTATATTCCAAAGGCAAGCTTTACTGAACACACATTTAATATTGAGTTTTGAAAACAATTGTTTACTTCACGCCTCTTGAAGAATATAGCATGTCTTATTGATTTCAAATGAGTTCTTTTACTGGAATATGGATAGTACCATGTTATAACAAATATCAGTTATCCCACTATAGAAAAATGAAAGGCTGCACTATTGAAAATAATCTTATGAGGACACTTGCACTACAGAATGGAACAGACAAAAAATCATAAAATGTTGTCTAATTTAACTCGAAATTCATTGATCCGAAGACATTACTGTGCTTTAAAAAACGTTTAAAATGTAATTACTTGTGATATCAGTTCTGTTTTTATCACTTACAGATAGT
Organism: Elysia chlorotica; assembly: GCA_003991915.1. NCBI lineage: Eukaryota > Metazoa > Mollusca > Gastropoda > Plakobranchidae > Elysia > Elysia chlorotica. The sequence goes on from RQTK01000170.1 coordinate 592,500, forward strand.
GTGCTTTCATTTGTTCATTGTTGTTCTTCTGCCATCAACTTTAAAACAAACCTTTTCAAATTTTGAAAGTTTTCTACTAGTGTTTTACAGATTCAAAACATGATTTACTAAAAGACTAGGTCAAAGTAACTGCCTAGATTATAGATTTATTATTTGTAGGACTCAAAGCAGATTCTTTGAACTATCTAGATAAGTCAGTGTATTAGTATCCAGGTAGGCCGTATTGTGGACCGATTCCAAGTCAATATCTGACAATTTATAGGCACTACTTTCTGCCATACAGAGACAGCGTAGGGATCGGAAACTTTTGTCTTAATTGGTCAACACAGGCGTGGAACGAGTATCATCTCACCCTTGCAAAACTACTTATTCCCACTGTTGAAATAATTATAATTATTATTTTTAGAAATTCAAAGTCGATTGCATGGCTAGCAAAACACCAGCCAAACACATATTAGACATAGGGGAGTGTTCGATCAAAAAGCTACTGGGCGTTGTTTTTTTTTAAAATCTTTTGTTTGACCTGTATAAAAGAGGTCTGCGTTGGAGCTGACCAAGCCAAGGAACCTGATCGAGCAGTGTTCAACTATATTCGAACTTATTCCCCAAGAAGAATATAAAGGGATATGAATAATTAAGTAAATACAGCAGCTGCTAAAGGTAACGATGAGGGTATCTGAGACTCCTGAAAGACCTCAAGAAAAGAGTGAAAATACAACAGATGCCCATGAAATACAATGGTTAAGAAATGGTAATAAAATATAACACAAGCTACTTTAGTAGTAATAAAGACATTAACGCATCGCGTTACCTCTCGGATATCTAAATAGACAGAACAGAAATGACGTTTTACCAGGGGAATCGCTCCTCTCGAGAGAAAAATGGTAGTCTTTAGACAAATTTACGAAAATATTCTAGTTCTGAAAGATTTACTGCTGGCAGAATGGGTGGGCGCGATTATGATGCTACAGTAAACCTCTCTATTGAGAGGGAAACAGAGAGAGAGAGAGAGAGAGAGAGAGAGAGAGAGAAAGAGAGAGAGAGAGAGCGAGAAAGAGAGAGGGACACAGGGATAGAAAGAGCCACATAGACAGAGAGAGCCACATAGACAGAGAGAGCCACATAGACAGAGAGAGAGCCACATAGACAGAGAGTGAGAGAAAGCGGTGCTCACTCTCTTGTTCTCTCTTTTATTCTCTTTGAATTTCTCTCTCTCCCTCTCTCTCTCTTCTCTCTCTCTCTCTCTCTCTCTCTGGGTTTAAGGCCTTCTAGTTTCCCTGAAGGTTCTATACCGCGATGCCACAGTGAACTCACAGACGGCAGGACTTGTGATAACTACAATTACTTCTACAGCCTCTTCGGCCAGAGCATGGCACTAACTAAGAGATAATTAGGAATATAAACAAAAAGTCGCTCTAGGATCTTGATTAAAAGAGCTTGCTTCATTGTTTGTTGACTAACAAGAATGTTTATACCAACTGAATACACATTAATGTTGTGCACCTTTAGTTATTCTTCTTTCGAATAATTTCTACGGTTAATCAGTCCATATAACCAGTACCAAACGGTAAAAAGAAATGATTCAATGAATTTTCTGAATACATCTGAATCACTCAGGTTTTAAACCGTCCCAGACAATTATTTTACCCATGGGAACAAATTAATACAGAAGTTCAAAACAGCACCACTTGTGCACAATTCCATTACCCTCATTTCGATCCAATTGAGCCTGCCACACCTAAATTGGTCGACGCGACGGCCGTAGGATGCCTCGTAGGATCGCGAATGTGAAATTGAGCGAGAAAAAAAAATTAAGTTTGCTCTCTTGGCTTGTTATTGGCAAATGCGTTGGAATAAAGAGACCTATTACGCCAATCGGAGAGAAAAAGAAATTAAATTATTCGCGCAACACTTGGGGACAGAAGTTTCATTTCAGAATGAGCAGGATTGGTGAATGGTTCCCAAAAACAACATTAAAGATTCTATTTTCATCACATCAAAAGGTAAAATATGTTATGTCAAATATTAACAATTATGCAAACAAGAAAACCATAAGTTAGGAGCTAAATTGGAGGGTCGTAATTTTCGTTAAGACAGAAAAAATTAATTCATTCCTACGTCTATAGATATTCCCAACAACTCCTTAATAAAATAAACTGCACATTTTGCAAAGAATGCCTTTAAAAATTTCTTTTCAATAGTCAGAGCATAGATTTTTCTGTAAAACCGTACCTGCGTAAGCTCATGGACAGATTGAATACTGATTATCTTCAACTTTCGCCCAATAGTTCTCTTCCAGTAAGAGAAATAAATGGTGACATTTTAAAACTATCATTTACATAAGATTGAATGCGTCGATAGTTCCTGTTATTTATGCGTACACTGTACAAACGGTCTTTGTATATCTTCAGTTATGGTAAAATCTCTCTCCTTCTGTGTCTGTCTGTCTGTCTGTCTGTCTGTCTGTCTGTCTGTCTGTCTGTCTGTCTGTCTGTCTGTTTCTCTGTCTGTCTCTCTCTCTCTCTCTCTCTCTCTCTCTCTCTCTCTCTCTCTCTCTCTCTTGTCCTCTCTCCCTCAATCTATAAAAATAGATATGTCATGTACCATCTTCAAACCAAAGAGGGGTTCAACGATATAAAACCATGCCGTTGTTTACACTGACCCCACCCAAAAAAAAACGAAACAAAACAAAACAAAACCAACCAAACAACAAAGCAAATAATAATAAAAATAATAATAATAAAAACAACGAAAACAGAATGCACAAAAATGAACAGAACTAAGGATAACCTCTATTTCTCTACTAGGCCAGGTACGGAAACCTATAAAAATGTCTAGAGATTGGATTAATGTGATTTCTTCTTTTTTTTTTGTGGGCCTCCGGTCTTTCAACATCCCAAGGCAATGCAAAGAAGCAGATAAGGGATTGGCTCAAAAAGACACATTCTAGTTCTCTTTTTCTCAAGGCAAGGACGTTACGCTAAAACATTAATAAATTGGTTCGAAAGAAGAAAAGTATGGAAAAAAAGAACAAATACTTGAATAATACCAAAACATTTTGACCGAGATCTTTTTGCAGTAAATTTGTTTGATGCTCTGTTTAAACGTTTTCTTTCAAATAATAAGACTTATTACATTTGTGAAATAGCTTAAGTAGAATTAATTTATAGACGTAGCCGTTTTTGTCCTATTACTAATTTTATTTGCGATATAATTTTGTTTATTAGGAAAAAGTTTTGTAAAATGTACCACACTAATAGCCAATGAATTATTATGACGAAATTCACTCGTCAAGTAAACAGTGAACTCAATTACATTCTATTTTAAATTGGCTATTTCTATGCCTTTCAAAAACAGTGTAGGCTACATAAAATTTGATCCTCTAGAACTATTGTTTTTGGTTTGTTTGTTTGTTTTGTTGCTATACGTTCAACGTCAGCGCTATATAGGCTATTATTGTGGACAAGCCCCAAGATATAAAATGCATACACAAAAAGATATACATAAATATGTAATTGGATATATTTTAGCCAAACATTTACACCTAAAAAGAAATATATTTATATCAGGTGGCTACTAATTCTCTTCTGGGGACGCATAAAATCTCTGAGCTTACTTTCTTGCGCTTAAGAATGCCGATTTTAAGGATTAAAATGCACTAAAATGACGTTACACGTTTCTGTGATCGTGAACAAGTGGTATAGAGAAAATCTTATGTAGGAGGCCTGATTTCAAAGGGTGGGGGGAGGAAGGGAGAGAAAGAGGGAGAGAAGGGGCGAGAAAGAGAAAGAGAGAGAAAGAGAGAGAGGGAGAGAGAGAGGAAGAGAGAGATAGAGAAAGAAGGGTGGGTAGACAGACGCAGACGGAGAGACAGATAGACGGACAGGGAGGAGGAAAAAAGAGAGAAATCAAGAAAGAAATAGAGAGAAAAAGAGAGAGTGATAGATAGATAGATAGAAAGATAGATAGATAGATAGAGAGAGAGAGTGGGGTTGGGGGATTGAGGGGGGGGGGAGAGATGCGAAGCAGCAGCGAATTCATAGTCTGTAAGTTCTGAAGAATATTTTAAAGATCTTAGTCTGTAAAAATTGGGACTTGAACACACCAAAGATTAGTAGAGAGAATGAAGTAAAAAAACAACAACAACTGCACCAAGTGATAGAGACTAAAAAAGGAATGCTATAATGTGAACAAAGAAAGAGAGATACACATACATAAGTACAATTAAATAGCACTATTGATTAAAAATCGATGGATACAGGAGAGAGAGAGAGGGAGAGAGAGAGAGAAAGAGAGAGAGAGAGGGAGAGAGAGAGAGAAAGATAGAGACAGACAGACAGACAGACAGACAGACAGAGCCAGAGCCAGAAATTCTGTAAAAATAATTGTAAAGAAAATGAGAAGGAATATTATGGATAAGATACATGTTTGAACCCCAAAAGCCCATAGGTTTTTTTAGCAAGAGTTTATAATATCCATTTCTAGTTTTAGTAAAGTTAATAGTTGAAAAAGAAGAACCAACAACGCCCCTTAACATGATTTCGTTGTTTTTCTTTTTTTACACATGTGAAGTATGTATATAAAAAAGCAAAGAATTGTAAGTCACCAAGGTTGGCAATTAAGTTTTATCATATAAACGTAAACCACTCACAGCAAAAAAAAAAGATACAAAAACCCTTTAGATAATGTTGTTTGAGCTGAAAAAAGACACTGCTTTAATTGTCTTTTGTTATTGGCTGAGCAGGACAATAAGTAAAGATTTTACAACAAAAACACAACCCTACCCTAATATACGATATCCGCTTAGTCTAAGAGCGATAAACTTGTTGACGTCAATTTCTCTAAACCTTTGAGTTGAAAATTTAGTTCAGGTGAAGTTGGTGCAAGTGGTTTATTGTTTGCTTCAGGGGCTTTTGCTTGTTGTTCAAGGTTGGGAACTCGTGTCAATCGTCTGTCGTTGAAAGCGCGATTACTTGAACATAAACCCTGGTTCTTTTCATAATACCACCGATCCAGACATTAGATTGCAATAGTGTTGAGCCCACATTCATCAACTAGAGAATGCCTCCTCCCGAGGCGTGAGTCTGACCTGGGGAATACTTTCTCAGTTCTGCGTAACAGTCGTGACTCCATAGCCAGGGGGAAGACCAGATACGATTGAATCCATTCACGAGCGCGAACAAAATCCACTCAGATGGTGGGAAAGATAGTTTCTCCAAAGATTATCTTCTAAATTTCTGATTTGATTGAATCCTAGATCGCAACATTAACGTTTATGCCCCGAAGAAGACAAACATGTACCCGATAAAGAAATTATATTAAAAAAAAAATCACTGGCATGTCTTATAACTTCTTTCCAGCATTCTTAGTAGAACTGAGGCCGTTCAGAAGTAAACAGTTGAGCAAAATCGCAAATTTAGTATGTTAAGGTACTAAGCGCAATTGAGCATGCTCGTTTTGCCTTCACAAAGACCTATCACGTGATTTAATTTCTTTTTGTTTTTTGTATGAGGCCAAAGTTATCACCACAAGGAAGCACCGTTCATAGCTTATGGTAAAGTTCTAAATCTGTCTATGTCGTGTTTTAATCTTTAAGATAGACATAACAATGCTTTGATAAAGACAAAACAAACTCTTCTACGACTTAACTTATGTTGTAGCAAAATGTATTCTAAACACACCAACAACAATATATATATAATATATGTAATAACAATCCGGTCTATATTAAGCGTATTCTAGATCTCAAAATTCAATCATAAGAGAACATTCTGCGCTAAACTATGCTTGAAAACATCTTATATATAGAATAGAAACCAACATGGCTCCTACAACAATGTCAATACCACAACCTGAGCAACGCGATTCCACTCAGATCAAAGCCCTATTTTCCCAATTCCCAATTCAGAACGTATTATACAAGAATCAATCGTAGAATAGAATCACGAGGTTGACACAAAGCTGACACGGTGACCACCTTGTGGTCGTAGATTGTTTTCCTTAAGGCAGTCCTGAAATCTCTCAAAGCAGAAACTACTGACTTCAAACCCGCATAACACTTCAACAATTATGGGCTGTAAAAGAAACTAATCAGATCAGTACTTGTTTGAAACATAAAATCAATGGGCATTCAAGTTGTATTAAAGACTTCGGACGAAAGACACGTTGTGGTTTTACTTCTTTTACTTACTGTAAATTGTGTCAGGTTTTCTTAGGAATTCGACTGTTTCCTGTTTGGAAATGGGCTTTATTTCAGATTAATTATTTTGGCCAATGCGCGAGAACATGTGAAGAGAGAAGAGAACCAAATACCTTGCTGTGTGGCATATAAGAGTAAGGAAAAGATAAAATAATAGAGTGTGTGTATAGGTCAGAAAATAAAAAAAAGAAAAGAAAGAGAGAGAGAGAGAGAGAGAGAGAGAGAGAGAGAGAGAGGACAGAGAGAGCGAAAGAGAATGTGATACATAGAATATCCTAGAATCCCTCAGAGCATAAACTGCTGGCTTGGAACCCAAATAACATATCAGCAATTATGGGCTTTCAGAGAAGCTAATAAGCAAAAGTCATTTCATGTATTGGACTGCAACAGAGTCAATTACTCACGTTAATATCATTAGGATCGAGAAGGAGAAGACCGGGTGGTTTGTTGGTTTCCTAACTTCCATTGGCTATGTCGCAGATGATGAAGAAATAAGTTAGAAGAAGAAGTAAAATAGAAGAAGAATGAGAAGAAGAAGAAGAAGAAGAAGAAGAAGAAGAAGAAGAAGAAGAAGAAGAAGAAGAAGAAGAACAACAACAACAACAACAACAACAACAACAACAACAACAACAACAACAACAGCTACAGCAGCACCAACAACCAACATCAACAGTAATGATATCACATAGAAGGATTAAATAAACACAATCAGTTGAGGTATTCCTGGTACTTTCGGTTGACGATTATTACTAAACCAGATTTTGGTTTTCACAGATTGAGATAATAATGTTTGTGCTACAGTAATAATGAAGCCGGAACCTCTGTCGCCCATTAGTCCTTTACAAATTAATTGTCATTGGTGTCAAGTAAGTACTGGTGTGAACAAGTTACTTGAATTAAAGCATTATGAAATCAACAAAGCAACACTGTTTTGTTTATGGAGACATTAATTTATAGTTAAAGTGCGGCTGTCTTAAGATTCTCGCTTGAATAGATTAAGAAAAGTCGGTGCAGTCGGCAGAGGTTGATGTGGGAGCAGCTCAGTCGGCACAGCGCGCGGTTTCTTACCATACACACACACCGCGTTCCCTTCTGATTAGGCCGCCCTTACACCATACACACACCGCAGTTAAGTTTTTGGTCCTAAGGTTTAACCAGCACATAAACATTCAGTGGCCACATAGTAATCAGAAAAACGTGCATAATTAGAAATACTGAAATTTGAAGACAAAAAGTAAATCCTGTTTTGTTTTGTTTTTATTAGGAGTAAAAATCTTAGAGAAACACTAATGAATCCACATGCTTGCATACTTTTAGATTCTTATTTTATGTGGTCATCTTTAAATCATCTTTTTTTTTTTTTTTCTTTTACTTGAAAGCTTGTTCTGGTTAAATATTTTTGGACCTTTGTTTACAAAAAAAATAAAAAAAATTCTATACTTGTTTGTTAGCGGATTTTGATTTCTTTGGTTTTGTCAATCAACTCGATCTATACCACGGCCAATATACAGGCTCCATTTCTTACTCAAATTGATCAGAACCCCAAACTAATGTTTTAGGTTGTCCTAATTTTTAAGCTTACTGTAAGTGTAATGTCTGAAATAAAAGATGAGTATTCTTAAATTGGTGCGACTTTTTTTTTTTTAGTAAGTTGGAATCCCAGTGTTCTTTTCCCTAGATGTTCAGTTAATCACCACATGAAAAGAAGATACCACAGAAATAATAATAGTTTGTTTTACTGTCCTCTTTTTATTTATATATATTTATACAAATGCATATAAACATGCAGTATGTAGAAAATACACTACTGTATTGTTAGTATAAAAAACATTGTTCTGTCTCAGTAATAGAAATATCCAATCAAGTTAGGCCATACATGTTAACAATATGATAGAAGCTGATAATCTAAATTTTTTAACAACAAAGGCAGCTTTTTTTCTTATTAAAATCTCTGCTGAAAGATCACTATAAGACATTATTTGATTCACCAAAATCTAATTTTCAACCAAACTAGTCCAGATGATAGTAGAGTGGGCTTGTAGGTTTTGCTAGCGCCATTTTAAACTAAAAATTCCATTTTGGATAAATGGTAAAAAAATATATTCCATCATAGTGTCCACATCTTGAAGTTTACAAAAATATGTAGTCTGTGTATTAAAGGTTTAAAAATATATGTCATTTACTATTAATGAAAAGTGATGTTTTCTCGACGATCAATAAATTTAATATTTTATAGCAATAGGTCGATAATTAGATGCTCCATTTATATTCGAGTCAATTTAACTAGGCGTGCTGGACACTTTAATTATTTTTGTCTCAAACATTGTAATTGTGTCAATCCAGTTCGTTTCATAGCCTACTACATGTATGCTTAAAGGCTCTATATTACTAGGACATAACTGTTAATAGGGACAACATCTGCACATAGTTTGCAACAGTTATTACATTTGTATCCTAGCTTGATACATGTATTCGGAGGTTAGATACATTTTAATTGGTTTGAAGTATTGGTCCGGGGGACTAAAAAGGCAGCAATTGCAGTTTTAAAATTGTGTACTGGTTAGCAATGGTCCTCTTGTCTTCCTCCAAGCAGCCGAATATAAAATTCCATTAAGTTAGTTATAAGAAAAAAAGGAAACTTATTAAAAATGATGAATTGTACATACGAGTTATTGTATGGATAAATAAACTAAGTATAAAAAGACGAACGATGTTTTAGAATAAGACATTTATGCAAAAAGAGGATTAAAGGGATTTGTATTTCGCTTTTTATTAAATTAGTTTACAGATAAGATCGATCGCCTTTTCGATTTTACCATACCAAATTAATGTCCACATTAAAGGGACATTTAATGCTTCTCAAATTCATTCTCTAACATTTGAATATACCGGTATTTAAAGTTTAGGAAATAAAGAGAAAGTTTTAGAACTAAAAATTGCCTTGTTGCGTGCATTAAAAATAAAATAGATTTACAAAGTAGTAGGATTCATTTTATTTTACGTTTTACTGAAAAGTTATATAGCAGATGGTATAACTAGATGTATTGAAAATAAGAAAACAGTGACAGTCAATTTGCCTTAATATTCGAGCAATGGGATAGCATTTATACTGACAGAGGAGGATAGGAAAATGTTCGTTCTTGATTTTATTATTATTATTATTATTATTATTATTATTATTATTATTATTATTATTATTATTATTATTATTATTATATTTTCGACTGGTGTTTCAGTTTGTGCCATCAGTGCTAACTCAGTGTAAAGTATGGTATTGGTAAACTTCTTTTCCGGTTTTTAGATCTTTGCCAGTTTGGAAAACACAACCAGAATTACATACACTGCTACTGCCTTTTTAGCCTCCCATAATTGTCAGAAGTGGGACCGTGTGCCCGAGCTCCCGCTCCCGCTCTCCCTCTCAGTCTCAGCCTTATCATGAGACCCCTCCGCCATGGTGGTCTTTATCCAATCCACAAACTGAGACACCCTGGTGTAGATGGTCGGCACTCCGGGTGATCCGCACTCGTAGCCGGCAGAGACGATTCCCGCCTGGTGCCAGCGACCCTCGCGCTCACACATCAGCGGGCCGCCAGAGTCGCCCTGGGGGTGGGACAGAACATGCAAACAATTAGTATCACTTGTACTATCAGTAGAGGAGTGTGATTTACATCATTATACCAGAGAGTGTAAAATGGTGAGACTGAGAGGTTTCACGGCGAAGATTTGGCGTTAAAGGTATAAGATAATTAAGGCGGTTGCTTCCTTCTTTCAGATTTAGTAAAACTAAGTCTTAAAAAGCACAAAAAGAATTAACCACGCGTCGCGTTAGCTTTCCGTATCGAAAGCACTGTGAGCTCTTATTGTGAAACGCCTCACTAAATCTATAGTCTATGATTATACCGTAGAGTAAACTCTTCCGAAACAGGAAGTCCGATTTTGCCCTCTACTGGTTGGGTCGGTGTCAGTCTATTGTATTGTAAGCGACTGAGACAGGAGTCATGGTATCCCCGCTGCCTCGTGTGTGGCAGCACATAAAATTGCCAGACATCAGTCTTGGAGCCCGTCTACAATATAGACTATATCGAGCTGATCTTGGAAGTTAAAAGCAACTTAACTAACTCAACGCCTTCTGGGTCTATAGAATGATCCATACGATGACGGTACATGTACTCCAGAGCTGGATATTCGGACTTGGTCTGCTATAATTTTGTTTTCTTATAATACCTTTCACGTTTTTCAATGGCTAGATGTTTTAAATCTACATATTTACCTCAATGAATATGAAAATATGGGATGCGTGTTGTGGTAAAAAAGTGATTCGAATGCACGAGTCAATACATGAGAACGACAAGTAGGATTCTAAAACTTAGACATTGACGAAAATACAGTACACGTGCATTCATCTATACGATTTGTAACTTCTATACAGTACTCCGTATTTAGGAGGATAAAATAGAGGATAGAAACAGAGATAAAACCTTCGTAATCGTAGAAGATCTTTTTATAATGCATGTCTTATTGCAATATCATTCGGCGATCGTGTGCTCTCATCACTGACACTATGGTCTTTTCTGCTCAAGTCGTATAAATTTATGTCATTTGTGAGAGCGGTTTTTGAGCGATGACGGTTCAATAAACATGGTGAATCAAAAGTTAATTTAATTTTGAAAATGATAAGTTCACCACGCAAAGTAGGCCCCTGAGAAGGTGTAAACAGTTGAATAAGCTGTGTTTACCCTTCAAAGTGAATGGTAATAGTACAAAGGTTTAATTTTTTTTCAAGTCCTGTCTCCATCGTCTCAGCATGAGATTGATTTACTGAGAAACGCAGTAGACTTGAGACGAACCAAACATTGCATCCTCACCATTTAGCGCCCCAATGTTAGGTGCAACATCATTAACGTCCTTGCATTCGTACTATTAATTATCTCTTCGCCCTTATCGCTGTCTCGTGTATTACAAAAACGGGTACTCAACATTTTCATCCTGAGTATTTAAATACATGTAGGCCTACAACAAAGCACCGTGAGACATTTCAGTGGCTTCAAAAAAAGAAAAAAAAAAAGAAATAAGAATGAGCAGGCCTAAGTGACAGAACGCAGGGCTTCTCTATTACTAGCGTAATACATGTACCCGGTTCGATCCCAAGATCGTGTAGATTTATTTCATGGATTTCGCTCTCCCCTGGCAGTATACGTGGCCAGCTGATAGAAGTTCTGGTATCTCCCACCCGTTTCTCTAAGTCAGCAAGTAAAATTCTCAGACGTTGGTATAGAGACCCATCCGCGATGAAGCCTAGTTTATAGCGTTGGACATACAGAAGAGAACCAAGCAACAATGAGGTAACCCACCTGACAAGAATCTTCTCCTGCACTGCCGATCTGGACACACAATATAGTGTCATCGATGCGACTAAAGTAAAGTTTCGCTTGGTGATCATCTTCCAGACCCTCAAAGGACGCGTTACAATGGCTCGCACTCATCGTCCGCACCACTGCTGCATGGGCAAAGCGGGCTCCAGGACTGTCTGTCGTTTTAAGAATAGTCAGCTTGTAATCAGTGTCGTATAGAATTTATGCAAGCGTTCATATACATGTGTTTTAATAAAACTTAATATTATCAGGATTCGGATAACTTCCCGCAAGAGTGTATACGATATTATACGTGTATTACGTGTAACATGATAGTAGGCCTGCAGGAAAAGGAAAGCAGTAGAAGAATATAACGACGAGGAAGAGGAATAAGAAAAAAATAGAAAATAATGCAGCAACAAGTATTGATTCAATTATCTTATGCCTTTATGTCGTGCCGTCCAGAATGATCACTCCCCCTGTTTTCTTGTGCAGATTTTCTACTTGCTCCACTTCAAAAGTCACTGCTGGCAATGGTCCATATTTGTAGGAAAAACTATATAGTTATCATACTGTTGGTCTGTGACATCACATGATACTAAATTATAATTACAATTTGTATTCACTTTTTCAGCCGTAGAAGCTTTAAACACCTACCTGTTATTATTATAGACCAAAACAAAATATAATGTCCATCTAATTGAACCCTCCCCCCCACACCCTACCCTCTAAATAAATAAGTAGTAAAACACAGGCAGCCAATCTTTACAATATGTTTATTTCATTATTAGTTAGGAGACAACAACCTGAGGTATAAAGAGAAATGTTTTTCCGTATGTTATTTTAACTATCCTTCTAAAAGCGCTGTCCGCGCTAGTGCACTTCCATAGGACGGTATCTTACACCGTGCGTTTTAACAAGATTACCTTTAGTGATCTTTCCCCACCCGCTCACAAAGCAGTCCATCTCATGATCGTGAGCAATGTCTTGGAGACATATGGGAGACACTGTCTTGGATAGGCGTACAGCTCTGTCCAGTTTGAGTAAGGCGATGTCCCATGATTCGTAAATTAGACCATGTCCTAAATAGAGGCAAATATGATAACGTGTGTGTTCTGCAATTACTTGATACATGCAGCAGGTGCCGTAGGTGTTTATATAATTATTTCTTGTAAAAAAAACATGAGATATGTTTGAAACGGTTACTGTGAGTTCACTACAGTGTATTGATTTTATTCTTTTCAAATTTTGAATCGAGGAGTTTTGTAAGGCACTGTAAAACGAAATGAACATAAATAAAAAAAAATATGGCAACCATAAACAATTCTCCACTCGCCACATATATTAGAGTACAAATGGTTACTGGTCAGTTCATAAAACAATTATGAGTAGGTCTTTTGTGCGATATAATATTCTCTTTAACAAAGGATTTATAACAAGGCAGCAAATGAATAGTTCAATTGCCAAAATAACAACAACAACAACAACAACAACAACAACAACTTATTATTATTATTATTATTATTATTATTAAATAATAATAATAATAATAATAATAATAATAATAATTATACGGTACTTGTATTGTAGCAAACTTCTATGTTTTTAACACACATGTTGTGATGTCAAACATGGTATTCTAAAAAAATTTGATTTTATAAATAATAAATTAAAAAAAGTGTTTGATTATATAAATAATAAACTAAAGAAAGATTGCTAGGAAAGACTTACTTATACCATATAACACAATACCGTTAGGCCTAAAATTGGGATGCTTGTATAGACTTTGTATGAGCCTGTCTTGTTGTGAGCCTGGACTATCGAGCTCCCCCTCCAGGTCGACGATTCCTAGCTTCACCTCCCAGTCGGTGATATTGGCCAGTCCATCTAACACCATATTCCTGTTTAAAACAAATCATTTACATTTAGTTCCAATCTGGAAAAAAAAATTGTATTGCCAAGTATGGAACTAAACAGGTTTCATTCTTTTCAGGTGTCTTTTTAATTACCGGTATTTGTCACTTTTATCACAGATTTCATAAATTGAAAACGAAAGTTGATAACATATCGCTTTGATAGGTTCTAATTGTTATTTTCTCAAAATCACTTAATGGCAATTTGGTTGAGTTAATTTAAACCGTGGTAGCTCAATTAAAAGCTTTGCACTTTGAATTGCATTGATCACTAGTTTTTTTAAATACATTGCATTATACATTTTAATCATAGCCATTTCATCGTAATTATAGTAATCGTATCGCACCAAAAAGGACGTCTCTCTTATTATGTATATTATGTATCATGTATTACAGGAGTATTTTAGGATATGTCTTGTGTTCATCGCCAACTCTAAACGAGTTGCATGTCACTTGTAACACATTATAAAGTATTGTTACATTGCCGTTCTAACATGTTTCCATTAGTTTATAAGATTTATCATTAATATTGCACTTCCGAGAGAACGTTACATTTTGTAATACATTGGCTGATCCACCGTTAGCAAGTAGCCTATCTCGTTAAGGAAAAAGACAATTTCGAGTATTGTGATTAAAGTAAACAAAAAGAATACCGGACTAATAAAACTAGATACCTCTTTACTAGAGCTCAAACACACGATATTTTATACATTAGGCTGTCCCCGCAAATTTTGGCGCAAAAAAATGCAAATTTTCTGATTTGTTCAGAATTTAGAAAATCTTCAAAAATTAAAAACCTGAACATAGCAGAATTTATGTCAGAAGTTCAGCTTCAAAACCCACAATGAACACACAAAATAGTTTCAAATGAGGCTAGTTGTAATGTATACAATGTACACGTTTACAAAACATTAATAGATAGTCATATCTTTCTTCATTAAGTAAAATAAAGCTCCCACAACTTCATCCCTCTCTCTCTCTCTCTCTCTCTCTCTCTCTCTCTCTCTCTCTCTCTCTCTCTCTTTCTCTCTTTCTCTCTCGATGATTAGGTTGATTTCTACTTTCTTTCTCTTTTACTTTCTTCTCTCTCTTTCTCTCTCTCTCTCTCTCTCTCTCTCTCTCTCTCTCTCTCTCTCTTCAGGTTACATTTCTTTCTCTTCTGGCTATTCTCTGATCCCCCTTTTTGCTCGTTTTCTTGCTTTTATTTTTTATTTCTCTCTACTTTTTCGCCCCTGCCTCTCTCTCCCGACTTTATCTTCTCGGTTTTTCATTCTGTCTGTCACTCTCTGTCAGTCTCTCTCTCTCTCTCTCTCTCTCTCTCTCTCTCTCTCTCTCTCTCTCTCTCTCTCTCTCTTTCTTTCTCTCTCTCTCTTTCTCTCTCTCTCTCTCTCTCTCTCTCTCTCTCTCTCTCTCTCTCTCTCTCTTTCTCTCTCTTTCTCGTCTTGACTTCGCTTAGCTCTCTTTTCTCCATCTCTTCGTGTGTCTTTCCTCTCTCGCGTAAACTATTTTTCCCCTCTTCTTCTTCCCCCCCCCCACACCTCTCGGCTTTCTTATCTTTCTATTTCTTCTTCTTCTTCTTCTTCTTCTTCTTCTTCTTCTTCTTCTTCTTCTTCTTCTTCTTCTTCTTCTTCTTCTTCTTCTTCTTCTTCTTCTTCTTCTTCTTCTTCTTCTTCTTCTTCTTCTTCTTCTTCTTCTTCTTCTTCTTCTTCTTCTTCTTCTTCTTCTTCTTCTTCTTGATTTTCTTGTATTTGAGAAAAAACTAAATTTCCTGCAAAACACCTTTTTCTAGTATGACTGTATGGTTTTTAAACAAACAAAAGAGGTCGCTGGGTTCAAAAAGTCACGCCGATGACGTAATAAAGTGTTAAATTATCACGGTTTTTTTATGACATGTTTTGAAAAAAATTTGAGGCATATTTTAGCATTATTTGGCGAATTTCGTGCCAGCCATCATTTGTAGCAATATTTTGAAATTTTTGGTGACCGAAAGTGGCGAAACAAAAACCTGCGGGAACAGATCTGAAACGGTAAACTAAGTCGAGGTTTTTGAAAGATATTTTTGCAGAGGCAAAGTGAGCTGTGTTTTAGAAGTATTAGGCACATTTAGAACAGTTTATACTGAAGACAAGTAGGCAGAACATAACAAACTCTTGGTTTTCATTTCCCATTATGAGAATATTTGTAAAAATCAATCACTCTTACCCATATGATGCCAAATAGTGTTATTATTATTATTATTATTATTACTATTATTATTATTATTATTATTATTTTTATTATATTCCTATACTATCAAACTCCATCAACTACAGCATGACGAAATGCAATAATTCGGCTTTTTGCCTAGATTCCAAATAGGAGCCAAAGTAGTAACGGGAAATTTCCGGAGATGGTTTTGTACACTGCCAAATGACTGTTTGTACTTCTGCTCTTTAACACTATATCCCAATGGGCCCCAAAACTGACGTCTGACAATTATATGCGCTGCCACACACGAGACAGGACTGGGAGAACTGGATTCCTGTCTCAGCCTGTCACATTAATTTAACTGACACCGACCCAACCAGTAAGTGATGTAACTGGACCAAAAATGTTGATCGATCGTGGGATTCGAAACGGGACCTTCTGAGGTGGAGACCAACGATTGATTTTACCACTTGAGCCAGTTTTCCCCACCCCCACCTCAAATTCCCGGCAACACACTCTGCAGTCTTGCTGCCGTATTCGGCGTTTCTTGAGAGTTAGAAGACAAAAGCTCCGTTACCTCCAAACATAGAGCTCGGATCAGGCAATGACTAGTCAATATTTGACAATGTAAATAAATGTAAAACTAAAAAGGCGCTAAAAATTTTTAGTCAGCTCTCCATTAGAAAAAAAAAACCAACTAAAATCCCACCTATCTTTGCTTGATGAAAAAAAAATAATATCAATACAATAATTATTAAAACTTCTAGTTCGAACCTTGCACAAACAATTCGCTACATCTACTTCAAAAAACAATCATGAAATTAAGATCTTCTAGAGCTGATGCATAATTTAAAACGCATTTTTTTAGATTGGGTAATAAAAGAAAGACACACGATTAAATCCGTTTTTGCCGTGATAAGCTGAATCAGAACCTATTAAACTTTAAAAAAGGGGGTCTGTGGGTAGAACATCGGCTTCCGACGCAAAAGGTCCAGGTTCGAGCCCTGGCTATCGCGCTCCCTTCTGGTTGGGCCGGTGTCAGTTTAATGTGACCGCCTGAGAAAGGAGTCATGGTACCCTCGCCCTGTCTCGTAGTCTCGTGTGTGACAGCACATCAAATAGTTATACGTCAGTCTTGGGGCCCGTCCACAACATAGTCTATATAGTGCTGATGTTGGACGTTAAACAAACT
>RQTK01000170.1:609549-627935 GCA_003991915.1 Elysia chlorotica
AAGAAGAAGAAGAAGAAGAAGAAGAAGAAGAAGAAGAAGAAGAAGAAGAAGAAGAAGAAGAAGAAGAAGAAGAAGAAGAAGAAGAAGAAGAAGAAGAAGAAGAATGTATATCAAGGATCATAGACATTCTATCTAAGAAAAAATTAAACCATTTTGATAAAACCCAATAATTCATTTTGTTTGTTGTGCCACAATCATTCGATTTTCTGATCTTGATCAGACCCTATAATAAAACAATAATATAATAAAACAACTTATTCATGCATATTTTATACAATCCGTTGTCCAGATTTCTCACATAACCCTCTAAATGTTTAACATTTATCAAAGCTAATGTATGTACATCTCTTGCTACGGGGGACGCGCTATCCTAAGGGTAGAACATCTGCTTTTGACGCAGGAGGTCCGAAGTTCGAGCCCTGGCGCTTTCGCCCCTACTATTTGGGTCGGTGTCAGTTTAATTTAATCGGCTGAGACAGGAGTCGTGATATCCCCGTCGTCTCTTTGGAAGCACATAGAAATTGTCAGACGTCAGTTTTGGAGTCCGTCCACAATATAGACTATATTATTATAGTCCTGACGTTGGATGTTAAACCAACTCAACTCAACAACATCTCTTGCTGCTCTTTCACGTCTCAAGATATCTAGACTTTTGTTACGTAAAGAATATATTATATTCAAATTCGTTACGTTACCATCGTTCTTGACAAGATGAAGAGGGGGCTTGTTAAAATTGCTGTGGTCTTTAATCAGTGAAATCTCTTCAGCCACACTTTCATCAGGAGAACTGCCTGGAGTTTCTTCAAACTTCTTTAACGGGTAACTTGTTAGCTGGGCGTTTGCTGCATGCTGCGAAGATGACTCCGGGTGTGACTGTTGTTCTTTATCATCAGTGGAACTTGACAAAAACAAGTCTGAGATGTTGAAAATGTCAGAGACACTTTCAGCTGATCCACCCCGAAACGCCCCCGAGCTTAAGGCAACGTACTCACCATTGTCCAAGCTTTCCTCAACTGTTATACTTTCTGAGACACTTTCCTTGAAAATCGTGGAAACGTTGTCATCACTTGAATTCCAACTGGGAATAGAATCTTCACCCAAATGGAATACTCGCCTCTCTTCTGAATAATTTGAAACTAATTGGTGCCAGAAGAAGCCCGTATGAGATGCCTGTTCCACTTGTCCACTCTGTATGGATTCATACGAGCTGGTCTGTGGCGACTCAGCTTGTTTACTCTGTGTCTCGCCACCTTCTGAAGATTCGTCAAAAATACCTGGCGGTAAAAACAATAGTTAAATTTTTATTTGTTTTTTGTTGTTGTTAATAGGTATGAATATCGAAAATACTTATAGAAAAACGGGACTCGAACCACGCTGGTCTGCTTGAAAGTTTGTCTTCTAAGAAGATGCAATAATTGTTGCGTTTAGATTTTACCATACTTTAAAAATATTGTAATGTGTTGATCAAATAACACCTTCTCATCCTTTTTTATTCTCTCTCTTTTTTAAAGAAAATGTTTTAAAAACGATGCCAAAACTGTCAGCGGTTATCAACTTATATGCAATTGAAGTGTCATTACAACATTTAAAAATTATGAATGTGACATGTAAATTCGGAGCTAGATTCCGATATGCGTTCAGCCAGGTAAAACAAACATAAAAAGCTTCCCCAAACACACACACACATATACATACATACATACACATACATACATACATACATACATACATACATACATACATACATACATACATACATACATACATACATACATACATACATACATACATACATACATACATACATACATACATACATACATACATACATACATACATACATACATACATATATACATACCATATGTTTTCTAACGTCCATGCCGTAGCACTAAATTATTAATGGGTTATAAAAATAAAAAAGGAGGCATTCGGGGAGAGAATACACTTGGTTTAAATGAAAAATTAGTTTCGTGGGAACTGGTATAATTGAACGTGTGTATCTCGTAAAAAAACACACTTGTTTCTTGACCTTGTAAAAGATATCTCAACGAGGCACTGGAATTTCGCAACAAGCTGGAGCAGCCGTACCTTAAGTGTATTTTTACCCTCCAAAACTGAGAGGCGTGATTCGCTGGGTTGCCCTGAAAATTAATTTTTCTTTTTAGTTCCTAAACTTCGCGTGATTTTTTCATCTCTGAAATAGGCCTACTTGTATTCTAACGTACTTTCAAATCAAGCATAAACTATCCATTTGGACTACCTGCAACTTGCTGTTCCAATGATAAAGTCTCATTGTCTCCTGTGTTTAGATCTTGATAGTATCCACGATGTTGAGTCGCATTTTCACCTGTTTGAAAATAGAGGTAACATATGGAAAAAATGATGTCCAACTAAGTATCACAATTTTTGGATATAAGAAAAATAAACAGTTTAGTCTAAATCAGATTCAAATCTCACTGTAAAAAAAACACGGTTGTATTTAATGTGTGGACCTAAAGTCTAAGGTGGAAATATTTTAAAAAGTAAATCTTAAAATAACCCTTTTTTCGACCTGGGGTCTAATACCCCCGGCCCGTATACTTGTCAGACGTTAGTGTTTGGACTGGTTACAGATAAATCCTTGTTGCTAACGTTGGAAAACTAAATAAATCAAGCATATACTGCTGCCCGTAAATTTTTCTTCAAAAAGAAATAAGGACGGATTAAAAATGTTCGTCTTAAATCGCCTATGATTGGTGATGTCAGAGATTTATCTCTTGCAAAATAAAACGAGCTTGATTGCAATAATATAAAAGTATCTCGGTGAAAAGAGACCTCCAGCTGTCAAACACGCAGGAAATAATCATCATCATTATCATCATCATCATCATCATCATCATCATCATCATCATCATCATCATCATCATCATCATCATCATCATCATCATCATCATCATCATCATCATCATCATCATCATCATCATCATCATCATCATTGTAACAGATTTGCTGGTGATGGTGGTAATCTGTTAGGCTCTGTTTGTCTAGGGGTATTAAAAATATTCACAGCCAATCACACGACTCGTCCATAGAAAATAAATCCGAAGTCCGCAAGTAACAATTTCAAACTGTTTAATCCAACAAAAGGGCTATACTCTACAATGGGTGTAGGACGGCTGAATAGTACAATTACTAGACTCTGGAAAACAATGTTGATCAAATTAAGATTCTTATTTATACAAAATTTCGTCGAATCATCCAGAACAAGAATTACGTAAATCATAAGAGAATATTCTCGGTACATCTCTTTAGCAATTAACAACCAATCAGAACAAAGGTAAACAAGAGGTGACGAGGTGATTACTATTCTAGAACTAGCCGGAGGTTTCGAGAAGGGCTGTGTTCAGTAAGCAAAACTCACAATCAAATTCTTAGGCTTGAAATACAATCGTTATGCAAACAAACAAGATAATGTACATACATCTAGTCAATCCGCTACCCAAAAGTTACGCACCTAAAAAGGGTGAGGAAATGAATAGATCAACTTATAGTACAATGCGTTACACATCCCCCCACTTAAAATAATTTTTCCTAAAAATTTATTCTCACATCCAAAGCATTGTATATTGCCTTCCACTTGATACAAATATCATCAATAAAGTAGATAAATCATGAGACCTTTACTTGAAGTGGGCGTACCGGCAGTCATGCTTTACGATTAGTATTACATACTGGCAATTCAAACAATAAAAGTATTACTTCGGAAAATAAAACATTACAATAGGTACAGGCATATCAGAAGTTGCCCACTTCACAACAATGCCAACAATGCAATCTAAACATTACATTTAATAATAAGTATTCAAAATATTATACAGGAACTCTGCTAAGAAAATCAGCTCCCACATTATCCTTGCCTTTAATGTGTTCTACTCTGAAAACAAAACTTTGCATAGCCAATACCCAACGCATGATACGAGGGTTATCAAATTTAGAAATCTTTAGAAATTCAAGGGGTCGGTGGTCTGTCTGAAGCGTGAACTGCTTACCATAAAGATACAAAGCAAATTTCTTTATACCCCAAACAATTCCGAGACATTCTCTCTCCATCACAGAATATTTCTTCTCCCTATCTAGAAGCTTCCTACTTGCATAAGCGACAGGAAAAATGTGCCCATCCCTGTTCTGTAACAAGGTGGCGCCTAACCCTATATCAGATGCATCTGTTCTCAGAACAAACTCTTTATTAACGTCAGGGAGCACCAGTATGGGTTTGCTAATTACAGCTTTTTTCAACGTTGCGTAGGCTCTCTCCTGAGGCTCTCCCCACACAATTTTGTCAGTCAGATCTAACTCGTAAAGGTCAGCCTAACAAAATTGTGTGGGGAGAGCCTCAGGAGAGAGCCTACGCAACGTTGAAAAAAGCTGTAATTAGCAAACCCATACTGGTGCTCCCTGACGTTAATAAAGAGTTTGTTCTGAGAACAGATGCATCTGATATAGGGTTAGGCGCCACCTTGTTACAGAACAGGGATGGGCACATTTTTCCTGTCGCTTATGCAAGTAGGAAGCTTCTAGATAGGGAGAAGAAATATTCTGTGATGGAGAGAGAATGTCTCGGAATTGTTTGGGGTATAAAGAAATTTGCTTTGTATCTTTATGGTAAGCAGTTCACGCTTCAGACAGACCACCGACCCCTTGAATTTCTAAAGATTTCTAAATTTGATAACCCTCGTATCATGCGTTGGGTATTGGCTATGCAAAGTTTTGTTTTCAGAGTAGAACACATTAAAGGCAAGGATAATGTGGGAGCTGATTTTCTTAGCAGAGTTCCTGTATAATATTTTGAATACTTATTATTAAATGTAATGTTTAGATTGCATTGTTGGCATTGTTGTGAAGTGGGCAACTTCTGATATGCCTGTACCTATTGTAATGTTTTATTTTCCGAAGTAATACTTTTATTGTTTGAATTGCCAGTATGTATTACTAATCGTAAAGCATGACTGCCGGTACGCCCACTTCAAATCATCTCTCTCTCTCTCTCTCTCTCTCTCTCTCGCTCTCTCTCTCCCCAAGTCCAGGGAAAACCTGATTTATTAGCCATTCCCATTTTCCTTCCCTCAGGCTCAAAGCTGCTTGTGGAGAGAAACTTAAAAAGAACCTCATCATTTTATTCAGTTCAAAATAACACGTTGTTTTGTTTTCCTTTTGAACCCGCTTTGAGGACAAAATAAGACTATATAACTTCCATTTAATGATCCAACGGCCTCAACAGGTTTTTAGAAGAAGGGGTAATATAATCATATTTATTCTCAATTTAATGCACAACTTGCCAAGGGCTTTTTTCATTTTTAAACTTTAAATCGCATATTTTGATTAAAAAAATAAAGAACCAATATATTGCAGTATTAGACTTGTATGTAGCTCTTTATACGCAACAAAGAAAGTACCAGTGGCTGTGAATAATTTATGTCAATTTTTCTTGAAATAAGTAAGACAAAGCAGAGACAAATGCACCCAGACAAAGAGTCGCACAAGGAGCAATGGATGCAACAATGCTGAAGATAAAAGGAAACGCCATTCAGAAAAAACGAACTTAATTTGAAAGATGCTGTAGAAGTTTTAGAAAGACTACAATCTGGGAGAACAGGTCACAGATGGATAAAATCAGTGAAACTTTTTTTGTGATACCACTCAGTGAATTTTTGGAACCATTGTGTTCTTTTGAATTAAAATTTTTGCCATCTAAATGTCGTTTTCTGATTTAGCTTTTTAAATCTAACCATGCTTCCTTATAATAAGGCGTATTTTAACATTCAGACCAGTTATAGAATAAAATATGCCACCCTTCTTTATTTTAAACACATGGCACATGCGTGGCTACAATGTTATTCTTTCACGAGTAACAGATTAGCACAACCTTCCGTTTGTTTGGCCAAGTAAAGAAATCAATATGTATGTCTGAGCTGAGTAGGTTCAAGCCGAGGTCAATACACGCGCTCAACGTAAGTTTAACATAGTATTACACGTTTGAGAAATTGCTAATGTAATTTGACCACATTACTTATGCGTGTAATGATTAGGGAGCGTAGTGGTCCAATGGTAAAAACCATGCTCGTTTTAAGTGCCAAGGCGATTCGGTGCCGCTGCGTCTACAAGTCGAGGGTTCTAATACCACAAAAGGAAATCTTTGTTCGACCATTTTCACTGAAAGCCTACTTCTAACACTGTGGACACATTTCTAAAAATTCAAGATCTACTTATAATTATTCCAGTGGTCTGCCTCTCATAAAACCTAATGTATAAAAGATGAAGACCATATTGCCAATAATAATTTTAAGCAGAAAAATAATTGGCCTAACTATATTATTTCCCTTGTATTGAGTCTTTGTAGAGTTTTGTGTACACTTTAGAGAAAATCGCAGTGGTAACGTACCAAACATAAAATTACTTTAAAAAAGCGAAGTAAAAAAAATACAATGTCGAATAAACTAATATTAAGTATAAGTGCAGATCAACATTATCATTTCATCGCATACAACACTGTGTGTGGCTCTAAACACTCAGAACTAGGGGGAATCTCTCTAGAAGCTGGACAATCGGATCTCTAGATCTATAATTCTTCGATGCGCCGAACTTGTAGATTCGATCCCGGACGAGCCCCCAGTGTAACAGATTTGCTGGTGATGGTGGTAATCTGTTAGGCTCTGTTTGTCTAGGGGTATTAAAAATATTCACAGCCAATCACACGACTCGTCCATAGAAAATAAATCCGAAGTCCGCAAGTAACAATTTCAAACTGTTTAATCCAACAAAAGGGCTATACTCTACAATGTTTGTAGGACGGCTGAATAGTACAATTACTAGACTCTGGAAAACGATGTTGACTCCTGCTAAATCTAATTAAGATTCTTATTTATACAAAATTTCGTCGAATCATCCAGAAAAGAATTACGTAAATCATAAGAGAATATTCTCGGTACACCTCTTTAGCAATTAACAACCAATCAAAACAAAGGTAAACAAGTGGTGACGAGGTCATTACTATTCTAGAACTAAGCCGGAGATTCGAGAAGGGCTGTGTTCAGTAAGCAAAACTCACAACTAAATTCTTAGGCTTGAAATACAATCGTTATGCAACCAAACAAGATAATGTACATACATCTAGCCAATCCGCCACCCAAAAGTTACGCACCTAAAAAGGGTGAGGAAATGAATAGATCAACTTATAGCACAATGCGTTACAAATCATCATCATCATCGTCATATCATCATTCACCGTCGAATATTATCATTATCATGGTCTTTATTGATGTTAACATCATCATGATCACCATCATCGTCGTTATGATAATCACATCATCATCATCATCATCATCATCATCATCATCATCATCATCATCATCATCATCATCATCATCATCATCATCATCATCATCATCATCATCATCATCATCATCATCATCATCATCATCATCATCATCATCATCATCATCATCACCATTAGTATAAATACCATTATCTCTTTAATAATAAGCTATTTCATCAATACCAGTACAATATCATTGCTTCAGATATAACAATAACAATACAATTAAGTTTGAATTTAGACACCCCCCCCCCCCAAAAAAAAAAAAAAAAAATGAAACATGGGTTAACAGTTTTAAAATAACGTTAGTTTAAGCATGATATCTAATCTGTATAAAGCTTAGTTTTTGTAAAAACGTAAATGTTTCTGTACCTTTGTTAAATGCATCGATTTCGAAGACTGTCGGTAATACTGAAGCACCTGTTATAATAAAAAAAAATATATATATATCAAAACACTGAATCTTTTTAAAGATTCTTAGACAGTCAAAGCAATCGATTTGGATATTAATATTGATAGATACAAAATGTATAATTTTATGATTCTTGTTTGCTCTTCAATACCTATTTACTGAACGCATATTTTATTCTAGCTTATCAAAAATGATCCTGAGCATTCGGGCAATCTCCTCTTACATGACATTTTATAAGAAACAAACGAATGCGTTTACGATATTTAAACTTATTCAAATAATTAATCATCATAAGCAATATGAAATACTAGTCTTGTCCTTTTTTGAAGTGATGGGGTTTAATTATGAATACCTCTGTTCATTTGAAAGAAGCGAAATACAGTTATCTGTTAGAGCCATTTCTATTACATTACAAAATTGGAGGGCTTTACTTACTGCACTCATTTGTTACTATTTCCTCTACCGAAGAGCTCGGATCGGAGATAACTCTCAAACATTTCGCCCTCGCCGGAACCTCAAGCTCTTGGAGAATCCATACAGAGTTATCCTCCACTGAATCTGTTTCAAGGGCCTGTCTCAAGGGATGTGATAAATTATGTCATTTATGAAATGAACCAAAAAAATATAGAAGCAAAAGTAAAGGCTACAACGAGAAATAGTAAAAACCGAAAAGAAACCACGGAGACAGGAGAAGAACTATTATTTATTCTGCATTGATAGATCAGGGATGGTTAAGCCGTTTTCATGGGTATGAGAATGTGGGTTCCATGATTGAATTTAAGTTTAAAATAAACTCTGTCAATGACTAAGAGGTACATTAGAACATTAACTTTCTAAGCAACGGCATATGAACCATAAGGCCAGTTATGGAAATAAATAAAGACAGAAATCATGAATCATCCAATGCGGATTTTTCATTTTATTATATTTAATGTATAAAATGTACTCTCTTAATTTTCTATCCTTTATTGTAATAAATTAGCTAAACTATTTGTATTGGGAAAAATCGAGAAGAAGTAAACAGTTTGTTACATTAATTTCAAATTGTCCTGATCTTGTAGTTGCAACATTGGTTCTTTAAAAAAATTAAATCTTAAGAATTGTTTTCGGTGTAAAAACGATATGAGAAGTGTGGTAATTTTTGTACTATTCAAGCAGAGATTTATGGATTGTCATAAAACTGCATAAATAGATGGCTGTTTAGCAGGATTTAGAAAATCACAACTAACTGCTTATCTTAACATGCATAAGTGAATAATTTTTTAAAATGATAGCCTAATTATGGAGAAATTTAGCTTATTTTTATTTTACAAAATTTAAGTTTGTGTTGAAATAATGCTTCTCTTAACGCACAGTATCCACCGTTGACGGTTCAAGGTAAATCCAGTCATCTCCTTCACAAGAGCGACTATAGTAGGCGGATGTTGTTCCTTGCCGCCAAGGCTCTCCCGGAGAGAGGCGAACTTTTATCCATGCTATGATTCGTTCATGAACGAACGTAATTTGTCGGCCGTTCGTCACTGCAAAGTTCTCGAGCTCTTCGTCCCTGGAGCACCCACTTCTGCCATTGGAGATCACTGGTCAGTGGACAAAAATGGAAAGACAATGAAACAGCATCATTGACTTACATCCCTGCAGAACTATCGACCCCAAAAAATACTGAAGCTGTATAGGCCCTAACAACTTGGGCATGAAAGAGATTTTGATCTAAATACCATTGTCTTTGGTAGGAAAAAGCGATGTTAGTTTATTGTCTCCGTGATCTCAAGAAAAGTTCCATATGGCTACGGGACTCCAGATCGGGGGCACCTGTACTTGGTCGATCATACTAATTACTGACACCGATTCAACCAGCAGCCACCAGAACAAGGCTCAAACCACGGACCTTCTCCGTTGGCAGGCGATGCTCTACCCCAGAGTTACCGCACCCCTTGGATAAGCGCTGCAAGCTGATGAGACTATACAGAATTGTCAGCCAAATCGATCCCCTTTTCATTTAGGGGCTGCGGCGAGGCGATATAGAAAAGTTATTGTATAGACCTTATTATTGGTCTGATATTCCTTCTCCGACAGAAGTCGATGAATCAGATACAACCGGTCGTGGGGGAGATTTTGATGAAAATAAACACTATATAAGGACACCACTGGACATTAAGTGGGGGGGGGGGTGAATTGATTAAAGGGTAGTGTGCGCTTTTTCTAATTGATTAAACGTACTGGTTCGAAATCCCGATTGGATAAGTCGGTGTCTTTTTAATGTGAGCGCCTAAGCTCCGGATGCCCCCTCTGGGGCCTCGTCGCCGATAGGATCCTTCTTGGTAGCTTAGCAGACGTTAAAACTCGAGATTTCAGGTGGCCATTGTCGAAATTGTTATGGTGTTGGGCCGTTTTTGTGAAAGTGCTAGTTTCGATTCCACTGTGTTTTAGTATTTAACATCACTGCCTTTTTGTGCTTATAATAAAAACAATAAATACTTGAAGCCTAGTAATAGTATTAAATCAAATCAACCTCTGTGGAATAATTGTGACATGTCCTATCAGTGCTATGACGAAATAAGTATTTCTTTACCCCCTGGCCATATAGCCTCTATAGTGCTGACGTTGGATCTAAACAACTAACATACCTCATTTGGCTCTAATTCAGACAATAAATATTCTATGCTTTGTAATACTTTTAAATTTTATTGTTTATTAATCGCAATGATTTTTAACTGAAAGTTTGGGGGCGTGGGTAGTACTACTAGAACATTGGCTTCTGAAACAGGAGTTGTGGGTTTGAGTCCTGTTCTGGTGGATGTTTTTCCTCTACTGGTTGGATTGGAGTCAGTATAATGTGACTGGCCAAGTCCATGGTATCCATCTCTGTTGTTCCCTTATAAGATACTTTGTATAGCCTATAGACCGGCGCCAGACTTTACTAAAGGGAGAGTGTATGAGCTGGGGCAGTGTTGATCACCATATGTGTGCAGACTTGAGGTGTAGGAATGAAGAGATAGTCTGGGCACCACTTTCATTTTTTTAAAATTATTATGGGTTTAAAGCAAATTTTTCCTCAAGATTCTCTTTTTTGGCAGGGTTAACTATCTTTGGTTATAGTAAATTCCCTCCCCCACCACCAAAAGAAAATACAAAACAACTAACCAAAACGAAACGATTACAGGGTGCATTTTGATAAAAAAAACAACAACTGTGGTTCTATGGTTCTATGGTAAATTCCCTCCCCCACCACCAAAACAAAACGATTACAGGGTGCATTTTGATAAAAAAAAAACAACAACAAACAAACTGGGGTTCTATGGTTCTAGTAAATTCCCTCCCCCCACCACCAAAAACCCAACAAAACAACAAACCAAAACGAAACGATAACAGGGTGTGTTTTGATAAAAAAAAAACAAAAAAAAACAACAACCTGGGGTTCTATGGTTATAATACACCCCCCCCCCCCACAACCACAAAAAACAACAAAACAACAAACCAAAACGAAACGATTACAGGGTGCATTTTGATTAAAAAAAAAACAGAAAAAGTAGGGTTCTATGGTTCTAGTAAATTCCCTTCCCCACCACCAAAAAAAACCCATCCAAACAACAAACCCAAATAAAACGATTACAGGCTGGGTGCATTTTTATAAAAAAAAAAAAAAACTGGGCTTTATAAAACCTCTGGAGATTGCGATAATTCTCTTTTGGGATCGACTTACAATCATTGTTCTCAACTCTTGAAAGATGACGAACGTTCAAGGAAAAAAATTAATGACTTCACTTTCAAAGGATGTACATGTAATTGTTTGAAGTTCTTAAAACAAAATAATAATAAGACATATACACGACTTTTGTATGTAAAATGAATTGTGTTGTACAAATTAAGAGGGAAGTGTAGCGTATCACTGCTAGTCTATACGCAATGGTTAGAGCGGTGGGTGACAATTGAGAAGGTGCTGTGTTCAATTCCCGGCATGGACAAAAACCGACCTCACAATGCGTTTGCCAAAAAAAAAAGACCCAAACAAAACAGGACCCTAAGTCTTGATTCTGCAACGCTCTATCATAGAGTTTGGGAGGAGAGTTGTATCACAGAAAACAATAGATGATGAGTCTCCTAACTGGACGTTATCTTGATGTTCATATTGAGAGTTACATTTAATAAAATTTTTTTTGTTCGCTATTTAAAACGTCATAAATACATGTAAATAGTAATTATTTGACTATGAGACCACTGAAGACTAAAACTTCATTTAATTTTAACACCACTTAAAATTTTATTTTATAAAACAAAACATCCTTTTATTACTTGACGCACAGTAACTAACATTAGATGAATAATAATTATGAGACAATAGTAAATAAAACAATGTATCACAAAAATTAAGATTTGAGAACAAAGAAGAAAACAAAAACAAAAAAATTAGAAGAAAGAAAAACAAAAATGAAATAATACTGAAATTAGTTGGTAGAAGCACCAATGTGATTTGCAGAAACAGAATGTATAGATAGAAGTGATTTAATTTCATTGTGTATACAATTTATTATGTAGCTGGCCCTCTTACTTAGTTGTAGGTAGGGCCTACATATACAGACAGACGCATGTTTCACATTTTAGTTCTTACACTACAGCACATAAATGAACTTAAATTGATGGATATATTGTTAGACCAGTGTCGCTGATAGAATATGGTTACCCCATATTATTTTGTTATATTTAGATAAAAGAAAAGCTAAGCGGGCCAAACAATGCTCTGTAAACAAATAAGCTTCAGAAATAATATTGTAAAACCAAAGAAGGCAATACAAGCCAGCTTTTTTCTAGATGGAATACATGTAAATAATAATACGACATAAGAACAAAGTGGTAACCAATATAAAGTAGTTTGCTGCGGAAAGTTTTATAATGATTTTTTATAGGTTGAAAGTAAGCACAAACATTTCTGAAACCTCTGATTATGGTGAAATTTGTGGGATATTACATGTATTAATTCCTTGTAAAATACTCTCACTTTGTTTGTGGTATAGGAAAAAAGAAAAAAATACCAGTCTTTTTTGTTTTTTCTCAATTCCAAGTTTTCCACCAGACGTAACTAATAGTGCATGCAATCACCACTGATAAAAGCTGAACATGGTATCTTCTTTGATTAAAAAGATCATTATATTCAATCATACCCATACGCTCCATATATCATACTGCTGTTACCAAGTAACACATCTCTATCAATTATACATTTTTAATTATAAAGTACTTCTCAGCTTAATAATAATACGCACCATTGATTTTGAAATTCTAGTAGTAGTACATGTACAATGGAATGCCTATTAAAACAGTATAGACAAAAAAGGAACAACTTTTTTATGTTCAACTCGTGTATGTTTTGCACAAAGGAAAGGGATATTGAAAGAAACAAGAAACACTGTCCTAACTTTTTCATGTTATTCATTTTTTCATTCAGATTACATCCCGACAAAGACACTTTCGTATTTTTCATTTTCTTATTCAGCGCGGGGGAAAGTGCAATGAGAAAAACACAGAGATTACATAACAAATTCAACATGTTTATTATTGACTACTTGGATACATTTAATACATCTAAAAAACTGAAAATTGAATTTAAGATTGTGGACTTCTTTATGCGTGTAATTATGTTAAAAAAAGGGCGACAAAATGAAGAGAATATTAAATGAACAGATATTATTCTTTGACGTTAAATTGGAATCCTTTATATTACAATTATTTTAAAAAAAAGAGGTCAAATTAAATTTTGTTTAAAAAAAAAAAAGAAGAAGCTTAGAAAAATGTCAACTTCCTTGTGGCGAAACATCAATATGATTATGAGCGAGATTGTACCACATACTACATTGTATATTTATAAAGCGTGAAAACAGTAATGGAGGCAGTGCAAGTAAAATCCGATCAGACAAAATCAAAACCAAAGCTATTCTAAGGAAAAAATAGTGTGCATGTAATAAATTGAACATAAATCCAATAAATGTATACGTCAATGATCTCGAAATACTGTTTGGTCTTAGATTGACAGCAGAAACTACATGTATTTAATTTCCTAATGTGTGCTACGAAAGCTCCAGTGCACATACTATATCCCTATTAAGTTATTAACCCCTAATAAAAGTTAAATTAAGATTGTCTGTGCGGCGAACATCCACATTGCTTCAAGATTTCCTTAGCAGTAGCACCTCTTCCGCTTTTGCCACAACACCCACAACGAGGTTTCCGCGAAGCACCAACTCCGGAAGCAAGCGAAGCAGCACAGGCGGCAGCAGCGGTGAGATTCCCTGCGCCTCGACTTGGATCGAGCGTGGTGTCGATGTGACGCGTCGCCTCGAACGGTCTGAAGGGCGGCCTGGTGTCCACAGGTTCTGGGCAGACTCCCTGTGTAGGGTCACGCCGCTCTGCCGAGAACGTGGGGGTGGACGCATCATTGTCTGGTGGTAGGGAGGGACGGAATGATAGTTGATACATTAGGAGTTGGACGCATCATTATCTCGATATATGGTGGTAGGGAGGGATGGAGTGAGACATAAGTGGATGGACGCATCATCGTCTGATGGTAGAGATGGGTAGAATGAGACAGAGGGGTTGGACGCATCATTGTCTGGTGGTAGGGAGGGATGGAATGAGACATTAGGGGGTGGACACATCATTGTCTGTGGTAGGGGTTGGATGAATCATTGTCTGTTGGTAGGGAGGGATGGAATGAGACATTAGGGGGTGGACGCATCATTGTCTGTTGGTAGGGAGGGATGGAATGAGACATTAGGGGGTGGACGCATCATTGTCTGTTGGTAGGGAGGGATGGAATGAGACATTAGGGGGTGGACGCATCATTGTCTGGTGGTAGGGAGGGGTAGAATGAGACATTAGGGGGTGGACGCATGTTTTTATGGTGGTAGGGAGGGATATAAGTCGAATGGGACAATAGGAGGTGGACGAATCAGTGCCTGGTGGTACATTGGATTGGAATGGTAAAAAAGGAAGGGGATGAATCATTGTATGGAGTAATTCAAATACATGTATTGATAAGAACAATGTATGTACATGCACCTGAACTAGACATCCTCAAAACTTAGTAATTCCTTTGCAAGCTCTGCCCCGAACAGAGAAAAAAAAAACCCTACGGAATGACTTTTAAAAAATTAAAAAGATAAACCAAGAAAATAATTGTGTAATTAGGAGTTAACAACTAACTATAGCTTTGTAATGAAATTAGAATATCAATTTTCAGCTTTGTGTACTAAACTTAAATGAAAATATTTATGAGAGCTTAAAGATTTGATTTTTTTTTGCTTCACACACAGTGTGAAAAAAGTGAGAGTTATTTTTTTTAGGAAATAAAAGCCTACCTCCCCCTTCCTCAAACAAATGAAATCTGGCCATCGGACTGAGAGTCAAATACGTTTAATAAGTTTAAAAATATACACAGTTCAGTAAATTAGAGGAAAAAAAAACAAAAACAAAAGAACAACAACAAAAGATTCTAAAAGAAACAAAGAAACAAAAAACTGTTCTACTTACATTTGCGCGCCACATATTATATTTTCTTAATTATCTAGCATTCAAGGAACACTTTCTTGAACAAAGGAATAAATTTAAATTAAACCTGATGCTGAGAAAAAGTGACCTCGGCCTAAAATAGTCTACATAGAAAATCAAGGAGAACTGCGATATCGAAGAATGATATTTTTCTACTAAAAGCCAGCTACTGATATTGGTGATAAATTAGCGTCTCTGGGAATGAAAGGGGGGGGGGGGGGAATATCAATGCACCCAAATCCATAAAAAAAAAATAACAAAGGCATCGAAGGCTTGGTGGTCAAGGATGTGAGTCACTACAAATGAAAATCACTCTACCAGGGTTCAATAAAAGTGAAGTGTACATATTATATAGTTATACTACAAACACCAATCATGGTTTTAACAGGTCCTCTCAGAAATCAAAGAATAATGGATAAAATGACTTTAGACCACTTTGTCTCAGCCCGAAACTCAATAAACAACGAGAAAACCCACCGTGATGTACTGCGTAGAAGAAGCTTAATTAAGATCTAGAGGGGATGGTGTACTAGGGTTGATGAAAACGAAAATTGTATAAACTATGAAGGAATCGTTCGTTTAACATGAAACTTTCAGTAAATGGTGGTCCGTTTAACATTAGAATGCACAAAAAAAAAAAAAAAGAAAATTTACGATGCGTTATTTGATTGATCCTGTGTACAAATCAGAAATGCAGGCTTATAGTTATAAGAAGGAAGTTGAGCAAATTTTGTAATCACAATGATTTCCATTCACCATTGAGATGCTTTCTTTCATCAACCATAAAGAATTTTGAATAAATATAGGATAAAGCAACATGATACTAAGTATAGCATCATGAAGATATAGTATGAGAGAGAGAGAGAGAGAGAGAGAGAGAGAGAGAGAGAGAGAGAGAGCACTTTCTTGAACAAAGGAATAAATTTAAATTAAACCTGATGCTGAGAAAAAGTGACCTCGGCCTAAAATAGTCTACATAGAAAATAATATGGATGCACCCAAATACATAAAAAAATTTTTAACAAAGGCATCGAAGGCTTGGTGGTCAAGGATGTGAGTCACTACAAATGAAAATCACTCTACCAGGGTTCAATAAAAGTGAAGTGTACATAATTATTATATAGTTATACTACAAACACCAATCATGGTTTTAACAGGTCCTCTCAGAAATCAAAGAATAATGGATAAAATGACTTTAGACCACTTTGTCTCAGCCCGAAACTCAATAAACAACGAGAAAACCCACCGTGATGTACTGCGTAGAAGAAGCTTAATTAAGATCTACAGGGGATGGTGTACTAGGGTTGATCAAAACCAAAATTGTATAAACTATGAAGGAATCGTTCGTTTAACATGAAACTTTCAGTAAATGGTGGTCCGTTTAACATTAGAATGCACAAAAAAAAAAAAAAAGAAAATTTACGATGCGTTATTTGATTGATCCTGTGTACAAATCAGAAATGCAGGCTTATAGTTATAAGAAGGAAGTTGAGCAAATTTTGTAATCACAATGATTTCCATTCACCATTGAGATGCTTTCTTTCATCAATCATAAAGAATTTTGAATAAATATAGGATAAAGCAACATGATACTAAGTATAGCATCATGAAGATATAGTATGAGAGAGAGAGAGAGAGAGAGAGAGAGAGAGAGAGAGAGAGAGAGAGAGAGATATTACTATTACATGAACAATGGCTGCTTGAACACTTACCCATTGTCTGAACTCCCTGTGGAGTTCTCAGGCTCATCGACAACGCGTCTGTCACCATGGCGACCCGAACTGTAACGAGAACGGGAGGGTCGCCATGGTGACGCTGCCCTGCTTCCGGGACTGTAACGAACGTTGGACGTACCGGGTCTTCCGCTGAAGATGTTCTCCTTGTAGTAACCCTCGCTACCGGGTGGAGTTGGTTGTTCGGGGTGTGGGTACCTGACCATGAAAGGTATTCAGCATTGATTAGTAGATATTTGGGAGGGGTCGAACTGGAGCTAGTTGTACAGCGTTGGTCACCCAATTTGAGAAGTCCCTTGGGCACAATCGAGCAAAACCTTTTTTTGGGTCGGATTTCGCCCCCTTCTGGTTCGGTCAGTGATTGTTGGTTGAATGTGACTGGATGAGACAAGTGTCCTAGCATTTCCGCACTGTCTCCTGTGTGGCATCACGTATTAAATATTGTTAAACCTCAGTTTTTGTACTCATCGCCTTATAGGAGAGGGTCCTATATGAGATGTAAAGCCAGGGGAGAGATCATCTCTTACAAAGTCTTAAATTATTTGAGAATCGGTTAGACCTTACTGGTTCTAGTCCAAGCCCCACGTCTCCTCCTATAGGGTCCCACCGCCCAAGTCCCGAAATAAAACGCGCGACTTCGATTCGGAAGGCTCGTGGGTCTGAATCGCGTTGTTTGTTTGTTCTCATGTTTGGGTCGAAGTCAGTGTAAACTATAATGTGACCCACTTAGTTCTAGGTATCCCAATGTGGGATAGGGCTATTAAAACCCAGGGTACTTTAAACATGTAGAGAACTTTGCTTCCTTTCATCAAAGAAGTTAGATGCAATTGTGAATTACAACAAAAATAATATTAATATCAGCACCATCAACAACAACAACAACAATAACAACAACAGCAACAGCAACAGCAACAACAATATGCAGGAGTTTACTATAATGTGACCCACTTAGTTCTAGGTATCCCAATGTGGGATAGAACCATTAAAACACAGGGTACTTTAAACCTGTAAAGAACTTTGCTTCATTCCATCAAAGAAGTTAGATGCAATTGTGAATTACAACAAAAATAATATCAATAGCATCACCAACAACAGCAACAACAACAGCGTTAGCAACAGCAACAACAATATGCAGGAGTTTACTATAATGTGACCCACTAAGTTCTAGATATCCCGCTGTGGGATCGGGCTATTATACCCACGAGAATGTAAACCTGTAGAGAGCTTTGCTTCCTTTTATCAAAGAAGTTAGATGCAAGTGTGATTTACAAAAAAATAATATTAACATCAACAACAACAGCAACAAAAACAACAACAACAACAACAACAACAACAACAACAACAACAA